>VZTX01005232.1:406715-445946 GCA_013400915.1 Pardalotus punctatus | reverse complement strand
CGCGGGCTGCGCGGGGCCCACCTGCGCCGGGTGGCATTGCGCGGGAAGGGCGGCCCGAGGTGTAACCGCGTGGTTTGGGGCAGGTGAGCACAGTAACCGTGCCTCTCTCCCCTCCAAAAAAGGTTTTCGTGTTCTTTTTCTCCCCCCTCCCCATTCTCCCTGCTTCCTCTCGAGGGTTTTATTTTCCTGAGATCTGGGGCATGGAGGGAAACGTTGAATCAAATTCTAACGCAAGAGAGGAGCCATTAGACTTTGAGGAGTAATTCCAACATGACAGAATACCGGCTAATCAGCTCTAGGGCTGTAAAGGGTTTTCTAATTTGATTCTGTTTGACAGTCAGCCTGCTAATTTTGACTCATTTGGCAAGTGGTTGCCGTGCATTAAAAGGATGCTTGGTTTAGGGTTTGTGCTGTGCTCCTGGTCCAAGTCCTCAGAGTGCAATGGACAGCTTTCTGCTGATTTCAGTGAGCTCTGGATCTATCGTTATAGACGTATCCTGCTTTGCATGGAGTACTCGTTATTCTCCACACGTCATCTGAGAGAAGAAAAAGCGTCCTTCTTTGCTATAACTGGGGCAAAAAGAAAGTCTAGGTTTGTGCGGCAATGAAAGGCCACTCATTTCCGTGTTCTCTTTAGAATCTTACAGAAGCACTGAACATCCTTGCCTGCTTAAGTTGGGCAAATTGAGGCAGGATTCAAAATTGAGGGCTAGGAATGGAGCAAGGGTTGAACGTGGGTGTGACAAGGACAGTTTCCAAAACTGTGAGGGTGAAATGAAATATGCTAGTATTTTAAAAATTTTATTTCTATTTCAGGATCGGTTGCAAAATGTGAAAATGAAGGGGAAATTCTGCAGATACCTTTTATCACAGACAACCCTTGTATAATGTGTATTTGCCTGGTAAGTTTGTATTTCAGCTAGTAAGAACATTCAGAGGTGTACTAAATGTAACTGCCCAGAGCAGGGGAATGTTTCACATAATCAAATCTTGGGTGACTCTGTTGCCTTTATGTAACACAAGGTTATCTCAGAGCTGAGCTAATGGAAAGTAACCCAATACATGATCTGGCAATCATTTCTTTGACTTCAAAACCCGGGCACAAAGTTGTACTTGACTTTATTTCATGGCATTGTGAAACTGTGTTTACCATGTGAATTTGGGGGGAGAACTGCTTTCACAGAGTTTGGGGTGCACCTAGAAGTCTTTGTAGCTCAGCAAAGAGAAGGAAAGGTGAGGTTTGGAAATGCTGCTGCTGCTTTGAGCTCCCACGTGCTCCCTGTCATGATCCCAGTAGGTGAGGAGCTCCACGAGGGTGCAAGGTGAAGGCAGCAACATGATTGTACGTGCTGAAATAACATGACAGGGAAAGCACAAGGAATGCTTTCATCAGAGTGCTTTGCCTGCCATGCTGGGAATTCAGTGGTTAACAGTGGTGCTAACTGATATGTATTTTGGGGAGAAACATTCTGCTTCCTTGTTGCTCTGCTTCGGAGTTAAGCGTTTTTGGGAGCAGTTCAGTTGGACAAGCCAAGGCTTAGTAGTTATTGTAAAACAGTCATTCTAAATAAAACTTCCTATGATGTTTTTAAAAGAAAGCCATAAACCTTAATTTGCTGTTGAATGCAAAGAAAAGTATAGACCAGAAAGCTCTATGTTTTACATTTTGGAATTTACAGAGTAGCTGAATGTACAGAATGTGTTCTACTTTAGGATTGAAGTATCAACGCACCCTCTCCCCCTCATATTATTGCTATTATTATTATTATTACTGTAAGTCTATAAAAGATGTAAAGAATTGTTTCAGACTGCCTTTTAGAAGGCAATTTTGGCAACTGCAAAACCAAGATCTTGAGCCCCTGCAGTTTGATATCTGTCACTGCACTGAGTTAAATAGATTTTAAGTGAGACTTATTGATAACTTTCTAGGTAATATTGATAAAAAATATTATGTTATTGATTTCCTCTGAGTAGAGTTGGATGGGAAAAAGAGGACCATGGGATGTGGTGAGTAAAGAAATCAAAGGGAAAACAAAAAAAGAGACAAAGCTGTGTTTTATCATGGATCACCTTCCCAAATATGTCTGCCACCACTTTTGCTAATGGAAGCTGGTGTTAACCAGTGAGGAAGCAATTTATCTGTGAAGGAGCAGAAGTTCAGTCTTGGGCATCAGGGCAATAATGCATGAGGGTAAAACACTTGTATTTATAGATCTCTCTAGACCTTGGCTTTATTAAATCAATGAACACCCTTTTAGTGCATGAGCATGAAGAACTGCAAAAAGCATTGGATGTAAGAACTCTAAATCCCTGTGGTTTGCAGGGCTTACTTTAGTGAAATGGCAGCTGAGGGCATTTGGCTCCCTTCTGTGCCAAGAGAACACTATGTTTTATTAAGTGCACAGATGCCTAGTGAGTTACTGCAGTTACCTGCCCTGGTGACACTCTGTTTTATTTCTGCCAAAGGATAAAGCAATCTCTGTTTCTTGAGTTGGAAGCTGGGAGACTTGGTAGAGAAGGAAACCAGTCTGGAGATACTGGCTTTAACACTGTGCAACATCCAAAACATTGACTTATTGGACAGCCTGTTGTTGAAATCTTTCTTTAGGCCTGCCACAAGGGAAAAGATCAATTTTAAAAGGTCTGGGGAGAGCAGAAACAAAAGAAACAATGGGGTGATTTGTGACCAGGAGGGAAGAGAAAACCAGATTGCCTTACATTCAACTAGAAATATTGATTGTTTTAATAACAATTCAGTGAGGAACTTTCTCTGGAAGTGTGATCATATCTTCAAGGGCAAACCTGATGGAAATTCATATTGTAAGAAGGAAGCAATTAAAAAGAGAGCTTGATCAGCTGTTATAGAAAGGAAGCATTTGCTCTTTAGGAGAGGACAGAAAATTCAACAGAGGGCATGTGTATTAAAAACACCAGTAAAGAGAGTCACTGAAATTGCAGATTGGATTATGGCATATCTTCCTTAGTGGTGATGCATTTCCATGACTACAGGCTGCCATAAAGAACAACACAAGTTATGGAAATCTGAACAGCTCTGGGATAAAGAAGAATATCTAAATAACTCTGGATGCCCCATCCCTGGCAGTGTCCAAGGCCAGTTTGGATGGCGTCGTGAACAACCTGATCCCTCTCCATGGTGGGGGGTTTGGAACTAGGTGATCTTTAGGGTCCTTCTTAATCCAAACCATTGTGTGATTCTATGCCCTCCCTTCTGGGACTTTGCCTGTCTCACAAATGAGAGGACACAGAATTGAAATACAGGAACTGAATGATCAAGTGTTTGACAGGACTTTGCAGACTGTCCTGTGGAGCATGTGGATGCATCCTAGCAAGAGGGAAAGAGAGGGGCAGCATAAGCAAAATGATCTCTGGCTTTGTCTTAGCAGGCTAATTGTTTTGGAGGGTAAAGCAATAGGAACAAATGTGGTAAAAATTGGAAGCTCGTGGATTATGAGTATGCAATAATGAAAGAAAGACTGCAAAGAGCAATTACAAAATCACTTCCTTTTACACTACTGGAAAGTCTTGGTAGGTAGACCAAAACCAAAAGTTGTTTTTTCTCATTGATTAGCAGAGACAGGGTGTACTGATCTTCATGGTAGGAATGTGAGCAGAAACAATGCAGGTAGAGGACAGACTGTTGTCTGGGGACCCTGCTTTGGCAGAAGCTTCTAGCTCTTGTTGTAGAGTTTTATTGGTAGCACAAACCCCTGAATCTTGAATACAAGAGGGATGCTGGTGGGGATCTCCTAAAGATAGCCAAGTTTAGCTACCAAACCAGATTTGTTCTTTCTTGAGCACCTGCTCTAACATGTGAAAGGAGAGGTTGTGGAGATATGGGAGTTCACATAGAGAGTCATGTGCTGGAGGTTTCATATATGATGTGTAGTAAGCCATTTGCTTCTGAAGTATAGGTAATGCTTTCTAAAAAAAAGGCACCGCACCCGCAATGAGATAGCTCTGCTTTGGATGTCCCTACTTGTCAAAATGAAATGTGTTGGAGTGTGTGGAACAGCTCTGATGCTTGCTTTTAATATAAGGGAACAGGTAAGACCAGGAGCGTGTAGGTATGTGTGTGTACATATACACTGTAGTGCTCTGCACGCAAGAATTACCAGCTGAATAATCCACTATGGGTAAAATCTCGAGTTCCCTAATTTGTAATTTATATGTCTCTACTTAATGGTCTTAATAATGCTATAAAAATGGTCATTTTTAATATCTCAAAGACAATAGTTTCAATGCGAGCTTTTACAATTACCACACTTTAACAATGGTATAAATGGTATGGGTGAATTTGATCCTCAAAGAACCTGTCATTAATTACAGCTGACTGCAAGAAATGGCCATTTTATTTTTGTCCTTTTAGCGAAAAACATCAAAGTCAAAGAACAGACTGTGGTTTATCCACAAGGAATTTCTTGTAGGACTGTGATGAAAGCTCAGGTCTCCTGACTCCCGGTCTAATGGTTTGACTACAAAGACGTCCCTTTTCACTTCATGCATTTGCACTTTACAAGTGGATGTGGGTGATACAGTCACAATCTGAACATATTAATTTTCTTTCGTGTGTCTCTGACAACAGGCAGGATGCACAGATGCCAGATTTTTGGTGTGTCAGCTCTCCTGAGCTTCTTCTGGGGCATGGATGAGCAAAAGACAAATTGAAGCTGTCTTCATGATCCAGAGGTTTGAGGAAGTACACTTTATGACTTGCTGTTGCTATCTGCAAAATGCTGTTAGAGCCAGTGTGTTTTGGTGTTCTGCCCACTTCCATTCAGAATATCTTGTGGCTCTGTTTCTCCAAGGAGATGCACTACCTCTGGAAAGCTAACATCCTACCTTGCTTTCCATAGGATTTGAGATACTGGAAAAGGGCAAAGAAGGCTGAAGGCAACTGAAAGTACCTGCTTTCAAATGCATTCACCTTACATGCTGTTAAACACAGACATTGGAGAAAGTACTTAGGGTTGATGAGTAAAACAGATACACAGAAACAGAATACACAGATACAGAAATTGCAGTGGAAAATTGTTCTTCTGATTGTGCCATGGCTGAGCATCCCATTGCAACTCTGTTCATAGCTAAAGACTTTTCTGCTGAAAAGATGGGAAATGCTCCCAGCTGCAGCAGGTTCTGTATCTTGATGGTGAAGGTAAACACTGAGAGGAAAAATGCTGGATGTGATGGGCAGTAAGTCAACCAACCCTATGAAGACAAAATGTTGTCGAAAAAAGGGAAACTATTATCTCAGATAATGGTATGGCCCCTGACAGTACAAAAAACGAGTTAGAGACCATATCATTGTGACATTATGTTATACTTAATGGTCAATAGTAAAAATGTCTTAAGTGCTTCTGGCTTCTGAAAATCAAAGTAGTGAAACTGTGGGTTATGAAGTTGACTGAAAAATTTGTGTTTTAAAGAACTTCTCTGAATTGGCAGTGATGATCATAGGTAAAAATACATAATCTTGATGGTATTCATAATGGAGTTATATTGATTCACTTTGAGAAATTGATTCCAGTTATTAAAAGCTTTAAGACTGCAAGCGATTATAGCTACACTACCTAATGCAAAAATTATCTTCTAAAATTATCCTCCCACATCTGTGGAAAAATGATGTTTTTAAACCATAGGAGCACTTTGCACATCATGTGCAGTTTGAGGAGCCCAAATATGTTGTGTATGACAATTTCAGATCTTTCTCTTTTAGATGTGAAAGTTTTGGGCTGAAGGTAGTGGAGGCATAAGTAAATTTCTATTAGTAGAACAAAACAAAGACTTCAAAAATATGAAAGGTTACCACATTTTGGTAAGTTTGAGACTTTTTGTATATTGAGAATTGCAAAATGTTAAGGAGAAAATGCTATTAACAGACTACTGAAGGAATTTTTGATTAGATTTCTTTTATATGAGTGTCTGCATTTAAAACAGGCATGGAATATTTAAGTTCAGCTCTGGTACAAGTACGGTAAATGATCAAATACAGCAGAGTTTTTGTTGGTACAGCTTTTTGGCTGGAAGGTATCTAACACTCAAAATAGAAGTAGGCTCACAACTGATATTATGGCATTTGCTTTCAAGAAATACACGCTTCAACACACGTGGAAAAGACATAAAAATGCTACAGTCCGTCGGAAATAGGTGAAATGAGAACCTGTACATAATTATAGGGCGAGAATGTAAAAAGACCACAGAATTAACTTAGCCTGAGTTAAAGTTCTGAGTGTTGAGTTTTTTGAAGGTGAGATGAGCTCAGCAGTGACAACGATGACAGGTGGTGGTGCCAGTGGTGCTGTGGAGAGTCATGTCATTTCATGCTCATTTGTCATCATCTCCATGGACCCTGAACACCTCGCCAGAAGCAAGCACAGATCCAAGAATAATGTATCCATTGGCCAGTGGTGTATGTAGTTTCAAAATGAATGTACCAAAAATGCCAGCTGAAAGGGACAGGGTTGAAGTGAGGAACTTCAAGCAAAAAGATAAGTATACCTCAGCTAACAGTGGCCTTGACATTGCAAGAGCTTTTAGAATTTTTTTGAAGAGAATGAATTATTTTAGTTTTTGTATGGTTTTTGTGGGGAGAAAAGGTCTTTTATTATCTTTTTTTCCCCAACATGCTTTAGGACAAAGTGAGTTGTGTCAAGAAACAACTGATAAAAGCCAGTAATGATCTTGACAAACCACATCTAAACCAGAGCCATTTCTCCCATCTTTTCTCCTCCTGCCTTCCCTCATGCTTGTGCCTCAAACTTGCCAGTTGCGCCTGAGGAGTGGTAATCATATGTCTCAACCTTTTATCACCTAAATCCAGACCAGAAGGAAGTCAATGTGAGCCAGAAAGGGTAACCAAGTGTTGGAAATCTGAGAAAAGTTTGGAGACAGGAGCTCAGGATACTAGAAATCAGAGCTTTGATTGCCACAAATTTTATTCAGCATGAAACATCATTCTGTAGTTTAAATTTCCGCTTTTAAATCCAAATGAGCGGTGTACAATTTGACCTTTGCTCATAAAAAATTATGTTAAATTTGTCATTGTAAGACCTAGTGTTCTCCCTAGCTTGAACTAATAAATTGGTGGAACCAATTACAAGGAACCAAAAAACCAGAAAAAATAACTTTGACATTTGTTCCTTCCTGCACACACACACCCCTAGCCAAAAAGAAGCCCAATCCTAAAAACCATGTCCTCATTGCAGACTAAAGCAAAAAGGCTACTAGATGTGCTGGGGTTTTTACCTGTAGCTTAGCTGATTTCTGTGGCACTGTACACAAGTTAAAAGCACGTAGCTAGCCTGAGAGCAAGTGTTTGACACATGTTCAGTGAAGATGGCAGTGTTTTAGTACATGAGGATTCAATTGTTGTTGCTTCAAGGTATAATGCAGCCCAGATGACTTTTAGTGGAGTAGTGCATATTAAAAAACAAAAAAAATCATCAAACAATTCTTTCATACCTATTTTATTTAATTTCAATAGTTTACATACATCAACTACAGAGTCTACCAGACAGCATCTTCTTTCAATTTAAATTTTCTTGGTCTTTATTACTGTATAATACAATCAGCTTTCTCTTCACCCACAAAAATAATAAACAGAGAGACAAAAAAGCCTATGATACGGTAGTGCACTGATAGTTTTCACCCCCATATTACTCCAAAAGAGAATTTTTTTTGATCGGTGCAGGAAGGGTTCCTGAAATACAAACACACTCCAACATGATGAAAGTTTTATTAGTTTTTTTTCCAATTACAGATGTATATGCCATCTCTTAAATGAAAAAACCCAACACTCCCCACCCCAAAAAACAAACCCTGAAAACAAAAACCAGACATAACGCCATGTCTGGTGCAGCAGGGTGTCCCATATGTGCTTTGTCATAGAAACTGAAGAAATGTATGTGTGAATATGCGTGTGTGTATATATAAATATATATATATATATATATATGTAGGAAGGAGGTCTTGCAAGAGAGAAGTGACTTGGATCAAGACCCAGAGCTGGTTAATTGCTTTGGTAGGCTCTTCTGAAGGGTGTTTGGTACATTCAGCTATACTTGTTCCTAATTCACGCAAAACACCTATAAGACAAGACTTTGACCTGGTTGCGAATGAAACACAAACTGTCTGCAATAGGGAATGGTATTCTGGCTTGATCCTTAAAGTTTCCATCAGCAGTTTTGAGGAATGTTGGTCAGTTTAGTCCCATATACAGGTATGCCCACCCTGGTCAAGTAGTACCTCATGCAACATCTCCTCTAATTTCCTCCTCTGGGGAATGAGTGTGGGTTGTATAGCTGTTTGTTGTGTCTGTGCCATCTATGGACCTTTTGAAGTCCACTTTCTGCACTTCATATCCAAGAGCTGCCTCAGACTGTGGCACATCCCTGCACAGGTATGTTGGCCTTCAGGTCACTATGCTTTGTCGTGACAATTAGTTTGGGGATGTGGTACACAGTCATGTGTAACAGCTTACAATGAAGCCTTTCTGGAAATCTGCAGACTGGAAGAAGCTGCTTCATGTTGTTCTCAGACCACATGGGATAGTGAAGAGTTCACTACTTGCACATTTCTAACATAGTCAGCTGCACTGAGCAAATACACATATGCACACAGTGCTGAATTGATTATAGGGCTTGGCAAAACACTCCTGGAAGAGAGCTGGTGATATGTCACTGTAACGATGATGAAGATCCAAACCATCAAGTATGAAAATGAGATTCTCTTTGGTGTAATTAAAGGATCAGATAACTCAAATACAAAAGAACATGTATAAATAATACATGGAAAAGTATGAAGGGCACAAAAATGCCATAAACTAAATGGAAAAATGTAATATAACTTGCAAATGTCTTTGGAATGTGTCTACAATAAGTGCAAAAATGGATCAGTCTAAGTTAAGACACTTTTTTATTGCCAATAAGAAAAACATTATTAAAGAGCTGGTCCAATATCAAAATGGCATTTTAAAAGCATACGGTTACCTGTATATAGTTTTTATTAGCTTTCAAGTTTCTTCCATTGAGTTGTTAATGGTCCTTTTAAGAATTATAGTCCTGTAAGTGAATGGCTCACAGTGTCAGTACTTCTGCTGTTCTGCTTTGTGCTGCTGTATAAAAATAGATATTATTTCTCTACCAGATATCTGGTTTTATTTCCCCATCATGTTTTAATAGAAAATTTTGAGGGAACAACAACCAAAAAAGTAAAATGAAAGTACAGCATTTTCATATTGAGCTTATGGTCAAATAAAAGGCCATTGTGAAGAAAAAAACCCAGTATTATATAAAAGCTTTTACCTGTATTACTACTATTAAAATGACTATCATACAGGTACTTGCTTATAGTGTACCTAATAACTGCTGTGATTGCTTCCTCTGAGGCCTCTTGGCCTCTTCATCATATGCATTAAGCTGCAGCTAAAAAATTCCTTATCTGACTGTTTGTCCGACTGAGCTCTGCAGCATTTTGCATCCAGCTGAATCAAGTGCTGAGCTTGGGGTCCAAGTACAGTGTGGATCTCATCCCTTATCATCCTCAGAAGCTGACCTTGTGTGTTGACACCTTAATTCCATATACTTTTTGTCTGTCTCTCCCATTTATTTATTAGACTTTTTTCCTGGCTTTTTCCCCCGCCATTTTTCCCCCTGTGTCTAGAATTTACTTGCTCTAGATAGTTGTCCATAATGAGGTGTTAAAATAGGACTGTGTACCATCACCTCACTGAGAAAATAACGTGTCTTCATGCATGGTCTATGATTTGCAACCTTTTTACTTGTTTTCATCCATTCTACACATCAACCTCCTAGCTATAGTTTTCTGTAGTGTATCCCAGATTTTTCATAGAGGAAGCATTGTGCATGTGTGCTGTGAAGTGCTATGGCAAAAGGCAGTACTGTGAAACAGCATTAAAGTCGAGATATGTTTGTTCTTGTGAGCACTAAGGACGGGAATGTGATAAAATGCCATTTAGAAAAATGATGCCAAAGACCTGATGTTTTCCCCATCAAATTGCTGTCCCATTTTCTTTGAGTCCCTGTTTTAAGTAAACCTTTGCATGAAGCTTCAGTATCAGAGGGTGAATCAGGCCATCTTTAACTCTGCCTTAGAGCTCTGCTTACCTGGTTGCACTGCATTTTGCTCCAGAGCCAGTCTAGTTCACACAGGGTATCTGCAGTTGGTCCACTGGCAGCAATGCAGCCTTAGGTATGTGTAAACCTCAGCATGCAGTACTGAAACTTCCTGTGAGACTTGAGAAGTTGAAGATTGTCACTTCTGCTTTACACTGAAAACCAGGTATAGCTCAGCCCCAGGCAGCTCAGGTGTGCTCAGTGTAACCCCAGGCTCCTCTGTTGGCTGCAGGTTCAGCTGCCCCTTTCTCCAGATGGCCATGGTATGGCTCATCTCCTCTCTCATAGCTAAAGGTCTTGCTTGAGGCATGGCAGCAGCACCTTGCACTCCTCCATAACCAGGGGGATGTAAGCCAATGTGTTGTGGAGCCCTGGCCAGGAAAATCGGATTTCTGACAGCACATAGGCTAGAAGTCTATGTGTTTTGGATTGTGTTTTCTTGCTTGCCTTTTTTTTTTTTTAATTTTTTAAAAATTGCTCCTGACATGTTTATATTCAGTTATATTAAGTGGCTTTGAAAGGAAATGGAGTTTCCCCAAGGTTTGGAATCATCAAAATGTATTCTGATGGCCAGCTAGAGTCATGCACTTGCATATGTTTTTCTGTTTTGTCTTAGGATTTATTAGTGGATGAAGAAAAACAGACCTTGCTTGTCCTGAGATTGTCTCCTTGTTCTTTTTTATGTCTGGATGTACAGTTGAGGTATGGTTTGGGAGAGATGGAGCAGAGCTGATAAATGACAACTCTAGGGCTATGTAGTGGTTATGATCTCATTGTGCCAGTTAGTGAAACATCTTGAGGTTGTGCCACCTAGAAACCATTGGGGCAGGAAGGAGCCAGGCAGGGTGGCTGGGTTTGAGATAAGGCTATTAGCTGAAGGATTGCCTGTAAACCTAAAATACTGATAAGAGCAGAAGGCTCTCCTACCACAGGGAGGTTGTTGATCATTTGCTTGTGACAGAATATTTTTTTTCTGTATGTGACACTGCACAGATGATAATTTTCATATATAGCACTTTAACCTTCTACTCAAACAGTCAGTTCTGGGGATGGCTAGACTGGTGATTCAATCTGGAAAATCCTTTTGCTTCAAATAAATGAATAAAATTATTTTGGCAGACAGAATGCAAAGCGTTCTTTTCTGTTCTTTAGCCTGTAAACCAAGGGTTGCTGGATGGGTTATTTGTAAGTGAAGTGGATAAAAAAAATGCTTGAAAATTAAAATTACTACACCTTAAAATGTTGAGGGTCTGGTAGTGTGAGAAACCTTTTTAACAGATGCATATTTGAGGCATAATCTGTCTATGATCTATAGACACAAAGCATTTCTGGAGGAAATTGTTGATGTGGACATTTAATATGCAGCAGAATGCACTGATACTGAACCAGAACTTGTTTAACATGAAAATGTGGAGGAAACTGAAGAAAGCTGCAATTTGTATGGCTTCTGGAAAAATGTCAGTATATGTTCGGTTTAACTTGGCATGGTTTTCAATCCTCAAGCAAAAATCATTTGACCCAAAAATCAATCTGAAGTTGAAATTTACAAAATATCTAGAACTTGAGGCTATGATAGTAAGAAATTTGAATGGTTTAATGCACTTTTTGTAATGTGAAGGATACATATTTGCTGCCTAAAACTTTGTATCTTGAATATTATTGGGTTTTTTAAAAAATAATTAAACCACTCCACATACGGAAACACACAAAACTGGGAGCCAAAAAACAGAAAAAGAAAGCAAATCACATACCAGAAAAGGGAGTTTCACTGGAAGGCAGCCATCTGGAGAGATGAATAGGCAGCTCCAGCCTATTCAGTGGGCACAAGAACTGCTGGTGGGAGAGGAGGTGGATGTGATGTGACTTCAGGAAAGCTATGCATGACTCTGGAAAAAGAGGTATAGAAGCATTTGAAGTATCTTCTGGAGAATTAATAAGGCTCCTGTGTGTAGATAGCTTGTGTCTGTGGCCACGAGGTTCTGTTCCCATCAGAGGATTTAGGTTAACTCAGTGGTGCTGAGGTTGGGATGTTGGCCCAGGCAGGCCCTGCTTACTGTCTTGTCTCTTCTGTTGAGAAGACAGCTCTGGATAGGAATTTCTTGAAGTCGACACACCGAGCAGAGAGCTGACAGCAGTTGCTGAGTATGAGGCCTTTTCCTAAACCGCCCTCTCTGTTTTGGGGCCAAGCACCTCATGCTGTGCCATTCAGGGTTCACTGCTCTGACCTGGGTGACAGGAGCATCTGCTTCTGTATCACAGAGCTTAGTTGGAGGCTGAGGGAGAACAGCAGTTTATTGTATGAAGCAGTATGGTGAGAGTCACTGATGAAGAGATCAGTGATCTCATCTTGGTCAGGAACTCTCTTCTCCAGGGTAGAGAAGTGCATTTCAATTGCCCATGTAAAACACAGCACTGTGGACAGGCTTGATGAAACAGTCTTTCTCTTCCAACCCAGACCAGGCTGTGATTTGGCAAGAAGGACTTTCTCGAATTGCAGAAGAATGTACAGTTAATAAAACATTAGACCTCAAGTAGATACTTTTTAGTTTTCCTCCATTCAGCCCCAGGTTATCAGCTTTACATGGCACTTGAGTCTCTCATCATAAAGAGACCTTCTTGTGCTAAAGGTGTGAAACTTTTGGATTTCAGATCATCTTTCTGCCTCCCCTAGCTGTCCAGGTAGAAGGATCGCTGCCTGAGTCCTTCCTCAAAGAGAACAGTGCTGTCCCACACAATGAAATCATCTCTGCCTGCAGAGGACTGTGGACTTTGAGCCAGGCATAATCTGTTTCTTGACATTTGAGTCTCATTAATTGGGTTAACAAGATGCTATCTGCACTCCATACTTACATAAATAGAACCTGCTAGCAAAGATCTTAATGGCACCTGATATATCACACTGCCTTTACATCTATCAAGAGGTACCACTGCAGGAGTCGCTTCCAAAAGCAGGTTGTGTTCTTGGTCCCGTGGGTCCCTTTAAAAGCTGTAAGAAATGCTGGTGGTCAAGGCCAACTGTTCAGATGTCTTTCAAGTGTCCCACTGGTGACCAAATTTCACTTTGTCAAGATGACAAATGACTTGTGCATACCCCGTTCACCTTCGAGCTTCACTCTAATGTCAGCTCCATTTACTTGTCAGAAACAGGTATTTTTTTTACTTCCCGCAGTGAAGTGGGGCAGAAGAAAGGAAGGAGTGAAGGGAGCGCTGGCTGAGGAAAAAAACTGCTTGTATGGCTTCTATTCAATGTATTATTATAGTTGAGATTTGCAAGCTTTGGACATACCAGAATCTGTTTGTTTGTACATGTGCAAAACAGAAAGAAGGGAATTTGCTTTTCAGAAGTGAGAACTGTCCCTGCAGGGCTACGATTATGCAAAAACATGTTTTAACCACTGGATTTTTCAAGAAGAAAGTGGTTGTGCAAGATGAGTTTCTTATTTTGGACAGCAAATTTTTTCCAGAGCAGCATTTAAAAATAAGTGTTCAATTAACAGGGTCTACCCAGAGCATAGGGCATTGTGCATGTGTCTGCACTGAAGAGCTCAACTGAAACCTCTGAGCTCTCATGGGTGGTTTCATTGACTGCAGTGGTATTGTTATGTGGCTAAGTGATCACTGCTGTGATTGAGGGCTGTTACATCTCACCCAAAAGCAGCCATGGCCAGGCCACAAAATATGGTCAAAGTCAGCTCAAGGACTGTGAAAGTGACATTGACAGCTTTGGCTTTTAGTTTCTTCCCAATGACTTCCATATCACTTTTGCTTAGTCCACAAGTCAAAATATGCTTTTTCTCCTGTTAGCTACAGCACTGGCTGAAGTTTTGAAAGTCCCAGTCTTACTTTTCCTTAACAAAGGAAAGCTTATTCCACCTTTCTTCTTTGCATCTGGTGCAAAGAAGTTTGAGTAGATATGAAGTAGAAACACTCAGAAGTGAGATGTGTCAAATTAAACATCATGGTGTCATAAGCTTTTCTGACTAATTCTCCCGTGACCTTGAGCCTTCCTTTGCTGGCAGCAGCTGGATGAAGACAGCTTGAGGATGATGCCTGCCATGAGCTGCCCATGACCCAGGATTACCACAGCCCCTATGAGATTTTACAAGCAAGCAGCAGTTGCAGCAAAAATGAGTGAGCTTTTGTGAGTTGAAGGCAGCATTAAAAGACCCTGAAATCTTTTTCCCCCTCTGAAGAGTCCTGCCTGAAATGCTTCTTTTCCTTGTCTCTTCCCATTCTTCTCTGTACTGACTGACAAGTTGGGGGCTGCACCTTCTCTCTGCAGACTGCTGTGAATAACCGTTTTTTATTTTCTAATACCACTGAGTAGCACAGGCAAGATCACGTAAGAAAACAAATGCAGGGTCAGTGCTCAGTTTTCTTGCAAGTTCATTAAAACAGCAGTGTCTGGAGGCCTTTTGCCTAAATAATTTCATAATAGAAAACAGACTCTCATTGCTTCTTTCTTTTGGGCTACTATTTTTATTTGGTTGTTGTTCCTCAAGCGTTTTGGTCGTATTTCAAAACTTGCTTCAGTTAAATGAAGAGAGTGTTTTTTTGGTGCTTTCCAGTTTAGAAACTGTACTGCAAAACTTCTAGGAGTCCTCTAGATTATGAATCTAGGATTGACAAGGATTTTTCTCTCAAAATAACATTTTAAAACCCCAATGTGTAGCTTAAACATTTGAAAGAAAATAAAAAAACCCTCCCCTTTCTCTCCTCCAACTGAGATCTCCTGTTGCTGCTTCTGGCATGCATCACATCTTTGAGGATACAGTATCATGAGAAAACTGTCACTTGGTGATGTATTAGGGTAATATATCATGAGAGCATCGTTTCTTTAGAGGATATGGGCAGTAAAAGACATGATTCTGGCCAGACAGAGCAGCAGGGGACCCTGCTCTTTTTCTTTCCTTTTCTTTAATCTAGCCCTGTTTTTGTGTTGTACAGAAGTGAGTTTCTTCATGGGATATGACTTGTTGCAGAGTAAGTTAGGAGGCCCATTGGGCTTTTTAAAGTCTTTAAGAAGTACATCGCCTCAAGGGCTTCTTTGTGCAACGTTTTTAGAATAGACTGAAGCCCAAAACTAGAGCATTTGCCACTACTGAAATCTCCAGTATAAAGACTGAGTAAGCAGGCTTCAGACAGAGAAGGCAATAAAGATGCAATGACAGGTAACTATTGTTTGGATAATATATTTGTAGATTTAGTCTACAAAAATGTGATGAAATGGTACTTATTTAAAAAACAGTCAATGCATCTCTCTTTAATAAATGTCAAATGAAGTTTTAATTCACAACATTAGAAGAAAATATACTATTGGTCAGTATTCAGTCTCTAATAGAAAATATAGTTATCAAAAATAGGAATTCTGAACTGATGGACTTTGATTTTGATGTTCTTTGACTTTGATGTTCTTTTTTATTGTTGTAATGGCTTTGTTTTTCTCTCATTGACAGTATCTGCTGGAAAATAAACAACAGTGTATAGTACTGGGATGACATTAGTTAAGAAACAAAAGCAGAATATTATTGTTAGGACACTGTTTTGATGAGCTGGGTTAATTTTTGAGATGAGCCAGAACATGACACCATGGCTTGATCTAAAATTTGCTGAATTCAAATTATTTAATAATTTATTTTAAACCTTTGGTGTAATTTGCTTTACCTTCTATGAAATCAGCTTGATAATTAATCTGCAGCATCTTCAACAATTTTTAGGACTAGAATTTACTTAGGGTGTTTTCAGACCAATTTGTCTTGGCAAACTTCTTCTCCAAGCTGTCCTGGCATGGTGCTTAAGGGGGACCAGCATGCTCCAGGAGCTAATACACTCAGGGCAGCAATGCTGCTGACTTTGTCTGTGTTTGGGTGGATCAAGCTCGGGTAGTAGAAGATTTTATGGCCCTCAGCTGCCTATCACTTCTGTGGGAGAATGGATTCTCCACCACATTAAGTCAGGGTAAACCAGACTAGACTGGACCACGCCTTCAAGATCAGTCATTTAGCTCAAAATAAGTTGGGTAGTGATCATCCAAAACACTTTGCTGACTAATCTGAGTAGCTGAGAACATCCAGCAAAGGGTAGATCATAAACTCACAGGGTTGGGTCAGTGAGCTGTAACCTTTTACAGCAGCAGGGATACAGGTTTGGCCCAGAGCTTCAAATTGACAGGTATTGCCTGTCTGTCACTACTTTTATCTTAGGTATTGTCATCAGATTTAGGTAACTGATAATACAAATTCTTTATTGACAAAGTAGAAATATCCTGTGGATTAAAACTCACAGGAAAAGATGTGCATTTTAAAAGTGTGCATCTCATGAAATGTGAAGGTATGGTCTCCCACAAGAATCCCAGTATGTAACCTTTCCTTGAAATCTGGCTCCTGGATTACTATGCATATTTTTTTTTACTACAGTATGAGCTGCTGGGAACTTGTGAAGACCCTGTCTCTTACTGCTAGAAGAGTGCCATGCTATTCTGTTGACAGGTAAAGAGTGCTGCCTATAACTGTGCAGCTGAAGAAGTCTAATCTGAAGCGACACTTGGAGGTTGAGGTGGAGACAGGGAGACTGAGAGCTACACGGTCTGGATCCTGCACTGGCTTTCTCACTGGCTTAGTCTTCAGTTACAGCAATTTTGTCTGGCTATGTCTACTTCATCCATAAGATCACTGGAGCAGGGATGTGCTACTGCAGTGTCTGATGTTCTGGGACCCTGACCCTGACGCTGCCTTAGCATTAAGGCAAACAAATGTAGGAGGAAGAGACAGTGCTCTCTTTTCACCAAGTACTGGTGCAGACGGCTGCTGTCTGGGAGTGCTGGGATTGCAGCAGGCCTCCGAGGTCACTTTCCTGGTGCTGGTGAGCGTCATTAAGCACAGCAGAAAAATAAAAAATTCTGTTCAGTCTGTAAGGGGTTGTGAGTGATTTGTCCTGAATCACTTGCACATACTCATGTATTCCTCACAGCAGTGGGGAATACCCATTTGAAGTGAAATTTGGTTTCATCTTTCAGCGGGGCCTTTGTTTCAATCATCGTTCCTAGGGAGTGGGGAGAGCTCGAATTATGAAGGGAGATGGTTGATGCTGGCTGAGCATCACCACAGGGAGAGCTGCAGCCTCCTCCCTGCTCACCCTGAGAGGCCAGATAAAATAAACAGATTACAGGGATGAGGGGGCAAATTGGAGGCTACTGAATGCTCTGCTCAAAAAAGGAAAGAGAGACCCTGAACGGAATAAAAATACTGTCATTAGTATCTAATGCAATTCATGCTGAAATCACGGTCATGTTGTGCCATGGGCAAGGACCTAATGCTGAAGGTACTAAAGCATATGTTTGACTTCACTCCTGTGAGTTGTCCCATTACAATTGAAGACATGGTTAAAATAACAGGATCTTTCTCTCTCTTGGTGAAGCATATGCCTTGGTGTTTGTAGGTTTATGTGGGCAAATGGGCAAAAAAAATGGGCAAAATGGGCAAAAAAATGGGCAAATATAATTTTTCAGAGAACAGACATTGTTTCATAGGGAAATATTTTTTCCACCTTGACTTTAAAAATGCATTTAGTGTGCTAAACCATTTTTGTTACCTTAGCCGCAAAATTCATTTTGCAAGGAAAAAGAACCCCAGCAGATAATTGGAGGGGAGCAAGGGAAATGAGACCTTATCTTCATCTCCCTTGACAGTGGTTCAAAGTGTGTGCAAAGATCTCTCCTTGGCAAATGGTGTCTCCTCCTTGAAGCCAAATTTTGTGGCTCTTGCTCAGGGAGACAAATGCTCATGGAAGAGAGCAGTCCCACAGTTTCAGCAGGGATCTCTTGCTTGCATCAGCTCTGCCAATTAAAGGGAGGTTTGTAAATCGGACTCGAGACAGCGCGTTCCAGGCAGGAGTGCCAAAGAAGCAGGGGTACTATTTTCAGAAAGAGCCTCAGGATTTGTCTAGACCATGAGTTACGCATATGTCTGAGCCTGTTCTTGAGTTCAAGTTGGCCCAACATCGGGATTGTTTGCACGTAAACATAGGTGCAGGCTCAGGCTTGGGAGCATGGTGCTCCCAAGCATTGCTGAGGGATGGAGCCTGTGCCAGCCCAAACCTTTGCTCCCGTGGCCTGTGTGGTGTGACTGTGGCTTCTTGCATGCTTGAGAGGATGCTCTGGCCATGTGCAATGCCTGGCAGAGAGCCCAGCACCATGGCCGAAGAACATGGGGATCACGGCACGCAGCAGGAGCCTGCGTTTAAGCCTGCCCTTTGCCTTGCTGTGGAGAGGTGGCCTGTGTGAATTGAATACACTTGTTTCATTAATTTTAAATGGCTCTTTCTTCTCCTAAGGTCACGTGTGCATATTTGAAAGCTGCATCCCAAATTCCCCAGGGGTAACTTTTACCATTGTTTGAAAATTATTATTGTTTTCATGGGTGATTCCACAGGCTTCTCCTAGCAGAAACTTAAGGACACCCTGAACTACTTGATGAGGAGTTCTATCAGAATTTCCAGTGGGACTGTGATAAATAATGGTAAAAAATTAATGTTTTCAGGATTAATCATTAATGATAGTTGGTATTTCTACCTAATCTGTCTCTCTTGCTTTTATTATTTTTCTTTCCACAGCATTTTTTTGGTTAAATGAAAGTTTAAGCAACATTTTTCCCATTCAGTATAAATAATTAATAACCTCAGGATATCAGAAATGGAGTGCAAGCTTCCTAAAAGCATTTTCAATACATAAAAAGAAAGGAAAAAACCCCAACCCCAGACCATCACTATGGATATCTGGCCTCTGAGAAACCACATCTGCAATGTCTTCTGCAGCCAGCTGTGATAGCACAAGAGTGGGCTCGGGGTACCATTGATGGAGGCATTCCTTGGTACAGTCCTGAATAAATGAAGCAGATTCTTATTTTTCTTTTTTTCTCTCTTGAAGCCAAATCTAGGTTGAAAAGAGCCATCCTCTTGGTGGCTGCTGTGAGCCAGCAGGAGTCCAGTGGGGAACCCTGTAGAAAGTTGGCTGTGTCTTCCAAGCTGTGGTTTGGCACATATCCTCTCCAAGATCTCTGCCAAATATTCAGACTCCTTTTTAGCATTTTTTTTCTTCTTTTCATGTTGGCATTTTATTTAACTGAACCATATGAGTTTAAGACTGCTAGTTTGATATAATTTGTCGCAGAATGGGCTATTTTGTGTGGAGTTCTTTGATGGAAGGTAACAATGTGAGGTGTATGTAGAAGGAGAACAAATTAGGTTGAGAGGAGGTTGTAGTAAAGGTAACATGAAGCAGTAACAGTGATATTGGGTCTGGTTAGTGTATCTCTCCTGTGTGGGAATTTGACATCACCTTTGCATGCCAAGTTGAGGTTGCTTAACCGTGCTTGGTTCTCACTGGCAAAGTGTGGGAGAGGGAAGAAACATGGACACCCAACAAACTTTCTGATCTTTCCCCAAATGCATTAAAACGTGAGTTCTCCAGCGGTTGGGCTTGGGGAGTAAAGTGAGTCCAGGGTGATCCTCCAGCACTTCCCTAAATTTTGCTTTCCAAGGGAGTCTGGAATTCCAAAGTGAATCCTTTGCTGAGCTGAGTGCTGACTGGGGAGTTGCATCAGAGGCAGCAGCATTGTTCTGGATCAGCCTGACCTCTTTAAAAAAAATACATATTTTTCCAACACTAATAGAAACCTTAGCTGAGGTTCTCTCCCTTTCTGTGTGTGTGCCTGAGCACTAAATTAAAAAAAAAAAAAAATCCCAGATGTGAATCTATAAACCATCTGTTTAAAATAACTATTGTGCAGGACTGTAATTAAAAGTTATTTATTGTGAATCTTGGGATCCTATTATGGATTTGACTGACTCCCAGGTTTCTGACTTAGCAAACGGTTTATGTATTTATGAGCCATGTGTCTCTTCCGCACTTCTTGGTGCCAGAGTGCATGTCCTTTAAACAAAGGAAAAAAAATCCCCTACCCTCCCATAACTGTTGGCTTCTGATTGTTGGCTGTCTAAGAAGTTTTCTCCTAAGAACAGCAAAATTCAAAGTATCTGAGAGCTTTCAACAGATTCATAGACACTGTTGACAGCACAGATGGAGGTTTGGTAATACAGCTCTCCTGCATGCAGCTACTTAGCCACTTTCTAAACGTATGGCTGGGACAAGTAAGGAAATGTTATGATTACTGGGGGTAGGAGGGGACATAATTGGAAAGAAAGGATTTGTTGCTTAAGTCCTATTTGCTCTCAGCCTCCACTTTGCCCTGGTGAAGTGGGAGGGAAGGAGGCAGCAAAATTGAAGCAAGCAGATGGACAGTAGACATTAAGAACAGTGTTTTGGGCAACTGTGTGAAGGGAAAACCCAAACTCCTGATGACAATTACTCTTTGTTTTATTTTTGTACTTTTACACTCAGTGGGCCCAGGAGATCTGCACTGGATAATGCCTGACTGCAACAGACTAAACAATGATTTACCAGCCCTGCTTTATCTGCTGCAGGCCTATGATGGATCAGTATGGTACATTAACCCTTTCCTCCACGTCTGTTGGCCTAGTTTTCCACATGAAGCAGCTCTGAGATAAAAGAGCAGGGCTTTCTAAAAAGAATTTTGGGATAATAATAATAATAATAATAATAATAATAATAATAGTAACAGAAGCAGTAGGAAGTGTTTGGATGCAATTCCCTGGAGCTACATTCATCTCTCCTTAGTTCAAGAGGGATTTTGCCATGAGGACTATGCCAGGGCAGCAGTATGTTGAAATTGTGGCTCTACTGTATGTTTCTTCAGCAAAAAGCCCCCAAAAGGAGTGGTGGAGCTGCAGCCTTGAGCGATGCTATACCTTACAACCTGCAAGAGCAGCCCAGCCCAGATGTCAGGGAGTTAGGCAACTTGGGATGATATCTGAAACTGCTGGTTTTGGAGATGTCTGGGCCTTGCCTATAAAAAGCTAGAGAGGATGAACATCAGCTTTGCAAATCCTACCCTGTTAAAGTGCTTAGCTGCTCTTGCACTGTCAAAGATTGGCTCTATTTACCTGGGATACACGGAGCTGTCCTTTAAGGCAGGAGGATGCAGGTTCTCTTCCAAGGGACAGAACTAACCTTACTCTTTAATTTTGGAAAAAAAAAAAAAAAGATAGAAAAAAAAGGTGCAGTGGATGTGTGGTGAGTGTGGCACCTCCTGCCCACCTTTTAGCACTGTGCTGTAATAACTAAGCTTTGAGAAAGTGATCCAGAACCAGTGACTTTTGGGAGCACAAAGAACAAGCCCCTTTCTGCTGGAGCCAGGACACTGAACAGCAAATAATTCAAGGTCTACTGAGATAGGGAAAGGAAATGTGAATCTGTAGCATACTGCTTAAGACACCCTCCTAGGAGGAAGGACCCTTCAATTCCTGGGGTCACTAATATTCTTCATGTGGAACAGCGGCTTAATGCAAAACAGCCCTTGGCACCAGCACATGAATTCCAGAATCTTCCCTCCCAGAAAACCTGCTAAACCAGCAGCTTTGCTGGTGATGAGAAGAGCAAGACCCAATTTCGACTGCCCCCCTGGGGTTGCTCAATGGTACCAAGCTCATCATTGGAGAGGATTTTTTCTGTTTTTGGCCATGTGGGGGAAACAGGAGGCTTCTGCTTAGGAACTGCAACTAACAAGTATCTCCTGTTTGAAATATGTGTGTTGGGGTCATCCTTAGGAATTCTTCTTGCACCCTTCTTGCATTGCCAACAAGAAGAAACTGTGACAAGATGTACCTGACGGCAGAAGTAGACAGACGACATTCAGGGGAGAAATTGCCTAGGAAGTTGGGCTGCATGAGGTATTCGCCCCACTAGTCCCCTGGGAATTAAAAAAAATACAGAACCATGTTATTCTTCTTGTCCCTCCTGCTGCCATCTGCAAAAATGTCTTCTTTTGAGGAGGGATTCCAATGGGTAGGTGCCCACTGGCCCTACTTACACACATGCAGCCCAGCTAGGTTGGTTCTGAAGGGCGCTGTGCATTTCACTTCTCTCAGAGGTGCACGATGCATGCTGCGGCAGGGTAAATCGTGTTCTCCACAGGAACAAACTCGAAACTGGATTTTGCCATTCCTTCACACCCACTTTCACCAGGCAGAAGATTTTCCCACAGATAAAGGCAATGGGGCTGATAGCCTTATTAAATCTTTCATTAAGCAAACTCATTAAAGAGAATCAGATCTTAGCAGAATGCTTTAAAATACAGACTGTGGTTCATTTGGTAAACTTGAGTCTGCTGCCCTTCATCAGATTTTATGGAGGCAAAGTCAGGAGGCACCATGTCCACATAAAGGGAATCAAGATTTCACTGGGCGCTTTAAAAGAGGTGTTGAAGCAGTTGCAATGCTGTGCCGTGGCTGCTTTATGCCCGTCCAGAGCTACAGACCTGCCATAAATTCAGCTTAACCTGCTGGTTAGATTGCATTTATGGTTGCTCTGCAGAGCTGGAGTGATGCAGAGCAGCCGGCATGTAGCAGTGCCCTGGCTTTCTACAGTAATCATTTGTGTTGCTGCAGCTGTGCTTTAGGGCCTGATTCTCATTTGCTGATTTCACACTGTCTTGGTGAGAGTGAGTCCTCATTTACACTGATAAGACTGGAGTGCTTTTATGGCTCTCATCAGATCAGGCAGTGACTTTGAAGTAAATAAACCTCTGATTTTAGACAAAAGGCTGGAGTGTAATAAAAGCCGTGTGTTATCCTTCACAGGCACCTTGAATAAGGCCACAAGGAGTAAAATAAAAAGACTGGAAAGAACAGCTTCTTTTTCTTTAGTTTTATGATTTACATTTTTCTAGCCCTTTGATTTTTTGGTCTCTAATTAAGTCATAAGATTGGGTGAGGTGGGTACTTGCATGTACTAGATGGCCACCTGTGTCACCTAATTAACTGAGCTACTAATTATAGGTGGAGGTGACTTCAGAGGGCTACTTTAAATCAGGAATTTGCAGTAGCAAAATTTTGCTAAAAGAAACGCTCAAAGTATTTGTTTTCTGCACCTATTTAATGGCAGGGATAACCAGAAGGGTTGACACTACTGGGGCAAGGTAGGCAATAAATGGAATATTTTGGCTGCCTGCTGTTGCATATCCTCTATTGACATTTCCTAATGTGGTCAATGTGCTCTTTGGCCTTGGCATATCACTGTCTTTTTGCCATAGAAAAATGACACTATAATGTACAGTGATTCTAACTGCCCGTGGTGTTTCACTGATTCTCAGCATTTTGGGGAGAAAGATGAATTATACTGGTCATCTTTTCTGGTATAGTGCATAGTAGCCTCTTTAAAAAAGAACCTCTAGGTAAAACTGATTTTCTGCAGCAGCAGAATTTTGTCTTCTCTGAGGTTGCCATCTCTTCCTCTGCCATTTGTCCTTCTATCCCTGTCAAAAGTGATTCCTGAGCTGTGCAGCTCATGGGGCAAACCCTGAGGATATTTTAACAAGCACATCATGTAGGTTCTTGTTCATTTAAGTAACATGGATTTCTTCAGAGCAGCACATTTTCTGTATGAGACTGGGTAGCAGTCATGAATTAGTGTCTAAGTGGGGTTTAAGTGGGGTTTAAACACCATTTACTTGGGTTTCTGGATTATTCAAAGACTGTTTTCTACTGCATGCCTTCAAGGGAGGAAAGATGTATTGAATGACAAGGACCTCTCCTGAAGCAAAAGAGCAGTCTGCTGGCCCCACATTTTATTTTCTGAATTGCAAGAAATGGTAGCCTTGGGTCTGGTTTGCTTGCAATAGCTTTTGTATTTTTTTTTTTTTTCCAGAATAAGGAAGTGACGTGCAAAAGGGAAAAGTGTCCAGTGCTCTCCAAGGACTGTGCTCTCGTCATTAAGCAGAGAGGAGCTTGCTGTGAGCGTTGCAAAGGTGCCCTTCCCTTCCCACTGTTTTCCCTCTTTCTAAAATGTTATCAGTGCACATTTAGGTTGCCAAAGATAGGACAAAATTCACAGCTTCACAGCTGGGACTTGGCTGTCACCAGAGGCTAGAAGAGGGCAGTAACCATAATTAAAGTATATATCTATACAAAGCTGAGGGAAATACATAAATTCACATATTTTTCCTGAATTATTAGTTCTTGCACAGCAACAATCCTTTAGAAATACATCTTTTTTCTTCATTGCTACCTTGTCAGTTTTTTAAGAATTACCACCATCCTAATTTTGTCAGAAATATTTTAGGTCAACACCAGTTTGCAAGTAGTCACCGGTCAGTAAGAGTCCCTTTAACTTTTTATAAGGTTAGACAGAGTACGAATAATGCTTCTGAGTAATAAAGAGCAAGGTAATTATCCGTGGCTGTTCCTATTTCTTCTCATACTGGAAACAAACGAAGAAAATATTATTCATTTTATTAAACATTTCATGATTCAAACAATAATATTGTGGGCATTTTTATGAAAACCAAATGAGCAACAATCTGAACATTATACATTTATTTATTAACCAATATTGTATATTCCAAGCTGTTTAAAACTAGATAATTATCAAATTTTTTAAAAAAAAGTTAAGAATGCATGGCATGTATATGTTATGTTTAACCACATGAAAAATATGCAAGTAGTTGAAGTTGAAAAGAAGTCTCTTTTTTTATACTGATGCAGTAAGTAATATGCTCTAAACCACTAATTTTGCTGAGGGACTGCTGACACAGTCAATGAGGTGGAGAATGTCAGATTCAGACAGCATTACCTAATTTTTTCTCTGTCGTTTTTAATTCTCCACTGGTGATTGTGTGGTATTGAGAGGGAGATAGGGTAGGATAAATTGTTGGGAAATAAAAGCATTTCTTGCCTTCCCAGAGGAAATACAAATGCAGGGAAACAGATTACACTGAAATTCTGATGGAAGGGACATGATGGATGTGTGTTTTTCCTGGAAGGCTGCAGAGGTGTGTAGATGCTGTGCTTATGATTTGCTTCTGTGCGGCAGCTTTGGAATAGGTTTGGCAAGCCTTAATTTGAGGATTTGTCTAGAAACATGACACTTAAAAGAGAAGGAAATGAACTGGAAAAAAAATTAAAGCGTTACTGAAACGATAAGAATTTGAAATTACAGACTTTACAAAAATTAAATGTAATTTTTTTTTTGGTCAAATTGTGTTTAGTGCCAGTTTTGTAGGAAAAGGTTGCTACATTTCAGTTGGATTAGGGTGGAGTTTGATTTTTCATTTTCATAATGGGATGTGTATTTGCTCAATGGTTTGAAAATTCTATGTTCATATGCATATGTGTGTACATGCATGCATGCAAAATTAAAAAAAAATGAATGCTTCAAAGTTGAGGATACATACAGTATTTTAATCTAGACTCCTTTTAAGTTTTTCTGTTTATCCTGAATTGGAGTGGGTACCAACAGGACATTATTGATAGGCTTGAGCCTAGCATCTGCAAATTGGTGTACTTGACATCTCTAATGGGACAATTAATAGAAACTGTTCAAAAACAGAATTAGGAGGCACATGGATGCTTGAGATAGAAGAGGGATGAGTTAGCGAGGGTCCTTTGAATGTATCAATGGACAGAGAGATCCCAGTAAGAGGCATCCAACAAGATTCCTCACAAGGAAACTGCTAAAGAAACCAAGCAGCCCTGAGTTTGTAGAGATACTCTTCTCATCAGCAAATAAGTAACAAGTGTATGATTGTTTTCATAGTAAAAAAAGTTTTCCAACATATCCTTGCAAAGATCTCAACTTGTCAAAGTGCTCAGAAATGATCTAGAAAAGGGGCAAAGGGGGACAGGAGGTTTGCTGCTGCTGACCTGATCTCTGCAGCACAGTAAAGCAAGAGGACTGCCTGTGAGGAGTTGCAGAAGGTTCTCAGGACACTGAACAACTGATGACAAAGCAGCAAAGGAAGTTAATGTGGATGGCAATAAATGGGTGCACATGGGACAAAACAGTCCTAACTTTACAAATATAATACTGGGCTCTGAGTTGACAATGAGTGGCAATTGTTTCTGCATGTTATGACAGATACTTCTGTGGCATGGTCAACTCAACCCTCAGCAGTTCTCCAAAGGCAAAATTGAATGTTAAGTTTGTTAGGAATGAAGCAAGTACAAACCAAAACGCCCTATTTTCCCTCTGAGTCAGACAGGCTGCTTATTCCTGCCCCTGTGGAGCCTAAAGTAGAGCTATGGATCTTGCTCTGTATTTTTCACACTTCCAGCGGTGTCTCTCAGTGACTGCTATCAGACAGAAGACTGTGGCTAGAAGGATGCTTAGTCTGATCTAAGA
The DNA here is from genome assembly GCA_013400915.1 of Pardalotus punctatus. Lineage (NCBI taxonomy): Eukaryota > Metazoa > Chordata > Aves > Passeriformes > Pardalotidae > Pardalotus > Pardalotus punctatus. The sequence continues at coordinate 419,543 of VZTX01005232.1, read as the reverse complement.
TGGCAGTTTCTATGTGCTTAAAATTCAAGAAAAACATTACATTTTGCAATTTAAAGGAAAAAAAAAGCTCTCAAGGACTGAATTTTCAAAGTAGATGTGAAAATTCTGAGTAAGTTTTTCTGCACTTTCTGAAAAGTAAAGCAAAATATGCACCCATTTAACTCCCACAGTCTTGACACCACGCACCGTCACCAGGTTGTTCCGGTTCCTGGGGAAGAGGCTGATGGAACAACCTCTACCCCTGGGGTGGCTGCTTGCTCTCCCACCACTCTGAACACTGCTGAAGCTCCTGCTCTGTTCTGTGTAAGATCGGAAATGAATGTCCCATGGGGAGTATCTGGGGAATCAGGGCTGCAAATACCATCCTGGCAGTGTAGCACTTCAGCTGCTCCCTTTGGTGTCCCAGCAGCTCCCCGGCACTCCCCACATGAAGCTCAGCTGCAGCCAGGACTTGGCCCTGCAGCACTTGTTCTCAGTTACTATTTTGGCAAGTTGCCAGAGTGCCCATGGGGAATGCAAGCAGGAAAAGGGAAACAGGGATTTCTTTTTCTTTTTTTTTTTTTACTAGTTGCATTTCATCTAAACGTGAGCAAAATGTTACCAAGGAAAGACATCAGAACCTGATGGCTTTTTTCTTGGCTTTGTTCCCAAAGCCTGGAAGAGCTTAATGAGGCCTTACAGGCTCTTACCAGCTCTCTGTGATAGCTTTATGTGTTCCTACCTTGTGAAGAAATGAATGAATGAGTGAGTGAGTGAATGAATGGCTGCTGTTGCCTGAGTGCAACACCAGGAGGATAACATTAAGACCAAAGGGCATATTCCAGAGTGGGCTTCTGCAGGAAGGAGACCACCACTCGTGAGTTATTTGTGACATCTCTGCCAGTGCATTTTATTCTATCATGAGGAGCACGAGGACATTCCTTGCCCATTGCAGGGGGGTTGGACTAGATGACCTTTAAAGGTCCCTTCCAACCTAAACTATTCTATGATTCTATCTGCAGCAGTGCACACGGCTGAACTCTCCCATTTAGAGCTTTGCATGCAGGAGAAACTGGATTGTTGGTAGAGAACTTTTCCTGCAAATGGTTGTATGCTGAGCATAAAATCCTCCAGCCATGTGTTTTAACACTCTTCTTGACTTTAGGCCCATAGAACCTTGACTGTGAAGTTGGTGGGGCAAAGCTCACTTCTGCTGTGTGCTTGTGAAGAGTCTGGAGCAGAGAATTGTGGGCCCATGCTTATGGCTCCCTGCTGTAAGGAGAATGCAGGTGACTCAGTCTAATAGGAAAAGTTTCCAGTAGGATTATTTTTTGACAGATATTTACTATAGTTTATAAAGCATACCATGTACCTCTAGCATGCTGTTAATTTTGAAAATAGTAAAAAATTGAGTCCTCTTATTACTTTTGCATAGGATAAATAGGCCACTTTTCATCTCTCATTCTATTTAATATATTTAATGAAAACCTATGAGGTCACTGAGATTATAGAAATAGATTTGGCAGCATTATCTTATTTAGTTGGATGGAGACCTGTCACTTAGATATAGAGCTCTCTACACATCTAATAATAAGTTATTTGCACTCTGGAGAAGTGGTATTGCTGGCTCAGGACTGCATAAAGTTTGCATTTCTACAATTGTGCACCATGTTCTTCTCTCTTGTCCAAAGAATCTGCATCTTCTGTGGATGTGTAAAGACAAAGTTGGTGGGAATTTTTTACAACAAAGAAAATATGTTCAGAATTTTCTTTCACCTCCCATGTGCAAGTTTGCATTTTCTGTCCTTGTTAACTTTGGAGAATTACTGTGTGGTCTTCTAATTTTTTTTTTAATTTTTTTTTGTGGTTGGGTTTGTTTTTTTTTTTTGTTTTCTTCTTAGTAATTAATTATTGATCTTAGAAATTCTTGTGCTATGCTCCATTGATCTGGAATCTACCAGAGAATGGAATCCCAGCCCCTGAATATTGAATATGCAAAGATAGTTAATTGTGCATTTCTTGGAAAGGATATCAAATAGTATGGTTGAGGATTGCAGCCAATTTCAACTATTAGGGCTGGCTTGGAAAGGAAGTTAGAGGGAGGTTATGAGATTATCAGTGTTTTGGCTGCTCTACTAACACCCCGCAGGATCCATATGAGGTGCCTGACACCACTTTGGTGTCCTGCTGCAAGACTGACTGGGGGGACTTTTTTGTGGGGCCCCAGTGGGGCACTATAACTTGCAGTCTGCCCTTGCAAGCTCTAAGGCAAGCTGTCAGAGACAAGGGATAATACATGGATGGCGGGGGATGGGATGTGAAGATAATATATGTATTTTCCTACAGAAATCTCTTTCACCTTTACCTGAATAATCTAGTCCTGGCTTCTGTCAGGGACTGGCTATGAGATGGTTTGAGGACAAACCAAGGCTTAACTTTTCTGTTGGCCCTTCTCACTGCTTCTGAGTGTCTTGGTCGTGTGTTCCAGCTCTGAATCAGAAGGCCTGTTCCTTGAGGCTGGAAGTACAGGTTCATCTCAGTGTCCATTCAGATTTTAGCTTTGTATTTCAAGAAAAGGCAGAGGTTTTGAAGCAGAGACAGCCACCAGGGACAGTACCACTCAGTATCGTCACAGTGCCAGCTTGGATTACTTCTGGTTATGCCTAAGAAAAGGTGTCTATCTCTCCATGCTTTCCTTGAGTTGACTCTTCTTACAAAGGTCTTAGCACATACATTGATATCACTCGAATGTCTGGTGTATACTGTTGTGTTCAGTAGTGCCTCAAATTTCAGATACTCCTATTACCTTGGTGAATATAATTTTCCATTTATGTAAGAATCTTTTAATGAACAGTCTTGTTGTGTTGTCATAAACACTTTTTCAGTCAAACTTCAGTTACCCAGATTTTCACACTGATGGTTTTACCTGTTTCTCTGGAACAAAATGATAAACATCTTAGGACATGTAGCACTAGAATAAGAATTTTTTTTGCTATTTAATTTGAAGGCGTAAGCTGTATTGAGCATAGATGATTTTCCTGGTGTGATGAAATTGGGTGCAAGAGCAAGTAATTGTGTCACTGAGCAACATCATTCATGACAGCCCTCATAACCATGAGAAGTGACAGCTCTCCAGCTGCTGGGCTTGGCAAACACATCGAGTATCAACTCAAGATTCAATGGCAGCTCTAACTGTACGCCATTTTGGATAGCAAGGTTCTTAGGAACCCTGCAGACAACTTTTTTCACTGTATACATGGAGCACAAGACATTTGGGAAGGTAAAATTCCTTTCCAGTGGTGTGCAGGGTGCAAAAACAGCGCTGGGAGAAGCTGATGTCCTTGTTTCTGCTGGTGTTTGCTCAGTGAATATGGGCTTCTTTGCATCCTATGTGTGTGAGCTGTGAGGTCCTAGCACGGCTCAGCCCCATGGCCTCTTCACTCTGCTGTGTTGGGTGGCCTTTACACGGCCCCTGTGCATCCCTTGGGTATTGTAATTGCCATGGCTCAGCTGCAAATAGGTTTGCTTGTACTTGGTTACAGAGGAAGGAGTTGGATTTTCACTGTTTAGGGCTAGACTTGATAAGCATGGGAGGTTTTGTATACATTTTCATGCTTCTGTGTTGAAAAATGAAGACCAGGGTTACTCAACAGGAAGTTTAATTTTCTGGTACCTGTCAATGGCTCTACCATAAGAAATAGATGTGAAAATATATTTCATAAAAGGTATATGTGTGATTCACAGTTCTTTTGTTTTGGCAAACTGATTGCATGCCAGGGAAATACTGCAGAATGTGCAAGTTAGTGGTGATTTTTTATTTTCTTTTTCTTTTTGTTTAGGGTTTTGTTTTTTTTTTTTTTTTGGCTAGAACTGGTATTTAGTGTTAGCATGCCTGGATACCTCCCTGAGGATTAATTTATCAAACACTAAATAAAACATGTCTTCTCACTGTTTTCTTTTTCCTGATGTTTATTTTCCATGCCAATAGAGAGGTTATGTTTTTTAAATAGAAAGTGGAGGGAAAGCAAAAAAAAGACTTAGTAGGAGAAGAAAGATGCTGAAGAATTGAGGGATGAGGAGCCAGTCTATTGTGCACCAATCTATCACTTTCTCTTGGGAGAATAAGGAAATGACTTGTCTATAAAATTCTCATTAGACTAAAATAAGCACAAGTTTCTTCTGGAATCTAATTAGGCAATGTCAAATTGAGTAATAAAGGGTTGTTTTTTAATGAACTCCTGAGGACACTGGCTGAGCTTTAGCACTACTAAACTGTCTCTTACAGTCAATTTCCCTATCTTCATGGTACTGTTATATGCTTGGGTATCTGGGGAAGAAGGAAAAAGGGTCATTTATCAGAGTTGTGGGATTTGGAAAGACAAATGGCTTCCTGATCATCAAGTTGTCTACATGCCAATAGCAAAATCTGCTATAATTTGCCTCTTTTGTTATTCCAGTCCAATTCTCTGTGAGGATGCTTGTTTTAGAATGGAATTGTTCTTTCAAATTAAATCGGCCAAGGGTTGGTTTATTCAATTTGAAACAAAGGTGCCCAAGCATGGCATGCACAACATTGAAACAAAGTAGCTAAATAAGTAAATTAGAACTTATTTAACTATTTTAGCATAATTTTTTTTTGGTGCCAGAAGGACTCAATCTGGAGGATCATTTTGCGTTTGAGAGGTGACTAGAAGGCAATTAGCATTAGTTTCCACTGCATATGCAACTATTGACCAACTTCAAAGTATTCAGTGGTTTGGTTTGATTCAGATAAGCAACTTTAGGCTTGCATGTTTATCCAGGACTTATCTGAACTATTTGGGTTGAAGGAGGTAATGGCAAGAAAACCTACAACTAACTGAAAGTTAATATTTTACATTAATAAAACACCAGCTATTTTTAAAGAAAGGAGCAGGAAAGACTAAAAAATTAGGACACGCTCCTTGACTGATATGAATCACTTTAGCATTTTTAAAATTGATGTAGAACACTAATATTTAACTTCCTTCCATATGTGGAATCCTAAAGGTTTTCCTTATGGGGTATGAGCCAGGATCAAATTTACTTATTAATGTCAAATCTTTCACATACTCCTTAGAGCATTCTCAGACCTTTTGGGTTCCCTTCTTGAAAACTTCCTCTGTAGCCCTTTTAAAGTTTTCTTTTAAGTAGGTATTCAGGCAGAAGTAAGTAGATAGCATTCAAGTGATAGTTGCAAGCTCTGGTCTTTCTTGATTTATTATTTTCTCCAGCTCTTTCTTTTGAATGGTGGATGGAGACAGTAAGTTAATGTACTAGTATTTCCAAAGGGCTTTTGGGGAAAAAAAAAAAGCTTTAAAATGGCTTTTAGGAATTTCAAGTATCTTCTGTCATACTCTTGTGGAAATTGACATCAGGGACTTTGCTGATGCCTTGGAACACAAAATAATCAGTGACTTCTTCTTTCCAGGCCAAATATAGTGGACTTTTAACCATGGATGAGCCAAAATGGTTTGACTGAATTGGCACATAGAATGAGGCAGGTTTCACTCAGATGAATTCAGGTGAGGCTCAGAAATTTCCATGCTATGAGTAGGGGGTCTAGGAAAGTCTGCCTATATGTTTGCAGGTGTCAGCTGAGAGATTTGTATGTTGAAAGTGAGGTTCAGAAAAACTAGCTGGTATGTGGGCTTTGTTTCATTTTCCTTTTGAAACGTGAGTAGTGGGTGTAGCTCTGGGACGTCCAAAGGGCAGAGTGTCAGGCACACCTCTGGTCAGAGACATGTTAAAGTGTCACCCAGAGGTTGTAAAACACTCCTTTCTAACCATTTTCAGATTTGCCTGACATTCAGCCTTCCCCCATCTCTCCCCAAACCTGTTTGTTTTACTGGCTAACTCTCCCCTTCCTTCATGCTGCTCCTTCCACTGAGCATCTGCTGACATCCAGCTCCCACCATGCCTGGCACTGGTGTTGGATGGATGCTGCTCTGTCTCCCTCATTCAACCTGCTGGCCCATGCCAAAGATCGAGAGCAGCCTTAGTATCTCCAGTGCTTCTGCAGTTTTTCCCATCCTGGTCCCCCTTTTTAAATTTCCCTTTTGATGCCTGCAGGCTCTCCTTACTGTGGTTGCTTCCGGTGTGCCATCCCCTTGCTGCTTTCCACGGGGACAATGGCTGGTGCTGCAGGACAGAGGATTGTGTAGCATAACTTGGATATGTACTTCCAGCAAGAGCAGTGCTGACTGCGTGGGTGCACCATGGTCAGGCTTTGTCGGCCAGACTAATCCTTGAGTTGAAAATTTCAGTTTAATATGCACATCTGTACATGCAGATTAGCCCAGGGTCATTAGCTTTCTTATAGAGGAAACATTTTACATTAAAGAACATAATTGCTGAGCAAATATGCAAGGTATTTTGCAGTTGCTATTTTCCAACCTAGCCCTTGATTCTGGTAAAACACACACAGAGATATTTAACAACACAGCTCATTCCATGCTGAGCGTCCTGCACAGCTGTAAACTGTTTCTCAGACTGGGACCAGTATGACCTGGGCTTCTGCAACTTGGGGATGTTAAACACATTGAACAGGCTCTGCATTCGTCAGGGTTTGCAGCGAGCAGTAAGTGAGGCTGTGCTGCAAGATTAACTCAGAGTGGAACTTCAAAATGTGTAAGAGGAATATAGGGCTTCACACTCCTCTCTTGACATGTCCTGCATGTATGAGAGGTCAGGGAACTGTAATGCACTGAGAACCTGAACATTTCTTAATCATTCAAAATAATTTCAGAAGGGCTTTGCTACTTAAAAATATGAGATTCAGATGTATACTTTGTGCCTTTCAATGTTTGTCAAAGATGAAGCTATCACAGCCAGCTCTGAGTCTCCTCTGAGACTCCTCTGAGACTCATCTCTTTTAAAAATATACCTGTTTCAGCCTAGGTAAGTGAAATAGCCACAGCATCTACAAATTTCTCCTCTGTTGCTCTGTATTTAGCCTGGAAAAAGAATTTCTGATTACTGCAAATCCTGAAGTACAAGTTTTCTGTTGTTTAGGAACATAAATGGAGGCAGTAAATGTATTTGCAAATGACCTTTATACATCACGTGTCCTTTAAATTTTGTGTTGAAATCAAAATGATTTTACAGAGATTTTAAGTTCCTCTGCACTTCAGAGCTGTGACTCTTGGCTTTTCTTTTACAGTGGGCTCAAAGATTTACTGGCACAGGGCTGATAAATTGCTTTTATTTTCAGGAGGAAATAAAACATATCCCAAAGCAGGACAGTGCACCCTACACAGCAGAGAACGACTTAGAGTAGTTGGTGAGGTAGGATGTGGAAAGAGAATGGTGCCGTGGGCATTGTTTGACTGATTGTAGTTTTGTGATTCTGTAGCTCTATGTACATGTCTGTGTTTCAAAGTCTTTGGCAAGACTCCTGTTGGTTTCATGGGCTCTTTGATCAAGCTAATTTTGAATAAAATATACTAGGGAAAAAACCCTCTAAAAGCAATAAATGGAAAATGGGCATTTTTCCCACAGAAAATGGGGTATGTGTTATTTCCAAAATTTTTCTCAGAACCACTCTAGGTCTCCAAAGAATTATTTTTTAGTTGAAACAATTTTGCATTAATAAACTAACTTTTAAAAAACAAATATTATATTTCTACTTTATAAGTATTTTCTGCTTTTGCTTCTCTAGTGAGTTATTTTATTATTTTCTTTGTGTTCTTTTTTGGTTTCTCTCTTTTGAAAAATGCATGAAAATGGCAAAGAGAAAACAAAAAAGGAAGGGAAACTAGTAGGAACCTGTAATCAAAAATGTAAAAAATAACATTTGTTTTGGTGTTTGCTTTTTTCCAAATGGCTTTGTGAAAATTCATTTTGCACAAAAAAAATGTGGGCTGATCCAGTGCAAGGGCAAACAAACCTGTTATCTGCTAAAAGAGTTGTCGTAGAGTACAAAGACATATAATGCCAAACTCTGTGAGACTCCAAAATATCTCCCCATGGAGATTCACCACACACACAAAAGAACTTGATGGCTTTTAGTTTATGAGGATGGTGATCCCTTCTGCCATGAACATGAAAAGTCATAAAGGAGAGGTGGCTCTGCCAGTGTCAGCTCATCCATGCTGAGCTGTGCTTGCTGAAGAGCTTTCCCAAGGGCTTTGGTTAATGGATGAAGATAACATGGCCAAACTAGATGATGAATGCTTCCAGCTCCTCTTTTACCCTCTCTTCCCCCTCTCCCTGTTCCAGTGCTTGAGTGACTGAGTAGTTCCTGAGTGGACTGCAGAATAAGCACTGCCATTCATTTTAAAGTAAATTGTCACTAATTTTGGTTTGTCTTGAAAAGTCATAGATAGTGAGGAGTCTGGCCAGTTGTGCATCAGCAGCAGGTGTTTGGGGCAGTGCTGCCAGTCCTCCCAGGACACAATCCTTGTTCATCCCAGCTCTCAGCTCTGCCTCTTCTGTTAACCCACAGGAGAGGGTGGGTTGCATTTAGGATGCTGCCCTGTGATCCTCATCAACAGCCTCCTGCAAGATTGTGTTCAGCTGAACTGATGTGCTTCTCTTTCATCCCCTAGATTGTAGTTTTGGAGGAAATACGTACAACAGCTCCATGAAATGGCACCTCCCCAGCAATCCCTGTGTTACATACCAGTGCCAGGTAAGGATGTCATAAAAATCGTGCTAATTGAGTTGTAAGCTTTTCCCAGGAAATCCTGAGCCTTCATTTATCCAATCCAAATAACCTGAAATATTTTATGCCCAAAGCACAATATGGACTTCGCATTTAAAGTAATTTAAATCCGCTCAGATGCAGCCAGCTATAACCAAACATTCAGAAGGATAGGTTTTAAATTACTTGAGTACCCTGATGCCTGAACTTTGCTGAAGGAGAGCTACACAGCCATGCCATTTCCTGCTGTCTTAACCTTGAAGTAAGTCCTCTTTTCTTCAGCATTCTAAGCCTTTTGTGAGATACCAATTATTTCAGTAATTGGACACTTCCATGTGTATGTGTCCATGGGTTTTACCTGGGGTGTTCTTTAAGAGAAACCCACAACCAAATCTTTTCCTGGGCTCCTGCACTATTAACTAGCAGTATTTTTGGTACCTTGCCTATCTGCAACCATAACATTTTTAAGATTGTTGATTGTCAGGCTCAAACCAAGTAATTATGTAGGCAATTTTACCTTAGGTCTGTGAATAGGTCTGCCATTTTTGCTGACAATTTGATCTGGTTTTAATAGTAACACTCAGGGAACTACTAATAATGGCAGTTGGAAAGAGGAGATTAGTATGAGGAGCTGCTACTAAGAGGAGAAATGTTTCAAAGGTTTTTTCTCTTTTTCTCTAATACTTCTGCTCTGTGAAACCAACTGATTTTTGGAAATAAGTACACTGAGAAGACTGAAGTTGGAACAGTATTCTATATCCTTGCACTTAATGAAAAGAAACTCACTACATTAATTTAGATACGCTTCACGAAATAATCCATTCTTTATTGCCCATTTCAGTGTCTAAATACAACACTGGGTGATCCTGTTTACCCTAGATCCACACATTCACAAAAGAATATTGCCTTGCCTCAAACAGCTGTAAGCAGAAAAAAAAGGTAGCAGCTTTTATGCATAGAGCCTCACACCCAGGTTTGTTCAGGAGGACTCTTGACTTCTTGAATAAGTACAGGAAATATTAATTTGCTAATAGCTGACAGGCAAAATATCAAAGATAAGCATCTGCCCTCTACAGAACAAGATGCTTTTATTGACTTTTGAGTCTATTTTCCTCCAGTAGGAGTGGAAGGAGAATGCCTTGTGTCTGGCCTCTTTTCACCAGAGCTGCATGGCAGATTACCGAGGTTAAGGATTCCTGATAAAGCAGGATTCCTTTTCCTAAGAGGATGCTCGCTTTTTTACCTGATGTATTTTAAGGCAAATCCTGTGTCTGGAGTCAGGGAGACACAAATGGATATTTTGACTGTGGATTAACCTGAATCCTGATCCAGGCAGCAGGTACAGAAAGAAGAGAAGTTGCAAAACCCAGTGCTTTGCAGCATGTGCTGGACTTTGATTGTATTGCCAGTAATTGTGAATTTTTGCTTGTTAAAACAACCATGATGCTGACAATGAATGTGTCTGATCTGCTTCTTTTTCAGGAAGGAGTCATAGTAGAGTCAGAAGTGCAGTGTGTTGTTCATTGCAAAAACCCTTCCAAACTCAGGGGAATATGTTGTCCTGTGTGTCCAGGTGAGATTTCATGGTTAAGATGCTGTTGTACATGTGCAGCTGTATTTCTAATAATACCCATAATCACCTGGGAGGTTGCCTTTAACTTCTCTGTTATACTTGACAAGTTACTAAAATTTGACCTGGTGTCTCACAGTGCACAAATGACATAAGATATGTTTAATATAGTTCAGTAGAGGACATGCAGACCAGGGGATGCACAGGCAATATCTTGTGCCCCTACCCACTGGTGTGTTTATGTCATGTTTCAGAGGATCTGTAAGGTGGGTTTGCATGACTGATGACCATGATTTTGCTAGGAGGGGAAGGATAAGAGTAATTGTAAAAAAAGAGGTTCACTTTTTGAAGGGGAGTGAGATTCATTTTTTTGCCTCTGTGAAGCACAGTGACAAATTACCATGGTTTTTTAGGCTAATTTGATTCTATCAGAGTTTTCATAGGTAAGCACTGTTCCGGTTGTGGTATAATGGGTTTATTATATTTTGATTAGTTATAGTATCTGCTAACAGCTAATATAAACCCAGGGAGTAAGAATGAATTTGTAAAAAGCAGACAGACTAAAAAAGTGTTTTAAACACACATCTAATGGTAGAATTGGCCGAGCCTAGACTTCATTGTTGCAAATTTATCTGCTGTAGAAGGATGTTTCCTTTCCGTCCCCAAAAATGATATTTAGGGTTTCTCAGGGATTAGTTCAGGATTTTGAAGTGATTTTTCTTCTGAAGTGATTCTCTCTCTACAACTACCTGAAAGGATGTTGTAGCAAGGTGGGCATTGGTCTCTTCTCCTGGGCAACCACTCACAGGATAGGATAGGAGGACACAATCTCAAGCTGTGCCAGGGGGGGTTCAGCCTCCTAATGGAAAGCCAGGGTGTGGGAATCACTATCCCTGGAGGTGTTCCTGACTGGATGTGGCACTTAGTGCCATGGACTACCTGACTAGGTGGTAATCAGTCAAAGGTTGGACTTGATGATCTTGGAGGTCTTTTCCAGCCCAAACAATTCCATGATTGTGCATCAGAGAGGATGGTACAATTTACTTTCCATATTGTTGTACTCTGGGGCATGTCAGAGAGAAAAGGCATCATTCTATCTTGAGCTAAACTTATTCAAATACTGTTTTCCAGGTTGTGTATTTGAAGGGAGACTTTACAATGAAGGAGAAGAATTTAGGCCTGAAGGAAATAAATGTACCAAATGCTCTTGTATTGTAAGTATTTGCCTTTTGGCATTGTATCTCCCTGTATTAACTTCAAAAGGCATATTATTATTGCCATAACAAAGCAAAAAAATATAAGGAATTCCACACTATTATGCATTCTTCTCTTGGAATTCAGTTCTCTGTTGAAGAATTTATGGTATTAATACATTGTATCACTCACATTCTGAGTTTATAATTTTTTCTGTGACTTTACACTGTACACAGATGGAGGTTATCTGGGAGAGGGCTGATCTGTTGAATTAGTGGTGCTTTTTTGTGATAGGATCATGCAGGAGGAGACAGAAATCTTTTTGGCCTTCATCTATTGATCAGCATTTATTTATTAGATGCTTCCTTAAGCCAAACTTTTCCAAGGATTCCTTTCAGCTGTATGCAGCAAGGGCCTTTGCTCTGAATTACTGTGTGAAAGAATGAGGGTAGCCTCCTGAGGCTGTCCCAGGTGGATTTTTGGCTTGACGCTTGATGAAAAGGTCATATCCTGTATTTTATTCTTGACTAGCAACAATATAGAGAGGAAGTAATAATTGCATCCTTTGGGTAATGAGTCCAGGCTTCTTTTTCACTTCTATTAAGTTAAAAGATAATGCTTTATGAGTTGGGGTAGATATCTTTGGCTTCCTTGTTGTAATCTGTGAGATGAGTAAAATGGAAAGTTCAAATCACCGCTTTTGTTGCAATTTGTGGACTAGTTATCAGCAGAATATGTAAGGCTTTACATTTCAGCAGAATGCCAAGAAATTTGTCAGTACCAGATACAGTTCTCCTGCCTCGTGAAAATAAAATTAAAAAAGGAGGAAAGATAGACTTAAAAAATAAATATCTATTTATACATACACACTCATTTAATGAAGTTGCTGCAGAGTACTTGAACTGTTTTGTGGGGAAAAAAACCCTGGTAATCTGCAACATTAGTTTAAACTAAGCCATCACTGCTCCTGTGGAGATCAGGGTGCTCAGGTAATTATTTAAAAAAAAGTTTTAATCCTGTAATAGTGAAAACATGCTGTCACTCATGTCACAGTGATATATGCCCTGGGCTCCTGCTATGCTGAATACCTTCTGTCCCAGGCTGAGAACTCCCTCTGTACTTGGTGGGTTCCCCTCTCACTTCAGCTTCAGCTGTAAAACAGTAGCCTTACACTTTGGCTTTCTTAGTTATGTTCCTCAGGGGAAGGCAGGACTGAATGGCTGAGAAGCCTGTGGAGACATACTTGAGTCTTTTTGGGTTCTGCTTTGCTCTTTCATAAGTACTATACAGATATTGCCTATTGCCCAGTCATTGGTGTGCCAACATCTCCTTGATCAACTTTCCTTTGTTCTCTGAATATCAAAAGCTTCTGTGCCAAGAAGAACATTAGTGGTGGGAGACATCTGGGGAGAGCAATGTGAAC
>VZTX01005232.1:280031-395700 GCA_013400915.1 Pardalotus punctatus | reverse complement strand
TGGGATCCGCACGTCCCGGGATCCCGCGCCGCTCGCGGGCTGGGTGCGTGTCCCCGCCCCGCCGCCAGGCGGCGCTGCCGGGCGCGCGGGGCTCGGCGCTGTTGCCCAGCGCCACCTGGCGGCCGCGGGGGGAAGGCGGCCCGTGAGGGGGGCACAGGCCCGTGAGGGGGGCACAGCCCCGTGAGGGGGGCACAGGCCCGTGAGGGGGCACAGCCCCGTGAGGGGGGCACAGCCCCGCTCGGCAGTCACGGCGCTTTTCCAAGGGGCCACCTCAAAAAACAGCATGGAAACTTGCTTATGATGGCAAATTTTGTGAAAAAGACCAGGAGCCATGAATTGAGAGGGAGGTCAGAGAGGTGGAGCTTGTTGGGTGAAGGGTGACCCATTAAGATGGGTGACGTTGACCCTGCCTGGATATGGCAGAGTCACCTCAGCCGCACCTTGGTGGGCTCAGGCCGAGCCAGGGAGCACATCACACCTAGCTGCGCCCGAGATCCATCACCAAAGAGCAGGTAGACAGGAGGCAGGGGAAACAGATGCCAACTTATCCCCCTGGGCCTGGTGGAGCCAGTCCTGGGGGGCCTGGGCTGTGTGGGGAGTGGAGAGGTTGAACCTGGCCTGGCACCCAGCCTGTCTGAGGGGCGCTTGCTTTTCCCAGCAGCACAGGGAGCTGCAGAAGGGGAGATCTAATGCAGAGTGATAAATAAGGAGTAGTGACCCCTTGTGATGTTAGTTTATCAGTAGAAAGATGCTGTGAAATACTGCAACAGCCTGATGGGCTGTCCTTGAGTTCATCAGCTCCTAAGCAGAGAAATGGCCAACTGTGACTAACTGGGCAATTAATAACAGACATTTAATAGGAGCCATATTCAGAGATTCCAGCAGCTCTGTTTCTGCATGCAGTGAAACCCTAATTTAAATATAATTCCCTAGAACCCAAAAATACTTGACCTTTTTTTTCTGTATGAGCTGACTTCCCAGCTGGTGGTGTTCGTGTGTGTGTATTTGTGCTAGTGAGGCCTTTTACGAGTGCTTCTGCTCTCTGCTTTTGCCTCTCCCCATCATAATTTCTCTCGTAATGAAACTCAGGTTAGCAGGGTAAAATCGTTGGATTAGATTTCTGGTGACAGTGCAGTTTTTGAAAGAAACTTTTCCATATACAAATTGATTAAAAACTGGCAATACTGGAATAACAGACATTAACATGGCTTTTGGGTTTCAGCCTAATTAAAATTATAGGAAAATACAAAGGAATGAAACCTGAAGAGCTGTGCGCTGTTGGGGAGTTAAAAAAGCTGTATTGAGTTGGAGTCAGGTCAGCTGCAAGTGCTAAGTTGGAGTTGTTATTTATTATCAGAATGAAGATAAATGAAATCACCAGTCATTAGCTCACAATGTATAAAGAGGTCTGAAATGCCTTTCCACACATGCAGACTCCCAAGGGGCCACTGCAACTTCTCTGCCTCCTTGCAGCAGTTAGTGGGATACAACAGCTTTGCTGCAGGGTTATCTACACTTGACATACATTCTCTTGGGCTAATTTGATGTGTACAGTGTGCCCACACAGGGAAGAAAGCTGACAACGGTGGGGGACGGGTGGGTAACTGAGCAGAGGGCTTGACTTAGGAGGTGGTGGCTGGTCAGAGGCCACAGTCGTGTATAGGTTAACTGGTCAGCATTCACATTGCCACTGAAGTCATCATGTAGGGGACGAATTTAAACTGCAACTTTAAACTCAATACTACTTCAATTTTTGCAAGGCTAGGAAGGATGTAAGGGACTGGAGGCATTTGCAATCCCCTGGAAAACAGAAGATGGTTTCTTGGTGATGTGCCTTCCTCCTTTAGACCTCAGGGGCAGCAGTGGCAGGAGGCACGTACTCCTCTTGTTCTTTCAGGCTAGTTAGCAGGAAGATCCACCCCCTGAAGGAAGTAATTAGGAGGGCCTGTGCGAGGTACTGTTATATTTTAGAAGGAGAAATAATCTATGCCCTAGTAATTCCCATTCAGATTTTATTTCCCTTGTCTCTGAAGTGAAGGGCCTGGGGATGGTGTAGTAGACATGTAGAATAAAATGTAGACATTTTATTTGTTTTTGGCTTTCCTGTCTCTCGTTTTCACTCTAGCAGAGAATGCCTTGCTAATCCTGGGAGGAAGCACCCACGTGAATTTCTCTAGGGACAGCTCTGCCTGCTGTGTACTTGACTTTTCATAGGGAGACAAGAAGGTTGTTTTCTTTAAGTCATCATCCATTCACTCACAATTGACTATTTAAAAAGAAATATCTTGGCTACTTAATGAGTGTCTTTGTGTTCACTGGGACTCTTATGGACACCTTTCCATTGTGCCTCTTGCTACATTAACCTGTTCAGGTGCTTTGTATATCTGAATCCTCTGTTTGCTTTTTCAGACATGAGGATGTACAGACTGAGGCCGAAGAATGGTTCATCTGAGCATGTGTTTTGTCTCCAGCAGTTCCTAAAAGGAGCTGTGAATTTAATATTCCTTCTAATACAATATATAAAGTTTAACACAGTTTCTTCAGTTGACTGTAAAAGATACTGAGGCCAGGAATATGGTAATTAAAAAGCATAGTAAAACTCACAATTACAAAACCTTGGCTAGGCCAGGTTGACTTCATCCCTGCAGCATTACATAGATCTCCATTATGCAGTTAGCAGAAGTCAGAGGGTCAAAGGCATTTTAAGGTTGGATGTAGATAGAAGAAACGCCATGGATTTGGCTCTAGGCCTTCTCACTCCCCTGAGAGTGCACAGTGGAAGGTAGAGAGGAGGAGGCCAGTGCTGTCCCAGGCAGCAGAAGCTACAGGCTGTCTTCGGATGCAGAGGGAGACTGGCTTTGTTTAGAAGTAGAAAAGGTGCCTGAAGTGTTGGAATAGCTGAAGGAGGTAATTTATTATTTGCTAAAAGTTTAATCATGCATTTGTGCTATTTCTTTTGCTCCATTACTGCTATAGCCTGTGCTTTCAGTAGACACACTCTCTTAACCTTTGTTTTCTCTTGCTAGTAAGGTTTGTTCTGACCGATGTGGCACATATTTACTGTACAGTGTTGTCCCTTTAACTGGGATATTAGGATGCTCTTAGTAATTACCAGCTTTCCAATGAGCTACCGCAGTGTAGCCAGAGCATGATGGTGAGCACCTGCCTGGGTCACCTACAGAGATGACATTCCAAGAATGAGAGGAAGAAGTGTCTTCCAGTGACTAGCAGTAACTGAGAAAATTCTGGCATATGGCATGCTTTGAAAAGCACTTATGCTTTTAAAGAGAGAATGTGACATACAGATGTTGGACTAGCATTAAATAGCTACACATGAAAACTGGACAAATATGACAAGTTCTGGGAGTCTACATCCTGTGAGCAGAGCATTGGCTCAGGTTGAAGGAGCAGGATTAAAAGTTATATAAGAATTTTAACTGTGGGTGATGGAACACATTATTTGTAGCTTTTACAAATGGGATGAATGATTTTGTGATAGCTCTAATGATAAAGAATTTTGGGAAGTAGGGGAAGGTCCACATGACTCAACTACAGCTATATCCCTGGACTGGTAACACTTCTGGAGAAAATGGGTGTTTGGCCAGCCAAGCTTAAGTATGAGCGCACCTTCCACTGGGACTGCCTGTCCTGCTTTCTTGAAAAGCATCTGTATGCAGGACTTATTCACAGTGCTCTTTCCTTAGTTGTGGCTTGTCCTGTTGGAGACAAAAGAGGAAGCTTGGTCTGGCTTCACACCTTATCCTTTCTCTTCTCATGAAGGCAGGCAAAGAGCCAGCAGGAGAGCAGCAAAATACATTTCACCCTGGAACACTTAATCTCTATGCATTTTCCCAGGAAGTGTGGCTTTTCCTTTTCTTGCACAGTATTTTCATGATGCTGAACATTGTCCATTAATCTGATATCCTTGAGAACTGTCAAAAATAGAACACTCATGTGAGTTGCAGGATTTATTTACCTTCCCCTGAAATGTGGAAAATTCTCAAAACACAGGAAATATATTAGAAGAACGAATCATTATACTGAGGAATTTGGTAAAAGAATGGTTACTTTTTTTCCCTGCTGCTCCTCCTGCAATTCAGAGCATTAGGAACAATAGCAGAGGTGTATTTAGCCAAGCATGGAAAAAACAGAGCACAAATGTGTTAATCTTTCTCTGTTGGTATATAATATAATTTCTGTGCATATAATTTCTGTGTAATTTTCAGTGGTGGAAAGGGAATTGAGAGATGCCCTGAGCTATGCTGTACTGAGCTGGAGGGGAGGCAAGAGGTAAACAGGCAGAATGGGAAGCTGAATGGGATTTAATAGAAGTCATAGTGAAGCAGCCAGAGAGAGAAGTGGCTTCCTATGTTCGCAAGCAGGAATTCTCTCCCCAGACCCAGTTGTTTGAAAACTTTGTTGGCTAATGAGAGCAAGAGAGTCTCTCATTGATGTCATGAGAAGAGGAGAGCCTAAAGACCATTACCAGTACGAATGTGTGAGTTGGAGTAAAATAAGAATTGATTGCACCTTGGAGTGAAATAAACTGCTGTGAAAGACAGGCAGTGTTAGTGGTGATTTCATGCTGGGTGAAGCCAGCATTGCCTGGGAGGCATAAGAATAAGATATTTCCAGGCCAGAAATATTCACGATAAGTGCTGGGTGGTGTTTCCCTCCCACATTACACTGCTTTCTGTTGCAATGCTGTAAAACAGTTTGCATTCTCAGGTGGGATTGGCATGACAATCAGGATCTGCTCTAGGGCTTTGAATTTACAAATTCTGGAATTCTCTGTGTCTTAACAAATATCCTTCAGTTGTGGTAGTGCTTCCCTCTGCATGATGCAGGGTGTACATGACATGGTTTGCTGGGTCTAAGAGGCTTCCAAATCTTCCACAGTACTTCAGGGTGGACCCCAGACAGTTTGTAAACAATGTCTTTGGCTGTGTATGGGAGAGCTGCTTGACAACTTAATTACTGGGTGGAAAACAACTTTTGGCTTTCAGAACCAAACCAGGTCTTGTGTTCGTTAGGAAAGAAGTAGTTTGAGGTACTTGTTATAATCCAACATACATGCACTACTGGTCATGCTAAAAAGTCATACAGAATATTCTCCTCAGTGTTGTTTCCTCTCAGGTTTTTCTGGCTCATTTTCACAAAACTTGCAATAAAAAAAAGTTTGTGTGCTTAATGCTGCAGTATACTCAAGTTAGCATTTGATATCCAAAGGAATCTAGCCATGGCAACACAAACCATTGCATGGGCCAATTTACACTGTGGACAAACAACTATGGCCAAGGTACTTCCTTAGTGAGGGAGCAGATACTTGTATAGTATGCAGATGAGCCTGTGGAAGAGAGCATTTTTCTTTGTGAAAGGAGACCTGGGCAACAGACAGATGTTCGCTTTGCCAGCAGCTGTGCTGGTTCAAGATGTTACCATCCCTGGACGCTTGATATTCCCATCTTGCATATGTTCCTGTCTCCTGAGCTCTGCCAGTGGAAGGGAGCCAGAAAGCACTTGCTAAATGGGCTCCAGGCAAAGTCAGCTGTGTAAGCTCAGGCGGCTGGCATAGGTGGCTTGAGATAACAACACCACCTTTTTCTGAAGCTCATCGTCTTGGCAAACCTCAGAGTATGGGATATCTTCCAGCTGGCAATGTTAGGTTCTGGAAGGCAACCATCAGCTGGTGGTCTTAGAGTCACAACTTCCACCCTTATTTGTGCTTATCCCTTCTCTTGTGTTGGTCAGGAATGGGGTAAATGTTTTAAACCATCTTCATGGTCCTTACATTTTTGAATTGGTGGAGGCTTTGTTCAGGTAATGCATCTTAGTCAGGGCTTCTCTAACTTATTCCCTGACTTTTAGGTCTCTCTGTAAGATTAATATCTAGTTCTTGTTCCTTACTTCCATCACTCAAAGCAAAACTGGAATGGGAACCCTAAGCTGGACCAGCACTGAGTGTGAAGGACCTTGTAGTGATGGGGCCTCAGAGAGGCTGATTTTGCTTGCCATGTTTGATGTCATGAATTCTTACCTGAGCAACACACGATCCAAACTAACCTACACTCAGCCTTCCCTCCAGCAGAGCGGATAGGTGCCTCCTGGAAGAGAGTGGGCAGAAGGTTACCAACTTCTGGTTCATCGCTGTAGGCATTTGGAGGTTCTCAACAGAATTCTCCTGTGTACTGGGGAAGTGTTTTTCTAACTAAACTTACACATTTTGGCCACCTCCCTGAAGCTGTTTAGCCATCTTGCTTCATTTGACTCCTGGGGAACAGACAGCTGAGTGAAAGAAAACAGAGGTCTGGTGTGGCATCAGGGAGAGAGGACTCAGCTGGGGCTAGCTTCAGCACAGAGAGGGAAGAGAAGAGCATCATGGCATTATAATTGATGCTGCACTCATGTCTTCTTGATGAATCTCATCTTTTAAGTGTCCACACACTACAGCCTTGTACAGCCTTGAGTTCCTGCTTGTGTGATTGTTCTTTACCAGCAGACACGACCTGTGTGAGCTTTGTGTTGCTGCTGTGTTTCTGTGAGCCATTTTGTCAGGACTCTGTACAGGCAGCAAAACTTCCCTTTCTAGGTTTGCAGTGGTGAGGGATCTTTATGGCCTTTGGATTTCCAAGAGGGATACGATAAATTTAAAGGTTCAGCAGTGAGGATGAATCAGAGAGGATTTTTTTTTGCTGGTGCCAGAGATTCCTAAGGAGGAAATGCCACACAGTGTCTCAATTCAACTCTTTTTGTTTTTATGCCACACAGTGTCTCAATTCAACTCTCTTTGTTTTTAAATTTCCAGTCCAGATAAACATTATTTAGAGAAGAGTTTACTCAAGTTTTTCCATCGTTTCCATTCTACTTGTTTCACTTTCATCTGATGAAATGCTCCATAGAAAAGAATTATTTTTTAAACAATCTTTGTGGATTAGAAACATGAAGAAGTGGAAGTTACAGATTTGCTTTTGAGCATTACTAGTGGGAACAAGAAAAGGGAAGAACTGCTGATTTTCCTTTGAAATTTCACAAGTAAAATGTTTTAAAAATATATTAACTGTTGATTTTATGATGCTCTTGGTTCTTCTAATTTTTGATGGAGAAGGTTTTACTAATTTGCTTCAACACATACTGCAGGCAGAGATTTTTCCTTGTTTCATTGCATTTAAAAGTAGCTACAAATACTGGATATCTATTTCGTTATAGTTCACTCTAAACCCACTCTGAAATCCTGCTTGCAATTAGAAAGTTTCACTCTGGGGGGAAAAAAAAGTGCTTTTTCTCTCTCTCTCTTTTAGTGAACTCACAAATGGGACAAATGCATGGTGCAATCTGCAAAGAATTTACACCAAAATAGAAGAAGTCTTCCTTATGAGTGTCTGATATCTGTACAGTTTTTTTCCTTCCTCTCTCTTTTTCATTCTTTTAGAAATGAATAGTGAATAATTACTTCAGAAAAAGAATTTATTAAAATAATTTCTGTCAATTAATATATAAATAAATTCTGGGGAAAAAAGAGGGAAAAAAGAAGCATAATTCAGAGCTATCCTGACTTAATGAGATTATTATGGAATAAACTGATTTGGTTAGAATTTTCCAGAATAAAAGTAAAGGAAAAAGAAAAAAACCAGTTACCATCTAACAAGTTAGAAATGTGTGTAAAATTTACATGAGGGGTCCAGAGTTTGCCTCAGATGCCATAATTGTCGCGTACTTTAGAGTGATAACATGACTGATTATCCTTCCTTGCTTCCTCTTAAAAAGAAGGGAGGAAAAAGAAAAAGAGAGAATAGTAATACATCTTCTGTTTCTAATGCTGATATGTGATCCAAAGGGATTTGAGCCAACTTGGAGTGCACTTTGAAATCAGTAAAATTAATTAAGAAAGTTTGAGAGGGCTACAGATAGAAGGGATAATACATAGAAGATTTCATTTTGCTTTGAAGAGGAGCCCTTCTTAAGCAAATGTTTCACATTTGGGAAGAGGATGAAATAGCTAAGTAATCCCTTTCTCTTTACATTTATTTTGGTTGCTCCTGATTTTTTAAAACAGAAGTGAATTGAGAGGGAAGGTCTCACATGC
Source organism: Pardalotus punctatus (assembly GCA_013400915.1). NCBI lineage: Eukaryota > Metazoa > Chordata > Aves > Passeriformes > Pardalotidae > Pardalotus > Pardalotus punctatus. Next base: position 387,617 of record VZTX01005232.1, on the reverse strand, counting down.
AAATTGTAGTGCTGTTATCTAGAGTGATGCATTTTCTTCTGTGTCTTTACTTAAATGACAATTCTCTTGCTTCTGGTACATACACTTACTTAAATGGCATGGAAAGAATAGACAGTATTTTGAGGGATGCTCCCAGTATGAATTTCCCTTCATCCTTATTTTTCTGTTTCTACTTCATTTATGTCTAAGGAATAAGCTGTGTCATGCCTGTACCAAATCAAGAGCCCTGTATTGCCTCTCCTTGCTTATGCTGCCTCAAGAACACCTGGCACACAATGGGCATCCTTCCTTGAAAAACATAGTAGATTTCTAGATAGATTTTGGGTTGTTTTTCTCTTTGCGTAAGTGCACATAATTAGTGCTGGGGAAGATAGTTTGTGCTTGCAGTTACCATCTGAACAACATGATTGCCTGATTTTTACAGAGGCCTTGAGAGAAATGGGAGTCTCAAAGTTGAAAATGACCTTTTTGTCTAATCCTGTTTCCTCAATACTAACCAGGACTTGCCAGTATACAGGATTTGGCAGTCGTGCTCACGCTTGGAAAAAAGTTCAAACTGACCTTTTTCTGCAATCTGAAAATGCATGAGAGAAAAAACATTTTCTCCTAAAGAAATCATAAAAATATTTTGAAAATAAAGTCCCTGCAGAGTCTTTGAAGTACAAACAAAATGGTGTTGCCAGTCAGACTCCCTGGTGTTACTGAAAAAATACAAGCTTAATGTCAGTCAGATAAGCTGTTCTTTTACATTATATTCATGATGAATTCTAATAATTAAGAGTTCAGGAATATTAAGCATAGCCGTAGAAAAAGTGCTTGTCACCCACAGAAAATAGTAAAGTAGAAAGCCCTTAGCAAAGGCTGCTGTAGTATCAGTTTAATTTGGACACAAAATTGCAGAGACCTCATGTAGACCTCACTTGGCAGCTCTTAGTTTCTTCAGTCCTCAGTTTCTATCACTGCTATTTTTAGTCCCATCTGTAAAAATATGTTTTTGCCAAGGAGCAAAGGCAGGATAAATTGCAGAAAGCATGTAAGCAAACAAAGAGATCACAAAGATTACAGGACAGTCAGAGTTGCAGTTTTCTTAAGCTGCTTCCCATTTGTTCCCTGGCTTTGTGTTACCTGTTTTGATCATAAGGCTGCTCAGGCAAGAACATGGTCTTTCATGTTCTTTGTTTATGTTTAAAGCCTGTAGCACATTGTGTGTACCTATGTAAATAAATGACTTTTACAGGAGGAGATCTGCACTGCCCCACTCCAAGGAAAACTGGGAGAATTTTGTTAAGTCACTCAGTGATAGCACTGTGTACAAGCCCCTGTAATGGATGTGGGCAGCCTCAAGTTCTCAGCTCATGGTCTACTCTTTCTGAGACATATTGCCTCAGCACGCTGCCATGTTGAGAGGTCAGTGTGTCCTGCACACGAGCCAGAAGCGATGTCTCATCTCTGACCAGCTCAAATTGCTAAAATATAGAGATTTGTCAGCACCTTTTTGTGCAGCCATGCTGGAGAGGTTTTACTGTCACTGAAATGTTTAGGGTAACACCCTGAGCATCATCTGAATTAAAAATAGCTGTCTATGGAGAGCAGCTACCAGCTGGGGTAGGACAGCTTGTGATTATTCAACATAGGCATTTTTGTGCTTTTGAATAGAACACCTGGCTGCTTGCTGCTTTGCCAGGAAGGTATGGAGCTCCAATGGTAAATCCTTTAGCATGTCTGCCAGTGCTCTGGAAATCTCTTGGATAGTCACTGAGGCTGATGTGGCACATGTTAGTGACATTTATGTGGATTTTGTCCAGAGGGACTTTTTAGCTAGTGTTGTCCATTCTTGCATCAGCTCTAATTTGTTCTAACTGGTCACTAATTGTAAGATGGTTTATCTTGAATTGCCGATGGTTAGCAGACACCTTCTAATTGCTATTCATTAGTATGTCTGTTCATGGTTTGATTGTGCAGAATTATCCTTCAGTGATGTTTTCTCTGTGTTTCATGCGTTTCTCTGGGAGGCAATGTGAATACTGCAGAGCTCCTCTGTGACACAGGACAAAGGTGTAGGAAGTGTTCTTTGTGTGTGTGTGGTGAGTAAGGGCTTCGTCTGCTGCATCTACTAACAGCACTATGTAAATGATTAAAAGAAGAATTACTATACTAAATACATGGAAATAAATTATAGAATGGTAGCTGGGTGGGCAAGAAGGCTGGACTCCTTGAATTCAGTAGAAAAATTTGCTTTGCGGTTTTTTAATTTATTTTGCTTTGTTTTGCTTTTTTGTTTTGTTTTGTTTTGTTTTGTTTTGTTTTTTTTTAAATCTCCAGTAACCCCAGGAGCTACATACAGTATTTTTGTACTGCATCTCTTAATTTTAGCAAATACTGATTCACAGAAATGGAACAGTCAGGTGGGAAATTCCTTTCAGGGAAGTGCAAGCCTTTCTCATTGCATGGGGAGTGGGCCGTGGAAAATGCTCTCTATGTCTAATCAGACCTAACACGTGTAGCACCAGTGACGTGCTAATAAAAGTGTCAGGTCTTGGGACCAGTAAATTACACCCATGTTTTCAGATTCTCTTTACAAATAGAAAGAACCTCTTGCTGTGGATGAAAAATGATGTGTGAATCTGCAAGGCTAGGCTGAAAAGAAGCAGATGCTGACATTTCTAGAATTAATATTTTTGCCTTAAAGACGCATCTGTCATCAGCCTCCACTTTATAAGAGTGGAGGAGCACTTATCTAAATAAACATGGCAGCTGTTTTATATGATGGGTCTGTTTTTCAAATAGTAAAAAAGTATTGTATCATTTTGAAAGGTATAGCAGCCTTTGATGTTAACTTACAATAATAGTTTGGAGTGTGTAGCTATTCTCTGCTTTGGAATAATTTCAAATGACACTTTCTCACATTATCAGAGAACCACCCTGCGTGAGTAGAGGAAGGTTAATAACTGAAAGTGTGTGCAGCTGAGAACACTGCAAATGCTGAAAACTTGCTGAGAAGAGAGTTCTGGATTGTAATCTCAGGAGCACATTAAATAAAATTAAGAACAGGGGAAAAAAGACAAGAGTGTTTGGACAAGTAAAATATCAAAATTCTCTGCTTATGGATGAGGGTTGCAACATAAATAATTCACATTTTTTCAAATGTCTTTGCTTGGCTAATTAACATACCTTTTTCTAGTACTTCAACAAATCCTACATGTCAAAATGTATGTTTCTGTCTCCTATGAGAGTCTTTAAATGAGTCACTTTGCACTTAAGACCATTTTACATCATTAGACTGGTACAAAGGAGTCTTAACAGGGCCTAGAAGACACCTACACTTGCAACCAAACCCAGATTTTATTTGCTTGCTTATTGTCTCTTTGAGGAATTAATAATGGTTTTTGATGATGAGGCAGTAAGCCAAGTATAAGACTGCAGTGTAATTTGCATTTCCAATTGCATGCGGTGGAACTCCCATTCTTAGTGTTAATATAAGTATTTTCTGAAATGTAAAATGCAGAAATATCTTCCTATGTGAGAAGTCCCAGATGTGAAAAATTCTTCTTGGGGTATATGCCCCTTTCACTAGGTTCTAGAAACATACTCCTTCTTTCTAGACAACTTCATGGTTCATATGGTTCTTTTAATTTTTTACTGCTCTGTGCTTCTATTTTGAAGGGCTTTGGTTATCAGGATGTTATTAGAAAGCTAGGTACAAGTGTTTCCACCTCTTCTGCCCATCTTTTTGAATGGAGTTGGCCATGTGCTGTGGCCTGAATGTGGCCTGTGTATATGGCCTTGCAAAGAATTCTGTATGGCATGAACTTCGCTTGTAGATAAGTTCCAAGCGAGTTGGCTTGCCATAATGGGACTGACCCAGACCAAGAAGAGCAGCAGGTCTTTAGGCAGGTGCCAAAAGCGCTAGTCTGCCCAAAATATAGTCAGGCCTGATGTGCTAGAAATGCCTGAATGGCACCATATTGCTGTATATGCTTCACCATGCCTAAGCTGTCCCTGAGAAAATGACAATCTGATCATCAGCCTTTTGGCAGATGCTTTGCTGCCAATGAGAAGCCCGTAATTAGCAACAGGATCCCATCCATAAAGTAACAGCAGTAGCTAGATAAGAACTTTATTGTGAAAAAACTGGAAGCAAAGATTTGGACAGTCTGTATGTCATGGCCCATGTGGGGGTGTAAAGGAGGAATAGATTTCTTAGGGTTTCATCCACCCTCTCCCCATGCATGTGTAGATTGATTGCAAGCTAGGAATAAGAGAAAACCCCCTTGTTACTCTTCTATCAGTCTTGCTAGCCAGGACTGGGAAATGTCAGCATTTGCTGCTGATGCTTCTGTAAGTCATTACCCCTGGAGGAAGGAGGAAGTGGCAGAGGATCTCTGACTTGTAAATGATTCCTAATCAAAATGCTTCCCAAGGCTATTTGTGGAGTACTGCAGATTCCTCAGCGCCCCTTGCTCAGGCTTGTGTTTAAGACTAAAACATGTTACTTTACCTGGATCACAAGCCAGAGTGTACCCTACCCTGGAGTAGAGCCAAGTCACATCTCTGGGGATGGACAGCTCTATGTAGTACAAAGCGGTGGAATTATGCACTCTTGTGTTACGGATGTTACCATAGATAGGTACCACAGGCTGACAGTGAGTCTAATCCTATACCACTCTGGGTAGACTTAAGCTACCCCTGTGACTATTTCACTGTAGGAACAGTTTCATAACCTACTGGTTTCATAAAGGTAGCCTAGTTTTCCTAAAACTTTATTTTCCAATAAATCCTCTGAACGAGCAGCAGTTTACCCCTTTCTTTGCAGTTTACCTCTTTCTCACATAACATTTTAAAGTGTATTTTAACTCACTTTGCTAAGTGCTTAGGACAAACAGGATCTCTTGTTAATGAAAACCTTTGATGGATGCATTAAGGAAGCAGTGTGTATGTAATCCTAAATTTCCTGAGGTTACCTCACCATTATACGTGGAGCATAACATTTAAGGAGGGTAGATGCATGTCTAAAAGTCTTGTAAAAAGCTAGAAGTAGTGTCCTTACGACTACTACAACAGTATGATTTATTGTACCATGGGTGTTCTACAGATATCAGTGTGCTTTATCATCAGACCCTGAGGCAAGGTCATCCATAAATTGTAGAAATAGCTGGTGAAGGATTAAGTCTCAACCTCTCCAATACCTCACTGCCCTGAACACAGAAGGAGATTTGTTCTCTTTGCTTGTGAATAGAACAGTGATTTGATGGGAACTATTCTGATAGGTTTTGACCTAGTAACAATTTCTAAAAGTTGAGGTGTGTAGGTATCTGCTTCTAAATTGTGTGCTTTTTTTGCTCTTCCAAGAACAACCTTAATTGGTTTTATTTGTGATCTTTTTTACACATTTGCACCCCAAAACCCAAAGTTTCAAACCATGTGATGAAACGAACTTCATATTGTCTACAAGAAAGTATCTACTAAAGAGAAACTCTGATTTTGTATCTAAATGCCAGATGTCAGAATTTGGACATTTGGAGATTTAGTTCACTCAAGTCTTGCAATTTATTCCTGCAGAGAACTTAAGGGGAATTATTTAAAACTAGTGCTCTAAGGCAAAGCTGTGTGGATACATCTGTAGAATTTCTGGTTGTGACCAAGTATTTTAAAGAATGATGATGAAGTGAGAGTCAGAATTGTCACCTTTCTCAGGGCCACAATGGTACTAGTATTCTGTGTGTGCAAGAAACACACTGGGGACATTGGAGGGATTTAATAACTGTATCTCTGTGAACAAACTGTTCAGAAGGAAAAGCTGTTCTCAAAAGGGAGGCCAGTACTGCACTGTAATGTGGGAGTTGGAAGTGGGGGTGAAGGGTGTCATCGATAGCTGCCAAAGCATGAGGTTTATAGGAGTACCATTTATAGTAGGATGTAGTAAGAAAAGCTTGTGAGGTACTATCACAAAGCTTATGCTGTGGAAAAAGCAGTGAAAAAGAAAAGGAAAAAAACCACCCTTTTGTGCAAGTTTATCTTATGAAAATCAAATGATCTTTATATAAATACATCGTGGCAGTGGCTATCATTTTGCAGGCATCACGTTAGGACTTTGAAACGTTATGCAAATGCAGTGGTGGTGTATACACAACTGTACACCCACTGGACTGTGTTTCATGTGTTCTTGATGCCAATGAAAACAAAGCAGGCTCCAACTGATTCAGGGGAAAAGTCATGGCTGCAAGAAGCCAGGACCTGTTTTACAGAGCTACTGCTCTGCTTCTAATAGCTGAAGTTAGGAAAGTCCCTTGGATTTAACCCTAACTTTCTTATTATCTGGAGTAGGACATGAATAAGCTTGTTAGTGGTTTTTAATAGTTTTTCTGGCCACAGAGAGTTTCCAGCTTAGCCTGTTTTATTGCAATTTTTCATAGAAACAGTTCTTTTTAGAAGAGAAATAAATAATCATGTGGCTCACAGCAAAGCTTCCATAGTCACTGGAGACCTCTGGTGCAATAGTAAATTAATCATGAATAGCTGAACTCCCTTCTTGCAGTGGTGTGCCAGAATTGTTTCCTTGCCAATGTCTTTGCTTCCCATCTGCTGTCCCCACAAGGCTGCAGCTCTTTACCCCCAAGGTGGTGGAGAGCCCCTTTTCTGCTGTGTGCAGCTGCCCTCCTGGCCCATTCCTGCTTAAGTGGTTATCTTGGCTCATTTTTCACCATTGCCCATGCAACTTCTGGGACTTCTGTTCAAAGTGCTGTCATCCAAAGTGGACTAAAAATCAGTGGAAAGACCCCCACTATGTTGTATGACCTTTGGGGCAGTCCTTGCCTACATCCTGCTTTAAAATCCACCTATTCCACCTGGTGTATATGTTCTAACCTCCAACATTATAGAAAGGCACTGTGCTATAGTAAGTACTGTATGGTGCTAGATCCCTATTCTGGTTTTCCCTAGCAGCAGAGAGATGACTTGGCTCTGTTTGAGTGTGCCCTGTGCAGCAACCAGCAGGGAGATTAGAGGGGGAAGCATAGCATGTATAAAGATGTCTGGTTGATAGGAAACACAAGATATGTGGAGGATAAGGGTGGTGGTACCTGTGGTTGTGGTATTTCTGTTAAGTAGCTGCCTATTAATAATGAACTATTTTTAATTTGAGATGTCTAAAGCCTTTTGTTACTACTACCCAGCATGGACTATATAAGGCACAGTGACAGCAACCAGGTTAATAAGACCTGCAGCAAGAAAGAGTTTGATTAATAAGTGCATGAAATGACACCAAGTGATGGAGATGATGTGAAAGGATTCAGACTAGAGAAAAAGCTGGATTTGAGATGCTGGCCAGTCATCTGCCTGCTGAAAGCAAGAACTAACCTGCTATGTAGCATTAAGGCATTAAGTGTAGTTGGTAGAGTTGAGAAAATTAAGATAACTTTTTAGATAGTCTCTCACTGGGAAAAAAATAGATGAGAAGTGTTGTTCTGTTGCTGGGAATAGTGACTGGGATAATTAAACAGTCCACAAAGGTGCTTGTGGTGCAGTGTGAATCCAGCCATCTCTGAGTTTTCGAGAGATACTGTTGTTTCTATTTTTTTTCTTAACTCACTATCAACTAGCAGAAGAGAGAATAGGCACTTCTGTTACATTTTTAGAAGCTCTGCCTTCTGGATGTAGCTTCAGAGACATTAAAAACTACCTAATGAAAGACAGAGTAATTTGTGGAACACATTACTTCCGCTTGCAGGAGAGATTTGTTGAGAGAAACAGATCTAACCCTGGAAAAAGCCTCAGCTGTTGAACTGTCCAGGAGAAGGATCAATAAAATAACAGGTCTCACAGCAGAACAAATTCATGGACTGCATCTGAAAGCATCCAGCACTTAGGATAGTTGATGGCCAGTCTGGAACACAGGTATCATGAATCCTGGTATAGGTACTGTGAGTGAAAAATCAGCACAGGAAAGACATGAAGAAAAAGTCCTCATCTCATGGGAAAAGTACATCGGGTATGGGACACAGACCTGTCTTATGTACCACTGCCCCTGCTAACCTAGGAATAGAGATTATGTTCCCAGAACAGCAGAAGTGGGAAAGCTCTATTTCTATAAGTATGTGGCACTTGATCTGTCCTTGATCTGTGAAAATCTGCGTTTTTCTCCAGCACCTCCATGACATGAGCACTGAATGAAAGGCAGAAGGTCTGGGAGACGCTGGCTGGAAGGCCAGCTGCTGCCTAACACTGTAAGATGATTTCTGGTGCTCCTTCTTAGAAAGAAATTAGGGGCTCTCTACTCTTTCCAGCATTCTGGCTTTTAAAAAATCTTGTAGGAAATTAATGTCCTTTACATCTTACGGTCATTTTGATTTTTGCTATTTTATCTCTATGTGCCTTTTTCAGAGTAGTCCCTTGATCATTTGTGGCTTGAGCTGCTCAGTGATTCACAAACTACAGGTGTCCCTGGTTTCTGCCTGCATAAGCCTTCTTAGAAAATCAGCCTGAAGGGGACAAAGTACACAGGACCATGAAACCTCTCAGGGCTTCCAAGAGAAGAGGGGCTATTTACAACATCACTTTCAACAGAGCCAAGCCCTGGAGGGGAGAGGGCCGGCTGTTCAGCTGTGTGATATTGCAAGTAGGCTGTTGGGTCAGCAAGTGAGTTAATTTCAGCTGCATTGTGAGGCCAGATGCAATATCACCCCAGCAACACTTCTGCATATTGCTATTAGACTGGAGAATTGTGGCCAACTTCTGGTTGCACTGTCCCCCAGCTGAGAGCAGAGTGCTATGACATTCCCCAAGGAGCCCTTCTGCAGTTCCAGCAACTGTGAAATTTAGGACCGACGTCTCTGCCTGTGTATACCGTAAAGAAAGTTACTGTGCAACCCATAATTTCATGTTCCAGAATGGTCCCTTTCACCCAAGGCAGTAAATACCCTGGTCCTCCGCCTCCTCCCACAGGACATTCAGTGCAACTCATGTTTTTGTGAAACTGGAAAGAAGCAGGACAAGCAGCTCCCCAACAGTCTGATTTCAAAGTGGAGAACTACCCCCCAGAACAGTGTAGTTCAGTCTCTGAGAGGATGCTGTGATATTTCAGCAAGCAAACAGTAAGCTACTTCCCTCTACAAAAGAGAAAATTTATTTTCTTAATCTAACGAATCCCAGGAGATGTGGCTCTTATGAACTGGAATTGATGGCAAGACTGGATAGGCTTGGCACTTATATGTCACTTTGTACACATCACATTTGGTTAATGGAACACATAACAGTATTTTGAGCCTTCATTCTATCCTAAATTACTAATTAATGAATAATATAATTAATCCTTCAGCAGATGAATACAACCATATACACAGTAATTTCCAAAAGAGGGAGACTTTTTGGTTCTTGGTTTTAGGTCAAGATGCTCTAACTTTGTGACATTTTGCAACTGCACTTGCAATTTGCTAGGAACTCAGGCACATGAATTTACATTAGTTGGAGACACTAATCAGATTTCCTTGTTATTGCAGCTTGTTGATGGCACAGACTGTACTCCTAACAAATTGTATCAAAAGGGTGAATATGGAGGGAGAGGTGGTGGAAGTCAAACTTTTACCTGCTAGAAACTGACAGAGTTTTTAATGTGTCTTTTGCTGAGTCAAGGCATGCTTTTTCATCAGACTGAGATTAAAAATTGAAAGAATTTCAAGAATTTTGCCTTTGCTTTGCCCCAGAGTTGGTTTAGTAATTTATTCACAAAAATCTTTTATTTTACCATTTCTAATCTGTATAGATTTTTAGGTGCTTTTTAAGACCTTTAAGAAGAGTTATTTATGTCCACACTGATCTGTAAGAATTATATGGTATTAAAATGTATGTAAGCTCTGTAGAGCATTTGCTTCACATCCATTTCTTAGGACACCACTTTAGACTGTCACTAGGGCCACTTTCTAAAGCCTTCCCATAGTAGCGATATTGCAGAAAATAGGATTTGAGATCTAGATCCTAAGTTTAAAAATCTGGCACATACAAAGCAGTATAAATACCTGCTGTTTTGAACTGAAGCTCAAGATCTCCCTATTCTGAATTTTATCCAATACTTTCTAAAGAGGCATTTAAAAAATCCTAATCTAGACAATAGATCAGGCTGCAGGGATGTGGGAAGCTCTGGCTTGTCTGTCTGATTGATGTACTGATTGCTTTTATGCTGAGAATTGTATTGCTACTTTGTGCATTTCCTAAAAGTCTTCTTCCTCCTGTGACCCTTCCAGGGAACTCTCACTGTGTATGACATGGCTGTTTCAGGGGCCCTGAAGTATTGTGTAGGGGTGAAGTTATTTCCAGAAGCTGTCCACCACATGCTGCACCAGCCTTCTTACAAGAATCAGAGTATCTTTCATCTGATTTGGGAGAGAACACGTTTTCCAGATTAAATTTCCAAATTAAACCCACACTCTGAGTACAGTATCCTCTCCCTTTTGTACCTGAATTCTACTTATATCAGAGACTGTAATCTGATTTTAAACTCAAGGTATGGGTTTTCAGGGCATGTGGTTCCAGGGGCATTTTTGGAGATGTTAGCATAGTACATGTTGCTGACCTGGTTTATGTTTTTAGTACACATTTGGGAGGTAGTGAAAGTCTTTATCACACAGTAGTTAATAAGTCAGAGAGAGCTCCTGGAGGTCACCAAGTGTATGCAAGCCAAAACACCATCCAGTTCACATAGGAAGCCCTACACACATCAGCCTATATGGTGTAATGAAACAAGAGCTCTGGAATGCCTTAATATTTTTTTAATTCCAGAATGGTAATACTCATTGTTATCTGAATCTTAAATAATATGTCCATCTCTTTATTGGTATATGTCTATTTATGCCTGTATGCCTTTACTGTCACAGAAATGATAATGACTCTTAATATGTTCATGGTGACTATAGTTACTTGCACTGGGGTAGAGTAGTTGAAGACAAACAGTCACACAGTTGTGTGTTTATTTGGCTTCTCTTGCCACTGGCATGGGGCAGACTTGCTCAGTAGTGACCCTGTTGAACTTTCAAAGTTTTTTTTTTCATGCTGGTGGTGTAAAATCTTTCTTCCTAGCTGGAGACAGCCTTGAACATCTGTCTTAGTTCTTACAACAACCCTGCTGAGTCGACAGTGTGTGTCTGACCTTACTCTTAATGTCTGGAATATGTATCCCAGAGTTGAGAGAAATGTTTTTTTGATATTTCCTTTTTTTTTTTTTTCCCTGTAAGGGTAGACTTACTGGTAGCAAATGAAACCTTTCAGACTTCTTCTAGAATGAAAGTTAAAAATAAATTTCTAAAATCCACTGAATCCTAATGCCAGCCAGCACTTAGACAAAATATTCTGCCAAATCAATGATGTTTTTACTACTGTTAGAGGATGAGCAGTCTTTCGCATAAGATGAACATAGGGAAAAACTAAGGAGGAATCTTTTTTAGATGATTCATGGTTTCACTAAAGCGCAGAGATAAAACCTGAAAGTGAAATAGAAAATGAGATACACACAAGAAATCTGGTTCTTGATAATACTGATGTTAACCTTTAATCTTAAGTAACATATATCTAAAATATTAAGTTTGGACATGCTCATTATCAGTAGCAAACAAATTAGGAGTGTGGAAATCTCTGTCCATTCATTTCATGAGTGCTTTAAAAATTTCATGAATGCTTTAAAAATCTGCTAAAGACAAGCTGTTGGTGGTGGTCACTTTCTTGCCCTCATGGCAGATGAAGCCCAAGTTTCTTGGGGATTAATTACAATAGGCTCTCAACCTGCAGACATTTTTCTCTCTCTCCGTCCCAGCACACAGTCTGCACACATGCTGTGCACCAGGCATGTGGGTAGCCTACCCAGAAACTGCCCTCTGTCCGTCACCCAGTGTGTCCAGCAGTCAGTCACAGCCTGGATGGGTGTGTCTCTCAACTCTGCCGAGTTAATTGTGTCCTTATTGAATAGCAAAATATCATAATTGAGGTAGGAGTTGAGCAGAAGTGAATGGATAGCTAGACGGACCAGTTCATTTCATTTAATTAAATGAATTAATCTTTCATTTAAGGAAAGATTAATTATCTCTCTTTCCCAAAGATGGACCTCTCTTGGGAGCATTAGAAAGTGCTATTCTCCCCTTGTCTTCTCTGTCTTGAGAAAGCTGCTGAGACAAGACAAAACCTCAGTCTATATCACCCGCTGAGCTGGTGCTTCAGAGCCTCTTGGTTTGTCTTGCAGATATGAGGTAGCAGCAGGAGCTACAGTGTTTTTATTTGTCTACAAGGTGGAAAGTGAATCTTTTCCTGGTAGACAGTAAATTTCTTACAAAACCTGTTACCTCCAGAAGACTGTGAACTGCAGCAGCCTCCTCTGATTAAAGTTTCATATTAACTATTGCTCAAGGATTTATTTCTCTAGGTCTTGAATAGCATTTCTCACAGGAAGCAGATGTCACTTGTACTTTATTGGTCTGTGCTGGCTTGCAATACAGGCTTGGTTTTTCTGGAACAACTGGAGAGTGTTGCTTCTGACCTGGAGCATTCTGGCTGCCTGAAAGATATACAAGGAAATGTGAGCTAAAAGCTGTAGATGTAATTGAGAGGTGGAAGAGGCAAGGTGTTCACTGTGCAGTTCCCACCCTAGCTTAGTCATCCAAAGGCAATCTTCTTCCTCTCCAGAGTTATTTTTTCCACTGATTTTGGGTTTTTTCTTGAACTTTTTTTGCACTCATTTTTTTCCTATGCAGCTCTATTCCATGCAATTTAAAACACTGGCTGCACCAGCTGCTTTGAAAACATGTATTCTGAATGCTTTGTGAGTCTGGAATTATGATGACTAAGTCTTTTAAGAAAATAGAAATATTGTGTGTGTTTTGACATTCGATGAATGTCCAATGAATTATCTCTCTAAGATCTGTAGGGCAAGAAAAAATATTTAAATGGTACAGGTTGATTTGTTTCAGGCTGTTTTTGAGCTTGCTCTAGCATGAGATTCAAACTTGGGAGAGCCTGTCTGGGACAGCAGCAAGTTAGAAAATAGTTTGGTGTTAAAAAGCAGCATTCCAGCTGGTAGCAGGAGTAGCCATGAGGTGAAGGGACAGGTGGAACTAGTCTTCGTTTTGTGCAGAGGGGCCAGTACAAAAAGTAAAGAAGGAGCTATAAAAAAAAGCTGAAAAGAAAAAATATTTTCCATTATCCATGGTATTCTGTATTAAAAAAGATACCTATGCAAGAGGCTGCAAAGGCAACATTTCAATAGTGTGCTAAGCCTGAGCTTTGATTCAATCTGTCAGAGAAGCAAAACTCCGTGGTAGTTCTGCAGAGCCATAGGTTATGTGAGTGTTCAATGCAGCAGCAAGATTGCAAGAAAGGACCTGTGCTCACCATGTGTGGGAGTATTGCTTTATCTTCACAGAATCACAGAATAACTTGGGTTGAAAGGGCCTTTAAAGATTATCTAGGTACAATCACCCGGCTGTGTACATGGACACCTTTCATTAGAATAGGTTGCTCAGTGCAACATGGCCCTGAATATGCTCAGGAATGTGGTACTCACCGCTTCTCTTGGCAACCTGTTCCAGTGTCTTGCCACCCTCACAGTAAAGAATTTCTTCCTAGTACCCAATCCAAACCTACTCTCAGTTTAAAGCCATTTCTCCTTCTGTTGTTGCTAGATGCTCTTGTAAATAGTCTCTGTCCTCCTTTCTTGTAGGTTCCCTTCTGGTACTTGAAGGTTTGCAATTAGGTCACATCGAAGACTTCTCTCTTCCAGGCTGAACGATCCCAATTCTCTCAGCCTTTCCTCATTATCTTCCATGGATATATCCCTGATCCTGTCACCAGTCTGGCTGAGACATCCATGCCCTACTTTCCCTTTTGCTGAATTGTCACCGAAGTTTAAACTTTGGCTTCTTGTAGCCTTTTTCCCTGGGGTGAATGATGGCCCTGCTTCAGAGAACCCTTCTTTGGTTTTTTTCTTTCATTCTGCACCTGCGTCTCTTCTCACAGAGCTATTCCCTAAGCATACTAAGGAACATCACTAAAGAATTAATTTAGTTTTGTCAAGTTTCTGGTCTGACCCTTAATTTAGAGCAGTCATTTCAGTCTACAATAATCTCTGTGTTTCTGCATGCTGCAGTGAAAGAATTACGAGCACTCCTCAGCCACATGCATTCAGGATGCTTTGGTAGCCCCACGGGACAGGTAGACTTCAGTGCCTGAAAACTTATTACAGAATGGGGGTACAGTCAGTATATTATTTTCTGTGCAGCAGTGGGTCTGCCTATATGTAAAAGCTTTTACATGATTCACTGAGGCCATTAGGAGTGGAGTGGTATATCATCATTTCAGGCATAGAACTCTTCAAAATGAACAGCTTTTTCCAGCTTTCCCCAGGGAGCCCCGAGAGCCATTCAGCATGTAGGTTGGAGGAGACTGTTCATAAGCCTTCAATCACAGTATCAGGAGCACAAAGCTTATTGCTGGGATGAGCCTGCAGCTCTGAGTGATAAATAAGGCAAGACAGCTAGATGAAAAATACTGACTTTCTTTGCTGAGACAAAGGTGAACTGATTTTTAAAGTTTGGCAACCTTGACCTCCATAAGCATATGGATCACATGTTGGTAGAGGGTCTAGAGCTAAACACAGTATTCTGAAGGTACGACGAAGTAACCAGGCAATAGAGCAGAATGAGAAATAATATATTTTTTTGACTGACTCAATCTTAGACATATTTGCTGTGCTTTTGTCTTTGTCTCTGTTTCTGGTATTCATTGCTACACCAGGATAAATCCAATCTAGTTTGCTTTTTTTTTAATTTTTTTTTTTTTCCCCCTCATTCATTCTCAAAATTTCACATACCCACTTGGTTTTCAGTCCTCTGAAGAAAGTAGACCTTCTGGGTTTGCATAGTTGGCCTTGGAGGTTAAAACAAATGTGCTTTCTTAAGTGATTTTGGCTTATTTGGCTTCTGAGGTCATGGACATAGTGGAAGAACACCTGCTCTCATCTTGCTTCAGTACTTAATCCCTGTCCCAGACAAGCCTAGAAGGGCACGACACAGGAGATGAAGAATGATATTAAAAATTGCTTAATAACTTTTTGGAACATCCTGAAAGGTTCATGGATAATGGTTTTGTTTTCCCTGGTTTTATCATATCCACACCAAGAAATAAGATAGAAGGACACTCTTTCTTCAATTATTACATTCATTGTCTGAGAGTTTGAAAAAAGTATGGATTTTCCAAGGTCTCTGCAAGCAATATAGAAAGTCTTGAAGGACAGTTCTGTATGTCCTGTATGCCTGATGCAAACAAATTTCTGTTGGCAAATACTGCTTTGGCTAAGACATTTCAAGACCTTGTTGCTTCTGTGTGTGTGTGTGCACATTTACTTCTTATTTTTCTTTAATTTATTTTTTCTAATGGAGCCTATTTTCCTACAGGGTGGCAGGACACAGTGCATCCAAGAAGTCTGCCCCATTCTCTCATGTCCCCAGCACCTCAGTCACATTCCTGCTGGACAGTGTTGCCCCAAATGTTTAGGTGAGTCTTTTTTTCCACTAGGAATTTTGTGATTAATACAATATGTTTGTGCATAACATCTTATAGACCAGTATTTCACAATACTGGTAAATTCCAGGAGGTGAAAAGGTCTCTGTTGCTCAGGGGAGTTTACAATCCACAGATTTTGAGCACATACTCAGGGTCAGTGTTAGGGTTGTGGTGGGTGGTACCGATCAGGCAGCTGCAGAAGAACATTTGAACATAGCCCATTTGCTTAGAGGGACAGATATAGAGATGCTTCCCACCTTCATGATATATTTCACAAAGGTGGTTGGGGCAGGAGGAAATGTTCCTTTGGAGTTTGCCACAAGAAAAAGGCCTCACCGTCTCATATTATTACTTGAGTGAGCATTTGCATTCTTGGTTTTGAGGAAATGCAGGCCAGAGGAAACTTGAATTCTTAGAAACTGTTGTCAAAGAAGCCACGGATCCAGGAGTCCATCTCATGGTTGCCTTCTTAAGGTGGAATCACACTGTCATCCAGGAATATTTTCAATTAGATATTTCCAACCCATTTCAAAGGTGTAAGTCATAGGCCTCTGAGAAGGTCTAGGTCTTCCAGCTCATGACAAGAAAGATAGTGACAAAATAAGACATTGCCTTGTTTTGCTCTTACTGTGCCTACAGATCCCACAGGTTAATATTCCATCTATTTCATAAACAAGGAGCACTTACATCCTACCAAGTAAATTAGCTTTAGTTTTGTCTGTGGGAAAAATTTCAGAGCAAATTACTCCCAGTTCTTCAGTGGAAACTTTTTTGTAATTTTGACTATATTTTTATCTGCAATCTCTTTCCTGGTCTAGGTTAGGGATATAGAGAGGTTTGGCCTTGGAGGCAGCAAAGCCATATAGAGTTCCAAGTTCTCGTAACACTTAACATTTTTGACTGCTTGAAACAAACCTTAATTTATTTATTTGCTAATTGAGAAGTGCTACAGATAAATGTCTGCCTGGAACATTTAAGCACTGTATCAGAGAGTAATGCAGTAGAGGAATGAAATGGAGAGGAGAACAGTCCAAATGCTGCACTTCTGTTTTGGCTGAGGATATTTTTCCTTTCCTTCTGTAAACTCCCCTTGTCCTCACCTCCCCATGCTTTTTCCAACTGAACTTTCACCTCCTTGAAATGGGCATTCAAAGTACAGCTTTAATTTTTGACTGCTTCAAGGTGATCTTTCTACAAATTCTTTTTTCCCTTCTTAGAATGTAAACAAATTCACTAATAATAATGAGTTTCATTTTATGTGGTTTTTACTCCAAAGCATTTCATATACTTGTGAGTAGATTATGTCTATTTACAGGGAAGTGTTAAAAGTTTTGGAGTGGAGGTAAAGCCAAAGGATGAGTAACACACTTCATGGCAGTCGGGAAAGAAAAAAGTTTCCAGGGATGCTGAGGCATGGTTTTTAAAGCATCATGTGGAGGACCTCCCTGCTATTGAATTCCTGATACTCAGCCTACATAGCTTAGAAGAATGCTGTGGACTCTACTGGGACTTGAATTATTAGTTTAACTAGTGGTTATGAGCCAGCAAAGACAACCATTAAGCCAATATCTTCATCACCACATCTTTTAAAGTGGTGCCTCCTTTGACAGTGGTTTTTAACCAACTATTTGAACTGGGTTGGCCACCCGGAATTGCACTGAGCGGTTTGCAAGACATGGCAAGAAGGGTGTGGGAGAGAACTGGACTTTTGTTCACTTGCTGACACAAGCTATACGATTGAAATCCTGGCCCCACAGAGAGCAGTAGAAGTGTTGTTACAGGCACGGCTATGGCATGGCTTTGTCCCTAAGTGGTGCATGGATGTAGAGCAGTTCCTTTTAGGGCTACTGAACATCCTCACCTCATTCCTTATGTCAGTCCTGCATGAGAAATTAAACCTTTTCAGAAAGATGCACATTCAGTGAAAGGAAGGCTGGCTATGCAAGCACAGGTTAATTCCAAGTATCTAATTTGCAGGAGATGGATGTTTAAATTGTGTCTAACTGAACAAAAGCAATTATTTCTTAACTTTTGTTTAACATTTGATTTGTAAAAACTGAAGGCAAACCCAATGGATTTTGCTGTGTGCTTATCCTTTTGTTTACTTATATCTCAGAGGAACATGGAAACTTTTTCTTTTAAAATGCTCTACGTTTACCAAGAATTATTGAAAAATGAAGAAATTACAGTGTGCCAATACTTGATTGTTTGAAAGCTAAAGTATTGGCATAATACTTAGTATTTTTAGTATGTACTTAGAGTGGGCAATGCATACCTTGGATTTGATACCTATTAAACATTAGACCTCAAAAATTATAAGGTAGGAGAGTGACAGCCACTCATAAAAGAAATTCTTAGTTGGCTGCCTCCAGAAGTAAACAGGACAATTCAAAATTAAGAAGGTAAGTATAGGATTTTTGGAAAGACCTCATGTGTATGTATTATAATGGTCACTTGTTTAAAATAACCTACTGGGAAAGAAGCTAAGGAATAAGAGAAGCTTACAGCAAACATGGTTGTAACTGGGGTCTGAAAGTGCTTGCGGGATTGCAGGACTTCAGGAAGGATTTGATTTTGGTACTGCCTTCCCTGTATAGTGCCCCAAACCCTTGCCTCATTCCCATTAAACCCAAATATTTTACAGATTATGGAAACTAAATATCTTGTGCTGCCTTCATTCTGTTCATAAACGATACAAATTCCTGTGTTTCTTGCAGCCTTGTGTGAACACGGTACACCAAACCATCTTAATAAGACTGGACAGCATCTATGTTTTTTTTGCATCAGTGTCACTGAGTTGATTTTAGCTTGGCTGCTGTCAACCTCTAAGGCAGATATGCTAAAAGAACTCAAGGCTGCTGTATTTGATAAGTTATTGCTTTAAGTTAAAGACTGTTTAAACTAGTTCAAGTGTACTTACCTTAAGATTTTGCAATGCTTACTTTTTATTCCTTTAGCTGCACTCTGCACTTTATGAGGAGAAGGAGAAGAAAGATTTTTCCTATATAAACATGCCATAAATCATTTATATTCCCTTCCAGAGCAGAGTTTTTACAGATAAATGTGTACTAAAAGAATAGTGAACTGTTAAAAGTGCATATTTTTTTCACATGGAAGTGGAAACACATAGCAAATGACACATTGTACATGAATTTGGTCTGGTGACAATAAGCTGTACTATTTTTGTTGACAATGTGGCATATTTTCAACCACATGTTGTTTCTATTACTGTTTATTTCTATTTAGGACAGAGGAAAGTGTTTGACCTCCCATTTGGAAGCTGCCTCTTTCACAGCAATGTGTATGATAATGGTTCCTCATTTATGTATGACAACTGCACAATGTGTACATGCAAGGTAAGTCCATAATGCTTTCATATTGTGTGCTGATGGTTGTCTGGCTTAGCAGTAATTTGTAGGTCTGTGCAATTGTGAACCTGGTACTGTTCTTTGGCATCTTGTATGGTCACAAAGAATCTGATCTGAAGAGGAGTTGCAGTTGTGCTAGGAAAGTTTAAAAAGTTACTGACTGCCTTAGCTGAGACGTGATGCCTGACCCTGTGTGATGCAAAATAAAGTTGCTCAGATTATGTGATCTTCTTTAAGACTGCATTGAAGTGGAAGAGGAGTTTCTAAATGATGAATTCCCATGTCTCTGCTGAAGGTCAGTGATTTTTATTTAGTTCCCTAACATGATTGCAACAACTTGCACATTTTTATGGAGGCAAAATAATGAGAGTGCCACCAAATCAGTGAGATTTTGCGGGCCAACAGAAGTACAAGTTGGGCTTTAGCTTCATAGACCATGAAAGATTCCTTTTATCTATAACTTATATCTATTTTCTCTGAGCTGACCTATTTAAAGCAGTTGGGCTGTAGCTTGGGTGGATGCAATGATGGAGCAAGTGGAAATATTATTGTAAGGACACACAGGAGCACAAACATCTTGGTGATGATTTTATGATTTCCTTTCACCCTTTTACCTAGGATTCAACGGTGATATGTAAGAAGAGGTGCTTACTTCCTGGTGAATGCAATAAAAACAAAGACCACTGCTGCAAGGAGTGTGTCTCATATATCTCGCCTGAGGAGGTGAAAGTGTGCAAGTTTGGCAATAAGATCTTCCAGGTAAGGTTTCAGGTGTGGCTCAAGAGTAGATGGCATTGCAACAGCCAAAGCAGCATGAGTTTGCTGTAAATTAGTATTGTGGCTTGTTTTTAGCAAAATCCTCACCATCCTGGTCAATGATGGAACAACTTAGAGGCAAACTGTTGCAAAATTTGCCATCTCTTTTAGTTTTTTAGGTTTTTTTGGAGTTTGAGTAAATTCTGCTGATAGACAACAGTTAAAGATTAGTTCCTCCTTGAATGTTACATGTTGTCTCCCCCTCTGTTTGCAGATGTTCAAGCTGCTATTTCATGACAATTGATGCTTTTTTAGTAAGAGATAGTAATGCTCTGCTTTCCCAAACAAACACTGATATTCATGGACGAGATATTCTGAATGTAGGCTTTATTGGCTGAGCCAAAGAGTCTTTTCCATAACTGAGCCAACACTAGCTTTGTGAAGTTCGTTTTGGCTGAAAGTTACCTATCTTGATTTACTACATTTCACGTCTCTGCTAAGGACAGCACCCCTGCCATCTTATACTGGGATAGCCATGTAATAACTATTACCTACTGCACTCTCACCCAATGTATTCAAGTCACAAGGGATTGCCTGCAGAACACTTCTGCTGTTCCTGAGACCCCATTTGTTTTTCCAAGTGGTGCAGCTTTTTTTTCACACTGTGTCAGAAAAAGATTCTGTCACCTCATGGGCCATCTGTGAATTAAGAGACCCTTGAATCAGATCAAATGTTAAGTCCTTTGTGAATACTTGGTTTGCTCAGCCAGAATTGCTTCCCATTTATTCCATCTTTTGTGTACATAGCAGAAATGTTTATTCTGGAAATTACATGTGAACCTACTGTATGCTGAGACTATGCTCCATCTGATTGGCACTTTCACACTGGCGCCATTGTGCTTCAGGAACAAATGCCTACTTCTTAGGCACCCAACTAAAATATTCTGCTTCTTGTGAAGATTTTATTATATTACTAGTATTATATGGGGTGTGAAAAAATAACGTGACAGTACATCCATTTCTGGCCTTGTGTGCAAAAAAGTAAATTCAGTGTTACTCAGTTGAAGTCAATGGTCTAACACAGGTAGAATGGGCACAGCGAATGTGTTTTTGCACTCCTGTGCAAAACCAGCTGTGAGACAAAAATTCAGGGCAACTGCATGCAGTCAGCTGTGACGTATTCTGGTACCTTGGCAGATGCCTGGTGAGTGGTCATTAGAGACCCAAGAACATCAGAAACACCAGGCAATAGAAACGTGGCCTGGGAACAAAAAATAGAAGAGAGACAGCCTTTGATGAAACAAGCTGAGCTGAATAAGTTAGGCTCCTTGGCATTTCAGATATAGTCTGTTTCTGTTTCTGGTCAGAACATCATGTTGAGGTGGGCACATAATTATTCACAGCTGTCTGGTTGAACTGCCTGTTCCTGTCAGGTCTATCCTCACCCTTCCTTCCCAGCAGCCCTGTAAACAGAAAACATGCACAATTTGGCTCTAAGCAGACCAGCGTAAGAGTGTAAGTGGGTGAGACAGAATGTTTTAGGAATCACACTTGGCAAATGCAACACTATGTAAAAAGAAGCCAGGGCAGTTCCACAAGCAATTCATCCCAAGTGGGGACAAGACCACAAGGCATATTATGCTCTGCACTTCATATTTTCAGAGCTATACATAGGCTGTCTTACCTGCTCTGCTTTTGAGAGATTCAGCACTGTATCTCTTCTAAATGTTTTCAGATGTTTAGCAGATCAAATATGTGTGAAAGTGCTGTAGTAATCTAAATTAGAATTCATTATATCACCATTCCTGCCCTAGGTTGAAATGATGCTGCATATGGCAATGAATTCACTATATGCTGACATCTTAATCAAATATTTTTATGTGCAATAACTTAAAGACATCACTCAACCCAGTGAAGCAGGTTTTTGTAATTATGTGAACTTAAATGAGAATTTGTGGTAGGTGTGATCACAACTCAGATGCTTATTGGAGAGAAAACAATGCAAATAATCAGGACGCAGTTGAAAAATGCAAATGTGATTTGGTTAACTTTAGGAAAATTAATTTCTGACCAAGAAAGCCAAAGGGAAGAAAACCTGGCTGAATTTGATTTTTGTCTTGAATCCAACTGGCCACAGACAGACACCTCAGAATAATTTAGACTAAACAATGACACAGTGCCAACAGGGAAATTCATCCTTTCTTGTGTAATGATACATTGCTGAAATAGCTTCTTGTTGCCACCCCAGCTGATACTATATCATGTTCCCTCTTGCAGGATGGGGAGATGTGGTCCTCTGTGAACTGCACCATCTGTGCTTGTGTGAAAGGCAAGACAGAGTGTCGCAAGAAACAGTGCATTCCAGTTAGCAGCTGTCCTCATGTGAGTTTTTAAAAAGAACTGAGCTTTCTTCTCTTCTTTGCTCCACCACTATCTTTTCCAGTGTTTCTTGCAACTGTGTGCATGACAGCGGGGCACGCTGTTTGGAAAGAAGGGCTCCTCTGGCATGTGAATTTAGGTTGGCAATCCCCAAATGGGCTACTGTTCTCCTGAATATGGTCTTCCCACATCTGTCCTTGCTCTAAAGACTCTGTGCTCCTCCTCTCCTTTGCCCTTTAACTTTCTCTGTTGCAAGTGCCTGCATTGGAGCAGTTCTTTTTGACTTTTACTTAATAGTTTTATGGAGTGGTGAGGTGACTATGTTAATATTTCAGTAGCATGCATATTGCTAAGGCAAGCCACTGGAGGTTGTTGTACTTGCATTTCCCCGTGCATGTGAGGCTTAATACTTGGTTGAAACTATAAGCTAGACAAATCAAAGAAAATGAGTTCAAGCAAGTCGTGCTGCTTTCTCTAAGGTTGTGGGCTGGGTATTTTTTATTTGAAAGTCTGAAGTGAACCCAAAGAGTGGTGTAATTATAACTTAATGGTGTCAAAAATTAGTTTTACTTAAAACCCCGAGGTAAATTCAGTCGTTGTTTCTTGGATTTCTGACACTGACAAATGATTTTGTTCTAATGGCTCAAGCTTTCACAAGATGGAGCTCTAAATTGCACCTCATGGAGGGGCAGATCTTTGAGTAGAACTGCAGTAGAGAGAGCCAAGTCATTAGCATTACACCTTCTCAGTGTTTATTTCTTGATGCTGGAAGCCAGTGGGGAAAATGTGAGTCACAGACACCTAGATATAAAATTTTTGAATGACAAACTCTTAGTTTGTAAGATTAAACTTTTGTCAGAAGTGGTGGTAGAATAAAGAGCCTGCACCTTGGCACTCCCTGTTCTGCTGTGACAGTGGGCGTCAAGATTCTTAGAAGAGGGAACATCCTTTTCCTGTCACTCTGGCACTCACTGGAGAGGGCAATTCTCCTCTTAATGGGCCTCACATGAGATGCTTTTTACACATCAGGAAGTGTGAACAAATGGAGCCTCTCTTGTGGGAATGTTATGTAGCTTATGGCAGTCAGGTTTTTTACCTTCATGCCATTCACAGTATAAGCAAGAAGTGAGAGCTTGGGCTCTTCAGGTCTCTTCAAATTCTTTGTTGGCCAAGAACCTCACACATGCTGCATCACATTTATATTTTCCTTGTGCTAATCCATAACAAATGTTTAAGACGCTTCTGAGATCAAGTAGATAATATGACTAAACATAGATCTTCAATGAAGTACATCAGTCATGCTGTATCCACGTATAAATTTGAGTATTGAGATGATTAGTTGAAGTGGCTTCTAAAATGAAAATAGTCCTGGGTAAAAATTCACCATTGCGGTGCTGTGGGGTATAAGTGAAGCTGATTGACAAACTCATTCAGCGCTGCTAGAGAATCTCCTTCAAGGTTAATGTGAAGTCCTAATCTGCCCTTGACCTCAAAGGTGAGCCTGCAAACCAGTTCTGGTTCCTTAGGGCTGGAAAGACCAGCTTTGTTACCCTGCTGCACCATTCCCCACAGTACATAACCAGTCAGCCTGCTCCCCACCCTAAAATGCAAGCTGCAAGCAAACCCACCCTCCTCTGCATTACATTTCTGCTCTTCCAAGATAAATTGGAAGGACAGGTAGGAAAAAGAAATGTAAACTCTAGAGTAAGATTTATTTTCCTATTCCAAGTGTGTACCAAGTAGTTTTAAAGAAAATAATGTATGCTAATTGATTTAAATCTTTTACTTTTCATCTCTGTTTCACTCTTTGTGATGAGACTTTCTGTCACAAGTCTATAAACATCAATTAAACACACCACATTATTCAAGATGAAGATATAATAGTGGCTCTAATACTGACAGTCTGGATATCATAGAGTTATTTTGCTGTCTGCAAACTGTAGAGGTCTGCACTCCATTCGTTTTTTCTCTTCACAATACTTTTGACACTAAGCAGTCTCCACTGACTATTGAAGACAGCAGTGGAATAAAATGTGGTTTAGTGTCCCTTAGGTGTCAGGCAACATAAAATTATCTCATTAAAACTGTATTATTATACAGACAACTGAGTGTGAAAGGATTGAAGATTTACAAAGAACGTAGAATATTTTTCCTTGACTTAAATGCTTTACCATGCAGTCTTAATACTCTTTGCATGATATTGCAGGTGTTTTTTTTTTTGGTTATGGAATTTTATGTTATTTATCATCATAAATTTTGTCCAATTATCTCTTGAAAGTGTATGCTTCAAAATGGTAATTATGCAGACATTTCCAATACTGCACAATGATTTGTATAATTCAATCTATTGGTTGCAGGCTGACATATTTTTTAAGACTGTTTCTGCCATTTCTTTAGTTTTCTTCATAGAGCTAGGCACAAATTTCTGTTTCTTTTGTTCTTTTCTTTTTGGAGCATTTAATCCTGTATCAATAATTACAGGAAGTGTCTTTCTTAGATTCTATTAATCTGCCGCAGAGGCAATACATTTCTCAAATTCAGTCTTTCCTGTCACATTTATAGTAAAATTGGTCCTTCTTGGTGTTCTAGTGAGCCTTGTGGCTTGTGGTTTCTGTTACTTACTTTCTGACCACTGACTCCACACAGATATTCCCTCTCCCAAGTTACCTGGAGTGTCAGCCTGCAAGGTGCGGTATATACTGGCCCTCATTCAGTAAAGCTACTAGGCATGTGTCCAGTTCTGCTGAAGTTAGTAGGCCTTACATGTGTGCTTAAACTTAAACACATGCTTAAATACTTTATAGAAAAGGAACAATCTCAACATTTGGCAAGACTGAGTTTCAGAGATCCTTTAGATGTCTTCTTACTGAATTTGCTATTTACTTGCCCTAGCCTTGCTCTAGTCTCTTTTTTGCCTTGTGCCATCTCCTTTCTGATTACCCATTCTTATAATTTTTCACCTTGGCCCCTCTATGCCTTTGGATTCCTCACTGTCTTGGGGTGATGGTATGATGATCCTGTATTCCCTATCATTTGTGTATATGCCCAGAAATGTGGTCCTGTAGCTTTACCTGCCTTTTCAGCAGCCGGTAGAAGTTCTGCCAGGTGTGGGTTGTTTTGAAACTCTCCCTCAGGCTTCTGGGCTGAGGAGCAAGGGGGAGGAAGGGACCCTCCTTCCCTCTTCTGCTGCTGTGGCTGCTGCTTGTTTGTTTTTTTTTTTTCCTGGGATTGCTTCTTCGTCGTCTCCTTTACTGGACTTTTGTTTTCCTCGACTTGCTTTCTCACCCGAGAACCTGAGAAGCCCCCAAACAATAGACAAGGATCCTCTAGGGAGTCACTGGAGCAACTCCACCCAGCCCCCTCCCCAGGGACCCCCGGAGAGGGGAAGCTACACCTGAGGAAAAGGACACTAAAGTTCATCAGCTGTTTACTCAGGTTTAATAATTCCTTTTCCCCTTTCCCCTTGCACCTTACAGGGCACCTTGCGTGTTTTGTTAAATAAATAGTTTTTTTCACTTTCATCCAAGAAATTCTGTTGTGGTGGGGAAGGGGGTGTCAGAAACCTTTGCTTTGGGGGAAGTGTTTATTCAGAGTGCTTTCCACCTAGGAAATTTGTCTCTAACCCGAGATACTCCCTAACATCTTAAGTCCATGGTAATGATAAGTGGTCATGAACATGTCTCTTTTTGTACTGCTAGAGGAAAGCTTGGTGAATTTTACAGTACATAACCTTTTCTGAGCTCCAAGGCTGTGCAAAATTTAATAGAATAAAATTCATGGCAGGTGAAGACATTTGCAGGGTTCTATTCTGTGGGTAAATTTTGAACCCGTGAACTTCAAGTGAGCTGAAAATTTATTCAGAACACGTTCTCCCATTCTCTAGCACAGACTGCATTAATGTTATACACATCTGTTATTATTACAAACAAAAAGTTGCTGTTTTTACTCTAGTGCCAAATGAGGCACAAAAAAACAACAGCTGTTGCTATTGCACAACCAAACAACCCCTTCCCCCCAGCAATTAGTCTTGCCTTAAAAAAAAATAGAAAATAAAAACCTCAGACACAAAATTGAAAACCCCATAAAAAAAGAAGAAAAATCCCAGAAAAGAAATAGACACAAATGTGGTCTGCTTATAAATATTCATAGGGAAAAATGGGATCACATCACTTAGCCCACTCCTAAGGGAACCCTCAATGCTAACGAACTCTTGCAGCACATGTTAGCAATAATGGGTTTCCTTATTCTACAAGACAAAAACAGGATCTTGGGCCAACATGGTGGCTCAAGTAACCAGCCTCAGCAGGCTGCCTTGGAGATTCCAATTTCACTTGAATTCTTGCCACTTCCAGCTCGGCTGATGATTTCAACTCTTTTATTGAAACAGAGAGGTAAGGCTGTGCAGTGCAGTATGTGGCATTCAGCTGCATGTCTCCATTCCTACCAAGATGTGTTGCCAAGCTCCCTGTTTCTTTGTGGTTTTAAGGGTCCCTGCTTTAAGGGGTTTTGTTCTAGCAGGTGCTTGGTAGGCCTCCCTGTTGCAGCCTGGTCCTCAAGCTATTCTCTTTGCCCAGAGACCTGCGAGTCACACAAACATTTATGTGCTGCCCACTCTGCCAGTGAAACTCTAATCCAGCCCTTTTCTTAGGTCCAGATGTGTCTCAAGCCTGTTCACAATCCAGTTGTATATTCAAAGACCAGCTTACACTGAACTGTGCCCTGTGGTTGATGTGCCCAAATGCATTCATGACCAAGGATACATTCATGCCATCTGGGTACATCAAGCAAGAGCAGGATGGAACATGCTCCACACCAGATTGCTAGCAGATACTTGGAGTTCAATTTCCCTCAAGCACATTGTCAAAGCTTGGCAGCACTGTAGGCAGAAAGCAAGGCAGACAGCAATAGGGCTTCCTGTACCCATTTCCCCACTCTTTGCATAGACCTGTCACCAATTTTTTGTCTGTTTTCACCATTTTCTGTACTGTTTAGTGGTCAGGATAGCACAGCTCCGTTTGCTCACTCTTGCTGTCCTCACCTTGCTCACCTGCTTGGTGGGGAACAGGAGCAGTAGTCACTTGGAGGGGACTTCCTTTGTGTTCAGCTGCTGTTGGAGAAAAGGGTCAATATTGGGGAGCAGCACAGCTCCATACACCTCTTCCTTCCCTGTGTGGGAATATGGGTGAGCTCCAATATCACTGTAAGTTCTATTATACCCAACACCAGTTTTTGCTTTGAAAAACACATTGTTCAGTCTGAAATTTTCCAGGCTTATCTGCTGGCTTGCTGATTAGGTAATGTAAGTAAAATAAGGTTAAACATCTTTTAAGCTGATGAAGAGTGAAAATGAGCATGAATATNTTCCTTCCGTCCATCCATCCATCCTGCCCACCTGCCTCTTTGTAGGAAAAATGAATGATTTGGGAGGAGTGTGGGGGTGAGGCAGATTGCCTCTGCATAGGGAATGCATAAGAACTGTATATATGTTGGGAAGGTGGGGGAAAAAGTAGTGAAGTGATTTTGTTAACCCTGTGATTAGTCTGCCTTAGCTATCTGTGAATATGAGTCCAAAATTCTCTCACAGTTTCTCTAAAGAGAAAAGTGGTAACAGAGAGCCCTTTTGGTATTTAATTTCTTATAAGACTGCCAGGAAGCTTGTTGAATTGTTCTTTTTTTTTTAGCACCTGATATTTGAAGTTGTAACCAGGGCACTGAGTTCAAACACAACTTGAACTATTTTCAAAGGCTTATGCAGTCTTACAACATGACACAGTCATTGCTCCGAGAACTCTTTCATTAAATCAGCCTGTTTTTCTCCCAATTAGGGTAAAATCCTGAACAGAAAAGGATGCTGTCCTATTTGCACTGAAAGTAAGTTCTTTCTTCACATTCTTTAAATTATTTTTTATTCTTTCTGAGAAAATAAATATATAAAAGTATGCTTATTTTTCTGCCTTCTTTTTAGAGGTGGCTAAAAGGCAGGTAATTATTTTTGGCTGTTGATTTTGCCTCCTATAAATCTGTAAATTTAAAATAAAATGCCTTGATGTTTTGTTCTTATTTTATTTTTCAAAATGGCACTATTTTTGTCAAATCTGAGGTGCTACATTTTGAAAGATATAGTTGGTCTGTGAAATTTGTAGGCAATAAAGCAAGAAAATCAACAGAGTTGTAACTTTTAGGACTTGGGTACCTTTTACACCTGTAGCTAACAGTCCAGCTATGTGCATGTATTATCACACCTTTGCAGATGATTTGTGAGAGTTAAAAAGAGGTGTGCAGAAATCTGAGACACAGTCTGGGGCAGCAGTGGAAAGTAGAATACACAGCTATCCTTCTTTGTTTATGATGTTTAGTTCAATCCTTACCTTGTTATCCCTTTACTCCTCACTTCAGGAATGATCATTAAATTTCAATATCACTCTCCTAGTCAGCAAAGGACTTACACAAACACTTACCTTTAAGCTTGTCCTATTTAACTCAAGAGGGAGACCTGAAGTTAACAAGATAGCATTACATATTTCCTTCAGTACATATTTAACTATTTTACCAAATAGGTAAAATGGGGTTTTATGATCTATAGGAAGGCTTCTGAAAGAATAAACTGTTCCCATTCTTTTGGCTAAAATCAAATGGTTTTGCTGTTCAGCTCAGTTCTGGGTTCTCTTGAATTGCACAAATTCCATATGCTAAATATCTGTTTTTTCACTTTAAGGCTCCATCATTTTGAAACATGTAACTTAGGATAAAATAAATCTAGCTTGCAAGTCTTCATTATCAAAATGAAAGTAAATACAAGTGACAACCTCAGAAACACTTGAAATAATACTGAGCAGAGGAAGAAATGAAGGAAGATTCAACAGACCATCAGTTGATTTCATGTTAGCTCAGTTTCAGGGGAGAAGAAATTTGCACAGACCTTTGCTCAGATATGACATACCATTAGTGTCATGAATTTATCGATCTCTATCTCACCTCTTTTCTTATGTTTCAGTCTATTTAACCTTTCTCAATGTGTTCTTTTGTAACACGAGAGGACAGGAAAATAGTGGGGCCAGTCATTCCCTCAAAACACAGGAGACCCTCTACTGTAAGAGGTTAAAAAGAAGACAGTACAGTAACTCCTTCAGAAATTCTGCCAGAGAGCAATGACTTGTGGTAATTGTTTCATGGGAGAAGAAGGCAAAAAAATAGAGTTCTTCTAAAGTAAAATATCTCATCTAGGAACCAGGTCATCTAAAAATTCAAAACTTTTTGATAAGAAGGGAATAATCATGACTAAAAACATGTGAAATTAAGGTCAGATTATTATTGCTTGCTCTCCTGCCATGCAGCTCTGTAAAGATCCTGGCTCCATCTTCCCAGTGACCACTTTCTAGGTACTGGCAGACTGCTATTAGGTCTCCCCAAAGGATAAACAACCTTGTTCCCTTATTGGAAAGGATCAAGGGTCTTACGGGTCCTCATTGCACTGCCTGTGCTTGAGCCTGAGAAGCTCATTTTTGTGTCTCAGAGTCCCATGCTCCACCATTGCACATGAAACAGAGGGGTCCTTTTTTTTAGAGAGCTGTCTCACTATGGACCCATTTAGTATTTGGAGAAGAGACAATTCCAACCTTTAAGATTAAAAGGGCATTCTTGGCTTTTACAGGTAATGTAACCAAGGAGCTTAAATACCCAGTGTCATACAGCCGTGGTGGCTTCACCTAGCTCTTTTAACATTGGTGTTTGGACATTTACCATTTGCAAGGAATTATTTCCACCTTTTCACAGAAGCGCTGTAAATCTCATCACGACTATCATTGGATAGTAATTGGAAACTTTTCTAATTCAGCCAATTTCTGATAAGATGTATGCACAACCCCTTCCCTCACCCGCTTACTCGTGTTGATCCTGATCCTCTCTCCACATACTAACACACCAAACATTTCTGGCAGTCCAGCAGATATTAATTTTCCAAAGTAAAAACAACATAGGGAGGTACAAGAACATACTGTACACGGGAGAGCTTTGAGTGCAGTTTAAATGCAGCCAATTTCTATGAAATGGGTCAAATCCAGTCACGTTGTGAAAAGATACACTTTAAACTTAAAAAATAAAAATAATCAAAGGATTATTTTCAAAGCAGTTTGTTGCAGAGAGAAAAAGTACCTCGTCTCCTAAAGGGCTGAAGAGTCTCTTTTGTCTACTGTTGCTGAAGTTAACTATAGTTAGTTTTGGCATGTTGCTGTTTAAGCTCCATGGCTGGCGTACAGTTATCACTAATTAAACACAGTGGTCATACCAGTGGAAAATTCAACAGTTTAGTTTATGCTGCTGTAAAAAATGTAATGAAATGTACTCTTTAGGACTTGATTTAGAAAAATCACCACTGACGTCAATTCCATAAATTAGTAATCCTGTGTTAGACCAAGGTCATTTTCATATTAAAAATAAGAAAAAACTAATCCTGAGTTCAAATAACATTAACAGACTGCTCTCAAATTCAGACAAAGATAGGAACTTGCAGTGGAGGTTAAATCTTTGCTCTTGACAAAGAAGAATTCATAGGCCTTGCTGAAATTACAGTACACAGGATGAAAACTTCTTACTAAAACCATGTAGATATATTTTAATCATTCCCAATAGTCCTAGCACAGTCTTACACAAGTCATTGTGAGATTTTGTGGATGAAGCTTTTTCAAAGTGGACTGCAGTCATCCAGGTTTACATGTACAGTACATGTGATTAATCATGCAGTAAAGGCTGCTTTTGGGACAGAAAATTTTGTTCATCACAAATCATTCTGCAGCTTTTTTTAATTGACAAAATTATCAATGGAGCTAAACCAAATTCAAAGGCATTTGGACCCACTTTAGGAGTAAAGGTTGGTACTTCCACTCGGTTCTGCATCCTTTTTAAGTGTTTTTATAGAATTACTGAAAAAAGTGTTGACTTTCAAAGAAAAGAAAAAAAAAAGAAAAAGAAGAAAGTGAGGTTATGCATTTTACCTGTGAGAGCAGGAAGTGGGACTAAAGGACCACATAGGTACCTGTTTTTTCTGTTATTTCCTTCCCATGGAGAAATACATCAACAAAAAGACTGCAATTGTTTATTCATACTGGAATACTGTTCATGATTTACCTCCCATTTCAGCTGTGATGATCTACTGTATAAATATGTATTTGGACAAATTGGAATAGCTATTTTATTTATGAAATAGACCATAAAGACTCCTGTGGAGTTTTTGACACCACACCTTGTAATGTGTATTATATCAAGTTGCACTATGAAGCAGTTATAAGGAAAGTCCTCTATGGCTATGCATTTTTTACAGAAAACCTAATGAAATTCTATTATGCGTGTTCTGTAGCTAGTTTTTAAAGTTAATAATGTGTTCTGTTTGATTTAGGGCTTAATTCAGCATATGGGCTAATTACATTCAAAGTTTCATTTTATTTTTAAAAAGCTGAGATATTTTTAAATTATAGATGTGCAACCAGAACAACCTTCACTGGTAAACTTGTATTTTTTCCTCCCTCTCCTTACTTAGAAAGTGTCCAAACTGATTTTAGTTATAATTTAAAGTATATTTTTCTTGGCCACTCTTAACTACCTACAAACCCAGAAGAGTGTGACCAGACATCTGGACATCTTGGACTTCAATTGACTGCTCTGATCTCCTGAAAAAACAAAACAAGCTATTCCATGAGCACCAGAGCTAACAGAGCCTGGTTTCCTATGGATTTGTGTCCCATTTCCTTTATATCCCAACAAATAATAAACCCAGCTAGAGACAATATATCCTGTGGCTGGTCTGGAGCTGCAAGTGTGCTAATTGCCCAGCCAATATGCTCGTGCTCTCGGCTGGTCAGGATGTGTGTGCTGACTGTCTGTCTGGCCTCCACTATGCAGTATATATATTTTGCCTTTCTAAAAAGGCTAAATACTGTCTGGGGGAATGGAGGCACTGGTGGAAGGCAGAAAGGTACTTTTTGGCAACTACTTATTTTAATAAGTGGTTCTTACCTGTGCTCAGCATACTACTTACTAGAAATGAGTGGTCTTTCAGACTTTTATCCCTCTGCATTGGCCAAAACAGGTTATGATTTTTTTTTCTTTATGAGGGTATGTTAAAACTTAGGAAATGCTAATGTGTTCTTTTCCATGCTGTTGCTTTTTTAGCTTCCTTTTTTTTTGCAGCTAATGTGTTTTCAAAAACAGTGCCTTTTCTCATGAAAGTCACTATTTCATTTGAATTGGGAGCATGATTTGAAAATTCAAGTAAAACATGCCAAGAGTTCTATAGTATTCACTTTTAGCACCTAACTACTATTATTAGTTTTTAGTTTGCAAGTAAGCTGTAGAGCCTTAGGTGGGAGCTCAGCAAACTGCATTAATCACACAGGTAGTTTAATATTGTCAAACCCAAAAGTGTGAAGTCTGTATTTAGTTGCTTAAAAAAAAATGTGAAAACTGCCAAGCTCCCAAAAGCTTTTATGAATGCCAGAAGGTTTGAATATTGATTTGGGAGCAACATGCAGGATTTCCAAAAGAGGTTTAGTGGTGTTTGCATCCAGCTCTCAGTAATGTTTAATCAGAGTTGAGTGCCTGAGGTGTTTTGAAAATCAGAGCCTCCTGAACGTAGCTCTGGGGCCCTTCTTTGAAAAATCTGTGTTTTTCAAGGATAGAGAGGGAATGGGTTAATTTGCATTCATGTGCATGTGTAGATGAGCAAAAGAAGACACCAAAGATCATGGATGCCAAATTCAAAACAAGGAAGAGGCAGTAATTCTTCATTTCCTTTGCCCAAGGATGTTATAGATGCTAAAAACATTTTTGGTCTGGAAAAATTCACAGAAGAGATTTCTGTCAAAGGTTACTAAGTAAAAAGAAACCAGGTCTAGCTCAGAAAGTCCCTAATCTGAAAGCAGTTGGAGGTTGGGGGAGTCTTAGGGGGAAGTATTGTATAGAATTGCCTTTTTCTAGCTCTACCTTAGACAGCTGACACAAGAAGTGTTGGCAATAAGCTGGGAACAATTTAATGTAGGAAAAAAGGGGAAAGATCTACACCTGTGGTGCTATGTCTTGTTATCATAAGATAGCAAAATTCATACTCCAGGGTTGGGGAACATAACTGCTGATCCACAAGCACCTCTCCCTGTGTTATGGCCCAAAAGAGACGCAAGTCACGCACAATCCTAACTAGAGATCAGTGCTTCCAATAGATGTCCAAAACTGCTAAGTAGAAAGACTGGCTTGTTTCAAAAGGGGAAAAAGAAAAAGAAAGAAAGAAAAAGAAAAAGAAAAGAAAACCATAAAATATGATGTGATTGAAACTCTCCCAAAAGGAAATATACAACAACCCAAAAGCCAAAAATGGCAGGAACTCTTTTCATGTTGTCTGTCTTTTGCAGTCTTGTTACACCCGGTATTTAAGGTTTATTTCTAGGCCAACCAGTTTTTCTTACTGGCAGTGCCTGAGTTATCGCACACACTCTTGCAGGGTGTGGATTTATTTTTAAACCCCACAATTTTAGCAAACCTTTCAAGAATGTTTTACACAGTGATATCAGAGAATCAATTATTCAGGCTGTTTTTAGGTGTATTTTCCCTCCTCCATTTCCTTGGTTATTAAAGAAAACAGCAAAATTTGGATCAGACCTTCAGCTATCCAGTCCAAAATACATTTTTAACTGCACCGCATCAAGTTGACATATGACGTGACGCCATGTAACATAACATAAAACAACATTACTCTGCATAACACATTAGAAATTAAAAATAAATATTTCCTTTGGATCCCATTGGTACTATCAATTTTACTTGCACATCTCTAAATTATGTTTGTTCCTCTCATGTCTTGCCTCAGCCACTTGCTTAGGTGAAGAATCAGCTTACCCCTCCCAATAGGTTCGTTAAAAACATGTATAAGATGTCCACATTCTTGGCCTTTAGAAATGCAGAAAAAAAATCCGATCTTTCCTCTGGAATCTTCATGGATGCTTGGCTGATTTTTATTTTTTTAATTTTTTTTTATAATTTGCTTATTTTCATAAGAGTTCTCATTAAGCTTAAGGAAAAATTAAAGCTGGTAAAGCTGAAGTACAATCTGAGCTGGTAATAACATGTATCTTAATACTCATCATGCAGATCCTTAGATGTATACACAAGGAAATCAGAAACATGTTAGTATGATTTACTAACAGGTAAAGTCAGGTGGTCTCCATACAAAATCTAAAAATTATTTTTCCTATTGGTAAAAATAGGTAATTAAATCTTTTTGGTAATTAAAAGCTATATGGTTCCTGCCAATTTGTGGAGAATCAATTAATCTTTTAATGAAGTTTGGAGTGCAGCAGCTATTAGCATCCTCATTGGTATCAGTGAGGAAAAGAAAACTCACAGAATGCACAGTTTTAAAAGCACTCTCTTGCCTAAGTGTCTGGGTTTTCTGGCTCTGCTTAATGTCTGTTGGGCCTGTTTTCTGGAGATGCTGATCAAATATGGATCATTTTGACTTCTGATGGAGGTGTCAACATGATGTCCTTAAGAAATTGAAACTTTTGTTCCCTAGTTGCCAGACACAGTAAAGAGGGGTAATAATGATGCTGAGATTAGTTATTGGCTTAGCTAAAGAAACATGCATGTGGCTAATTAGGGGTAAAGTACAGATCACCCAGGTACCAGCTCTGTGATAACTTTTCACCATGTGGTGAGGGGAGAGTGAGATTAGGCTTTAGGAAGATCTTTCTTGCAGTAGGGACAGCCCAACACTGAAACAGATTGCTGGAGGTGACTATGGAGTTGCTTTTACTACTGCTCCTTACGGGCAGGTTAAATAAACATCTGAAAGTAATAATATAGGTACAGGTGATTCTTCATTGCAGCTGGAGAAGAAAAAGGTAATGTCTCCTGGGGCACACTTCAGCCCCATTTTCTATGTCTGTGTGTAGGTTTCCTTGGGTGCTCTTTACAGCTAGAAAAACACCATAAAAGTTACAGCTACTTTAGCATAGCACTGCCTAGGCTGAAAAACTCTATTGAGAAAGGTGCATTGTGTAGCTAGAACTGTATTGCACTCCACAGTAGGAATTCCCTTCCCCTTCTCCATAACATTCATGTCTCCTTCTTTTTTGTAGATTTGAATTTGCCTTTTTTTAAGCTGCTTTTTCAGGCAAGCCATTGTTAGTTAAACAAGCATCATCTTTCAAAAGCAGCCTTAGCCCATGGGTATACAGCTGGCAATAGCAGTGTATATTTCTCTGCCTTGAGACTCCTTCCAGGAACAGCTGCAATGTGGTTAGAACCTATTGTTATACCAGAAGGCTGCAAGGCAAATACATTTGCTGCTATCTTTGGTTTGAGGCAGTTCAATCAGTTGCTGGGTAGCTGCAGGGTAGCTCAGCATCATTGACATGGATGTGGAAATGTTCTGTCTTTGGGCTGTGACTTCTCTGACTGGCATATGGCTGCAAACATCCATAGGAAATCTCCATCCATTTGTAATGATGGAAATGATTGGTAGAGACTCCATGCTCTTTGACAGTCATTACATCATGTTAGTCATGTATTACTGACTTTCATTTGGTAGCATGATAACAATAACTGCTACAGGTCAGTTGTGTATAAACAACCTATGAAACAGCTTGTCATACTGAATAAAGGTGGTGGTTCTACAGGTATTTTGGGGAAAAAAAAGACGTAAACACACCTAGCTTATAAATGTACAATATTTATACGTTTGTATATGTATAATACGGACAGAACCGGCTCCTGCTAAAGTGATCTGATGGCTTTTAATTTCAGGGAGTCACTGAAATTTGAAAAAGTTCACAGGCATTGTAATAACCTAAACTGTACATTATGTTTTAGGGACAAAGCTACAGCTTAGCCTTCGTATGCTGCCCCAGGGATCAGCTGGCCTTTGGTTATCACCCACTTTGGGAAAGATTTCTACTAAAGCAATGAAGTTTTTGTTTTTCAAAGATATATTTATTCCTAGTGGGCGCCAGTCAAAAGCTGCCCTGTAGAACAGATAGATTAGGTGAGAGCAATGTCTCTAAGTTCTTATCAACTGTTTTTTTCAAACTTTGGTTGATCCTGATATGGCGCTTTTGTTTCTCACTCACCTGCAGAGCCTGGAGTTTGCACTGTATTTGGAGATCCTCACTACAACACTTTTGATGGACGGACATTTAACTTTCAGGGAACATGTCAGTACGTTTTGACGAAAGACTGCTCCTCCTCTGCCTCACCCTTTCAGGTGCTGGTAAAAAACGATGCCCGTCGGACCCGTTCTTTCTCCTGGACAAAATCAGTGGACCTTGTGTTGGGCAGAAGCACAATCAGCCTGCAGCAGCACCTCACAGTGAAGTGGAATGGGACCCGAATTTCACTACCT
The DNA here is from genome assembly GCA_013400915.1 of Pardalotus punctatus. Classification (NCBI taxonomy): domain Eukaryota; kingdom Metazoa; phylum Chordata; class Aves; order Passeriformes; family Pardalotidae; genus Pardalotus; species Pardalotus punctatus. The sequence goes on along the minus strand of VZTX01005232.1, from coordinate 351,197 downwards.
TGCGAGACACCGCAATTTCAGATCGATTTGGATGGTTATTTGCTGAAAGTGACAACCAAAGCAGGTAGGGCAAGTATATGTGTGTTCCTGTGTATGTTTTGTGTGTGTGTGTCTTCTTTCTCCCTGAAGAACTTCTGAAGTTCAACATGAACAGTAGTCAGTAAAAAAGTATGATAGCAGTAATAAATATAGTTATAACTCTGTAGAGATCAGAGAAACCAACAGTGCTTTCAAAATTCCTGCAACCCACAAGCAGACAGAAATCCCAGCTATGAGTCCGAAGTCTGCGGCATATTTGCTAAGCTGTGTTTCAATCCGTGGCTGACAATTAACAGCCCAAATAGACAAATGTGCCATGACTTTCACTTCCAGTAACTTAAAAGTGGCTTATACAGAGGGTGGTGGATTGACCCTGGCTGGACATCAATCAAACATGCCCACCAAAGCCACTCTGTTACTCCCCTCCTCACCTGCACAGGGAAGAGAAAATATAATGAAAGACTCATGGTTCAAGATGAGGACTGGGAGAGATCACTCAGCAATTACTGTCATGGGCAAAACAGTCTCAGTTTGGGGAACTTAGTTTAATTTATTGCCAATCAAATCAGCATAGGATAATAAGAAATGAAGCCAAATCTTAAAAAAACCTCCACACTCCCAATCCCCTTCTTCACAAGCTGAACTTCCGATTCTCTCTACCGCCTCCTACCCTGAGTGGCATAGGGGAGGTGGGGAATGGGATTTGCAGTCAATCCATCACGTATTGTATCTACCACTTCTTCCTCCTCAGCAGGAGGACTCCTCACACTCAATCCTTGCTCCATCATGGGGTCCCTTCCATGGAAGACAGTTCTCTGCAAAGTTCTCCAGTGTGACTCCCTCCCATGGGCTGCATTTCTTCACAAACTTCAAAAATGTGTCCTTCAGGTGCAGACTGATGCAATCCTTCAGGACCAGACTCCAGCATAGATTCCCGACGGGGTCATGAGTCCTGCCATCAAACATGCTCTAGTGTGGGCTCCTCTCTCCATGGGTCCACAGGTCCTGCCAGGAGCCTGCTCCAGGATGGGCTTCCCATAGGGTCACGGTCTCTTGAAGGCATCCATCTGCTCCAGTGTGCGGTTGTCCAGGGGCTGTAGGCAGATCTTTACTGCAGCATGGACCTCCATGGGCTGCACAGGTGCAGCCTTGCCTTACCATGGTCTTCACTGCAGGCTTCAGGGGAATATCTGCTCCAGCACCTCCTCTCCCCCCTTCTCCACTGACTGCAGGGTTGTTTATCTTACACTTTCCCTCCTCTTCCCAACTGCAGTTGCATAGGCCTTTTCTTCTCCTTAAATATGTTATCCCAGAGGTGCTACCACTGTTGCCAAGGCCAAGCCCATCTTGGAGCCAGCTGGAATTGGTCCATCTCAGAGCCAGCTGCAATTGGCTCCATTGGACATGGGGGAAGCTTCTGGCAGCTTCTCACAGAAGCCACCCGTGTAGCCTTCTGCTTCCAAAATCTTGCCATGCAAGCCCAATACATGGCATCATTGTTTGATACTTATAGATAAGAACAGAGAGATCAGTTCTTAAACATAAAACTCAGAGTTTTCAAGGCTGCAGCAATATATCTTGCAGTTTAAGTCAGCAATTATATAAATTCATAGTTATAAATGGCTGGAATGAGTTTAAGTTGTCAAATTATGGAAATATTTCACTGGGGCTATCCAGCAAAATGGAGGCTCTGGTTTAAAAAACAAGGCCTAATTTACTGTTCAGTGCCATCTTATTGGGCTTGCTTTGTGCCCAAGTAAAAAGTTGTCTGTAAGGAACAGCGTTTACAGCACCACAAGCAAAAGGAAATTAGAAACTTTATAGAATATGTTACCTTATTTCTAGAAACAGGGGAGGGATATAGCACTCTCAGGTCTTTTGAGTCTTAGAAAATACATTAATTGTCAAAATGCTAAACCAGAGGACTTACTTTTGTTTTGATAAACTGTTCTGAAACAATAGTGTCCTTCCATAGATAAATACTGAGGGGAAGTTTAAAACTTTCTCATTAGCATGTGTTAGGTACTACTGTAGTCCTGAGAGATTTCAGTTACACAGTGAAGTACTGTTTCAGTGAGAATACTCTTTACTGTTAATTCAATTAAATACCATGTGAAAGCAGTGAAACCAGTCTTTCTTATGGAGTGATACAGTCACAGGCGTGACACATAGTCATACTCATTATCTAGCGTAATTTTTTTTTCAAGGGGGATACTAGCACGCAGTGTTGAGCTGAGAATTTAGACACCTGTTCATATAGCCTGTGGAAATGTGAGTCTGCATAATGTGGATCCCAGCTCTAGGCTCATTCCTCCAAGTGGCAATGCAGATTTTTGTGGCTGTCTGTAAAATGCACACAAGTTGACCATTATTCACAACTTCTAATTAGAAGCATCTTGAGGGTTTTTCTTTGCAGCCAGCTGAACACCATGAATTTGGGTGATGTGGATTTCATTAGCCAACCACAGGCCAAGGAAAGGTTTTCAATTGAAGATGAATGACAGCTAATCCTGCTGCTATTCCATTTGTCTCTGGTGCAAGCCTAATAAATGACTACACATATCCTTGTCCATGTGTTGGCAGAGGAAGTGCAAACATGGCATATGACAACATACCAAACAGTGTGTAATCACTGCAAATTATAGCATAAATAATTCCTCCCCTTAATGGAGCAGGATCAGGTTTCTCTTGCTGAATACAACATGATGGGCCAAGTCCTCCTTTCCTCAACACATAAGGCCTGGAAAGCAGCAGAATGGCCTGGCTCTATTTTGCTGGGAGAGGACAAGCAGCAGAGGCTGTAGAGAGGAAGAATGTGCTGAGTTGAACTAGTTTAGAGGCAAACATGTTGTTCCACAGGAAATTCAGGGTGCCGGGGGAAAAAAATTGGAGAAATTTCTGATTCAGAAGGAGACGTGGATTTAAAAAAAATACATGCTTTCCCAGTGTAGGGTGAAAAAACAGAGGGAGGGAGGAAGTAATGAAAAATAAGCAAAAATTCTGTACTAGAAGTAAAATTCAAAGTAAAATTAGGATGGGAAATGCAGGGTCTGGTGCTTACAGCTCAGCCAGCATTTCCACAGATTTTGGTTTTCCTTTTGCAGAGCAGGGAGTTGAGCCTTGGATATAACAGGGAAGCCCAAAGCTTCAGGAAGTCTTGTGGTCCCTGGCTGCAGGGCCATGTGTATGGCAGGGCAGTCCCGGAGTTTCATACCCTGATCATTCAGGCTTCCAGGCAGCCCACCAGGCGAGCTGGCAGGAAACCATCTTGGAACCTTGCCTGTGTTGGAAGTTCATTGAATACAATATGTCTCCCTGAAGCATTTCAGTTCTGATGAATTGGCATTTTCCAGTGAAAACCTGTTTTGTTGCTAAATTCCTCACCAGCTGTAGCCCTGGATGCCACGCAGCAGCAGTCCTTGCACTCTGTGCTGGCAGCTATGTGTATGCTTGGGATGGTGTTGAGTCCTTATCCAAACTGTGTATGTTAGAAAGACAAAAGAGTAGAGGTTCACGGGGCTGGCGTTACTTATCAGTTCCTCTATTGCATGAGCATTTTGTTTTTATTGTTTCTGTGCTATCTTTTGCACAGAGCCACTTTGCTGCACTTTTTCTGTACCATTTTGGCATTAAATCTTTAGGGAAGAGTCATTTGCCAGCTCTCAAGGATACCTTTAAATCTTGAGGATGCCATGAAAAATCATGCAGAACAATTGATGAGCTCTCCCAGCATGGGGAGGTCAGTGTGTGATATACATAAATCCAGAAGGATTTTTTGAAAATGGAGTAGACATAATGTGCCAAGTTAAGAAATCAAGTAACAAGTTAATTAAGCATCCTTCAAAGAGAGGGGATAATTGGAAAAATAAAAAAGTAACTCAGAGAATATTCCTTTTCTGCATATCCCCAGATGGGACAGATGTTGCATCCCTTGGCTTCACATCTCTTGAATTCTGATTCTTGTCCAAGTGAATGGGAAACTCATCCATTTTGGGCGGGGGGAAGAAAAGGGGGGTATAGGCACCAAGAAGCTCTTCCAAACACTTTCTGTCTGCTAAGGAGACTGTTTCAAACACTGCTTTGTATCATAATCCCATCTGTCACAGCTCTTGTTGGTTTACAGAAACTAACTGGATTTTCTGCCTGTGAACAAACAAAAGGCACACACTGCACAGTGTGATGAGGCTCCAACAAAAGTATTGTATATGTAGGAGTAAATACCCTTCCTTGTTACTCCAAAAAGCAATAAGCTCTGTTATGGACAGACCCCTTTAAGCTGTTCATCAAAGACAGGGATTACCCTTCCATCTGAACAATTACAACAGAATAAAGTGTAATTAAGCCATACCATCTAGAGGAAAGTACGTCCTTGTGGTAGTTACACAGTGAGTCTCTTGAATGAAATCCAATAATCAAAGCAAGAATCTCTAGATTTAAAAATGTGTATTTTTATACGCTGAGAAGAAAAGCCATAATTTTATGTTCTTCTTCTTCTGCATACCTGCATGCCTTTTGGAGGTCTATAAAAGCAACATGTAACAAGTAAATTAACTCAGGTGAAGAGGACATAAATATTCAGAAAAAATTTCGGGCTAACTCTTCATAATCAATGTATTTTCACTGAAGGTCAGTAAGTCTTATCTTGAGGAAAAAAATAGTCATAAAGGAAAATTAAGATAGAATCCTTAGCCAGTCTTTTCTGACTCTGTTTAAAGTAAGGAGCTTCTGAGGGAGCTTCTCTGCGGGAAAAAGTTGAGCATAGCCTTAAAAATTATAGTTATTTATTGAAAAGAACTGTCTGAGAATTTGGATCTTGATGCTTTAAACTTTGAGAAAGTTTATGTCATTTTCAAGTCTGAAGAAAACTTGGTTTATGAGTTAATGGCAAGTTTTTTCTAAATGCCAGCATGGCAGCATTAATCTTGTGTCTGCAAATCAAGCTGTGTTTTGTTTTGTTCAGTGTTGTCAGAAGCAAAGAGAGCTGGATTTTGAATTTGTCCAGAAATGATAATGTATGAAGCAGCTTAAAAGGCAGCTTTCCCCCTTGCCACTGTGCTGGCCTCATTAACAGTTGTAGTCTTGCACAATTTCTCCGTTGGCTGGGTGTAAAGTGCCTTTGGAGGAGGAGACAGTGGCCCCAACCGTGCTGGGTTTATGAGGTAATTTGAAACTGATTTCAGGCATAGTTAGCTCAGGACATATTTGGGCTATCATTGCTAAACTATGGTGGTAAGAAAATGGTCTAATAGACTGTAGGGACAGGTGATGAAGAATTATCTTCACAGCCTTGATGAGTAAATCATTCCCAAAGCTCTTGCTGACTTGGTGTAACCTACACAGGCACCAAGGCAGGATGCTAGCATGGCAATGCACCCCTTCTGTAGCCATAATTGCCGCTTGAGCCTCACCCTGTTCCTCTGCAGCGCGGGTAGGAATTGTTGTAGGAGATAATGGGATGTGTTGCTGAGGGAAGGGTTCCAGCTTTGAACTGAGTCACTGGTATGTTAATTACTTACATGAGGATAGGGCAGGATTTGGATTGCACAGTGACAAGCACTGATTTACAAGAGGAAAGGGTGGTGCTAAGCCAGCCCACACAACAAATGAAGAAAGCTGGAGTGAAGCCCTGGTCCTGCACCAGAGTGATGCTCTTTGGTATTCTTGGCTAAGACGGGAGAACAGGGTAAAATCTGGATTATCCTGTTTGAAAGCAGGATTCTGTTTTTATCCTTAACTAATTGCTGCTCACAGGTATTTTATGAGAATAAATTAACATCAGAAAAATTATTTGTGATCTTCAGATGCAGGGTTACTGCAAATGTGACATAGAAGCATTCACGAGACATTGGAAATAATTCAGGAAAGGCCATTTTTGGGTAGAAGTTAAGCAGCAGTGGTTCTTGGTGTTGCTTTTATCCCAAATGATATCAAAATTGTTTTCCCTTATGAGATGCTTATTAACTCCTCAAAGAATGGAATTAATTTAATTTACCATCACTCAGGTAAAAACTAGAAGTTTAGTCTCCACCTGATCTCTGGCCCCTCTAGAGTACTGATGGGAACAGAAAGACATTCAGAAAGTAGTTTATTCCCTCTGCATTAGACAATTCTCTTGTGATCCAGAGATGCCTATTTTACTCCATCAAAGGGCCTAGACAGCTAGTGTAAGCTAGATACCTAGCTTTTAGATGGTTACAGACAGATAAAATGGATTTCACCCACAAAAGGTAACTTTGATTTTGAGGTATCAGAAGTGCCAAACCTTCCTGTAAAACAAATTGTAGCAGAGGGCTTACATCCCAGGCACTAGATGAAGGTTAGATGTTTACCATAATTTCTAGTGTTGCTGACTTATGCAGACAACTTCAAAATATTAGTAATTAATACCTTTTGAATGAACAGTTTGAATCGAATCTGGAATGCTTTCTTACAGCAGTTTTTACCCGTCTGACATATCTTTGTTGTAATTTTTGTAATTCTCTTTACTCCCACAAAATAAGGTACTTGTGTTGGAACAGTTGCATTCACCTCAATGAGCGATCATTGCTTTGTAGGCAAGAATAGGATATTTCCCATAAGGTGGTCACTGTTGAAGTCTCATGGGGACATGGACATCTTTGTATGCCCTCAACCTGTGCAATGGCTGACAATGGCTGAAATTCTGGGCCCCCTGCAAAGTCAGCTAGAAATTTACCATGGCAAATGCAATTTGCAGAATTTTGAAAGAGCCCACCTTTGATGTTGAGAGTAGTCCTGCCATAGCTCTGTATTTTTTAGGATAACCCCACTGATTAGCAAGAAGGAACAAAAATAAGCAGAGATAGGCATGAATGCATTGTAATTGACTGTGATTTAAGAAACACTGCAGTTGCAAGAATTATACAGATACTGTATAGAAATCTAACAGCATTATCAGAACGAAGCCAATGGCTTTGTTCAGGTTCCCATGAACACTATTTGACAAACACAAGGTGCAGTTTGTTACTCTGAATTTCTTCTTCTTCTTCCTTTTTTTTTTTTTTTTTTGGTGTGTGTGTGTGTGTTTTGTGCATTTTTGTCTTATCTTTTTATTAGGCTTGGAAATCTCATGGGATGGAGACAGTTTTGTGGAAGTCATGGCTGCACCACATCTGAAAGGCAAACTCTGTGGTCTGTGTGGCAATTACAATGGGCACAAGCGAGATGACCTGATTGGGGGGGATGGGAATTTCAAGTTTGATGTGGATGACTTTGCTGAATCCTGGCGTGTGGAGTCCAATGCGTTCTGCAGTCGCCCGCAGAGAAAACCTGTACCTGAGCTCTGTCATGGGACAGTCAGGGTGAAACTCCGAGCTCACCGGGAATGCCAGAAACTCAAAGCATGGGAGTTCCAGAGCTGTCATTCAACAGTGGATTATACCACATTTTACCGGTAAGTGTGGCTTGCTGTGGAGGGAGATACTAAGTTACTGTGTGAGGAGCAAAAACACACAGCAGGCCCAGGTTCAGTAGCATTTGAACACTTGTGTTGAGATGTTTTTGCTAAGAATTAGTATACAGGCTTACAGTTATATTATGGGAGGTTTTAAGAGTCCAGAATCAGAAGAAGATGGTCATGAGCTAATAGACCTGAGCAGTCAACAGTGAGATAGGCAGTCAGGCCTGTGATCACCTAGACAAAAAGTACTTTTGGAGGCTGATGAAAGAGGGGGGAAAAAGACTTCAAAATATTTTTGTAAACTCTCTCTGATTTCAAAGTCAGTTGTGAAGTAGAGGCTGACTTTAATTACTATTGCTTGTGCTCCAGAGAAATGAGCCTTCCCAGAAACATTTTGAAAATTACTTTATTAAAGCAGGGATATTAAATGTTGCTAGTGCCTCTTGGATGGTGTGGTTTGTGGGTTGAGAGTCTGAAAGGGGAGAGTTAACAAAAAATTCCATGCATGGCCCATCCTGCCCTGGGAAAATAGAAAGACAGACGAAGATCTAGAATCCTTGTCTGAGTGAATTATTTAAGAATTTTTACCTTTAAAATTATTACAGTCTAAACCACTGAGACATATTTTCTATTCTTTAATTGCCATGGGTTTATTTACCCCTCACTCAGTAAATAAAATTGTCTATTCTTTTGATTACCTGACATAAAAGATAAGAGCAAGCTGAGTCACAGTTGTATGGTTGTGGATGGAGCTGCCTGATCTCTGTGCTCCCAGCTTTCTTCACTTGGGCACATCCATTGAACTATTTGATTTATTAGGAAAAGCTTTCTAGAATGACTCAACTTCCCTTATGAATTGCCTTTCCTCTTTTTTATAATGAAACAGAAAGACTTTTTTCTACTCTGGCATAATACATCTGGGACTGGGAAATGCTAGAAGACACACAGGTTGGCTTGTAGTCTGTGTGCCTCTGTACTTATTGTGCTATAGTGTATCCCTGTGCTAGGAACCTGGTGAACAGTAAAGATAATATCATGTGCAGGTTTTAATACTTTATCTTTTCCAATGGCTGAAGGCACAACAGAGAGCATTAGAGAAGCTAACACACACACAGGATCTGTTGAATGCATTTCAACAGCATTCCCATCTCACTTCCATCGTCCTTTAAAGGTAAGTGATGACAATGCAAATGGAAAACAGGCACAGAGAGATTTGTTTAATTTTGCAGTGGATTTTTTGTTCCTTTTTAAAAGTAGCTTATGATTAATTTAGTGCAATATACTTCCTGACACCACAGCAGAAAGTGATTTATATTTTGGCTACAACAATAAAAAAAAATTATACATGCTTGCACACAAGAATTACCATAGAGCTTTTCTGTTCCTTTAAAATTATGTCTTATGTTTGTCCTGGGAAGTCAATGAAATCGAGCAAGTATTTAATCTGATTGTGTCCTTTTGTACAAAAGTTATTTTTCCCTAAGGAAATGTTATGTTGAAATGACTATCATATTATGTCAGAAGTAGCTGTTCGTTTGTTTCCATTTAGATGTTGCTAGCTGTTAGAATGCTCAGCTTCCAACACAGGAATAAAGATAAGCCATAATTTATAGTTAAATAATGGTATGTAGTAGAATGCTGCTTCTTGTTAGAAACTGATAAAATTGTAGCAAGGAATTTAGTCAATGAACACAGCCATTTTTCTTACCAGGAAGGTTCCGTGAGGAGGTAATGATTATGGGACACACATTGAAGAAAGTTCTGGAAACCCTTCTAAAATAAATCTTTGCAGATATAAATATGTGTGTGTGTATGTAAGAATAAATACAAGTATTTCAGAGATTTCATTAATTTCTTTTCAAAGAACTCATTACTGGTGATGTGCTTTTGCAGGAGATTTAAATTACCATTAAAAGAAATTAAAATTAACACAGCTTCTAACTGAGATATTTTGGAAAAGCATATTTAGTCAATGTTCTCTAATTTCAGGGTAAGTTTAACTAAATTTTTTTTAATTCTGTGATTCTAACTCTGAGCAGGCTCCTGGCAGTAAGAAAAATGAGGCAGAATGATAGGGTTAGATTCTTTTATTTTCTCCTTATGTCCTCATTGAATTAAATAGCTTTTCAGTTTTTACCCTACAACATTGTGTATTATGGATTTTTTCCTTTTGAAATACTACATTCTCAAGAAATAACCTTTCTTAGTCATTCTTACCTATATTACTGACATTGCTTCATTTTCATTCTGCTGCTTGGATAGTGACCTGCTGTTAATATAAATTCTCAGAAATAGAAATAAACTCAGCAGGAATATTAGGAATTAGGGTGTGCTTCCTCCAAATACCAAAAAAGGCAGTGAACAATGCATTGCAAACATTTGTCTGACATTGTGTTACTGAGGAGATTTCTGTGAAGATATCTCGAATTAATTTTAAGTCTCATTCTTTTTACAGCTGTAGTTTCTCCTTTTGTTATCCATCCAAAAAACATAAAGCATGATTGGCATGATTGTTCAGTGAAAAAAGGATATAGTTCATGTTTTAAAGAGTAAAGACCCAGCTTCATGTTAACTCCTGAGCTTGACCTGGAGAGATCTGTGGCACCATAGGTTGTGCACCTTGTCCTTAACACATTTTATTGATATTGTGACTTTGGTGACTTGTGTTTTCCTGCAAAGCATATGGCAGAAGAAAGCACAATGTAAGTGTGTGAGAAAGGTTTTTGAAATAGTCCTGACTGCAGACTAACAAACTTAGCATCTAATTTTATACCACTCTTTTAATTCTTTGTTTTGTAACTAGACACGTTTTATGTTTTTCTAATTGTGGTTTGCTTTGTTTAGTTTTGGGCTGGTATTTTTTGTTTGTTTTTAATGCATTGCTATTTGTTCAGTACTCTTGAGTAATACTCTAAAAATAACCCTTAGGGTTGAATTTCTTGGAGGCAAGTTCATTAAGCAGGGAAATTATTTTGAATTTCCGGGAGATATTGGTATAGCCTGTGTGAAGAAGAGATTAGCAGTTAGTGTCATCACCATTGCCAGTTCTCTGTTTTGGTATTTCAATACAGCTAAGCATCCTAGAGTGGTCCTTGAAAAAAAAAAGGAAAAAGTTACCAAGGTTACTCAGTAGCAAGTTTTTAGACAAGATATTTAGACCATATATGCAATAAAGCTTTCACTCAAACTCCTGAAACTTGAGTATAAGTATACTCTTGAGTATAAGCAGAACTAAAAATAGGTGGTACTCTCAATATCTTGTGCTGGTGTTATGGGAAAAAGCTCTATCACGTTATTGGGAAATATTAAAGTACCATTTAAGCTCATGGAGGAGGATTTGGGGATCTTGGGGAACTTGAGGAAGAAGAAAAGGACTTTGTGTGCTCACCAAGCCCTACCCCATGGCTGATCTCATTGTGCATCTTTGAGCTGTGCTGTAGCAGGGGCCTGCAGATGACTCCAGCCCTGGTGAGGCCAGGGAGCAATGTGACAGTGCAGGGCAGGTCACCCATGTGACCCCATGCCTGCTTTTTCTTGGTCATGACTGACACCTCTCAGGAGCCTCCTTGGGGGGCACAGGAGCTAGCAGCCCCTGCCAGGGGTCTGGGGATTGCAGTGAGAGGGGCGCAGCAATGCTGCTTTATACAGGGAGAAATTTGGCTGCAGGAGACACTGTAGAGGAATACACAGGACTCACAGTCCCAGAACACCTGCCTTCATTAGCATCTGTGGCTTTCTAGTAGGTTGATGGGGTCTTTTTCTGTAAATAGTTGCATTAACAGATTTGGAATGTGACATCAATGTATCAGTATATCAACCATGTCTAATACACCTACACAGCAGCTGAGTTCATAAATGATCAATTAGACAGTGCTTGAGTCTCTCACTACTGCCATAGCTTTGGAGAAAAAGTCAATATTTTGGTTTTGCCATGCAGTAGATTTGTCTACTTCACATTGGAAAATTTGTGTCCCCAACTCTTAAGATAAGTCTTTTCATGATTATTACTCTTTCTATTATTAATATATATTTTTTGCTGTTGTTGTTATTATATTTTTAACAGACAATAGCACACTGAATAATTCATTACTCTTTTTCTCTTTTTTTAGTTGTCCTGGGATGTGTTTTTCTGTTAAGGACTTGAATTTAATAATCGTCAGTATTTTAGGGCAAGCAATAGTTAACATAGTAATAGCATAATTTGTTTGAATCTGTTAATCAAATTCATTCAAGAATTGCAAATCTACTTTATTGCAATTCTTGACTTAAATGTTCCTTGTGATGTGGTGACATTTTTCCATCTATAGTTCTTGGTTAATCAGTTTTAAGTTTCTATTTCAGTTAACCAATTTACTTTATGTAGTTAATTGCTTCAGTCTTGCAGTTTTTCTGAAAATTTCCACTTAACTAGAGAAAATATTACTGCTTACAGTTAAAGCATAAATTGCAATGTTGTGTAGCCTGTCAGATCTCTGTTATTAAGCTTGGAAGTGATGCCATAAATGGCTGCAGAGAGCATATGAGCCACTGCATTGCAAAGATAATTACAAGCTCTCTTTGAAAGATGGGGACCAAGGGTTTGTGGCTTTGAAGCAGAAGGTTTGAAGGTTTCTTCCCTGTTAACAATGATGTCCTACAGCTGTAAAATTCATGTGGTTATGCCCCTATATTCACTCAGCATGATGGTACAAAAGAAGTGTAGGTTGAAGAATGACTTCAGAAAATCCTGTTTCAAATATTTAAGGGGTGGATGGAACTGGGATCTCTGGAACCCTCATTTTACTGCCATGGGTGCATATTGCAAAATTCGCCCCACAAGATTTTCAGGTCCTGGCTGTGAATTAGGGCACAGCAGTTGCTTCTGCTGAGGTCAGGCTGCTCCAGGGCTCCTCTGTGGTGTAAGTGCAGGGTGGCTGTAGCTCTTACTGCTCACCAGGGTGACTCCTGTCCTGGCTCCTACTCCTGAATCAGCCTCCACATGTTTCTTTCCACCCAAACCAGGGCAGAGCTGGCCTGTGTACCCCTTCAAGACAAAGCCAGTGGTGTTGGCTCAAGAAAAGGACTGATGGTATGAAACTGTGACTGGTCCCCTTACAGACCTGGCACAGTGCAGGGGTTGGCTCATGCTTCCACTGGCCCTTGTGCTGAGGAATGGATGTTTCTGTGCCTCTCAGAATGCCTGCCCACAGCTGGCCCTGAGTCTGGGTACTAGCAGCAGTGTAACCACAACAGAGAGGAGCTCAGGATGAAACAATATACTCAGTTTCTTGGGCAAATTGTCATTGAGCAGCTGTACAACCTGGGGAACTTCTGGTTAGAAAAGAATGTAAAACTATTTGAAACTATTATTGTTGCTTTTTTTATTTTTAAGCAAATCTGCAGCAGGTTGTGAGTGTTCTATGAATCACAGAATCACAAAATAGGTAAGGGTTGGAGGGGGCAACAGTGGGGTCATCTGGTCCAGCCTCCCTGCTCAAACACGATCATCCTGGAGCACCTTACACATGACTGTGTCCAGATGGTTCTTCAATATCTCCAGTGTGGGACACCTCTCAGGGCAATCTGTTCCAGTGCTCAGTCACCTGTACAGCAAAGAAGTTCTTCCTCATGTGCAGGTGGAACTTCCTGTACATCAATTTCTGGCCATTGCCTCTTTTCCTCTTAATTTTCACAACTGAGAAGAGCCTGGAAATATCCTCTTGGCACCCCACCTTTAGATATTTATACACATTAATGAGGTCCCCTTTCAGTCACCTCTTCTTGAGGCTGAACAGGCCCAACTCCTTCAGCATTTTCTCATAAGAAAGATGCTCCAGTCTCCCAATCATCTGTGTTGCCCTCCCCTGGACCTGCTCCAGGATCTCCATGTCTCTCCTGTACCAAGGAGCCCAGAACTGGACACAGCACTCCAGATGTGGCCTCACCAGGTCTGAGTAGAAGGGCAGGATCACCTCCTTCGGCCTGCTGGCAATGCTCTTCCTAATGCATCCCAGGATATCATTTGCCTTCTGGGCCACAAGAACACACTGCCGGGCCCTTCTCTGCAGAGCTGCTTCCCAGCAGTTTGGCCCCCAGACTGTGCTGGTGCATGGGGTTATTCCCCTTCAGGTGCAGGACCCTGCATTTGCCTTTCATGAACTTCAGACAGTTCTTCTTTGCCCACCTCTGCAATCTGTCAAGGTCCTTCTGAAGGGCTGCTCAGCACTCTGGCAGTAGTTGTGCAGGCACTGCGAGAGCCAGTGTGTCCCCAACACTTGCAAGAGCTCTGGTGCTTGGGAACCAATTCTCCGTGCATATCTGTCCAGGCTGCCTACTGCTTTTCCTTTCTGCCCCTATCTGAATTGACATTATCCCCCAAACCACTAAATGTGCATCTTGTGTAAGGCTGTGATGAACTCACTGAAATACATATAAGAGGTGCCATAACTTAGACTGCTGATGGCTGACAGTGCTAACAAATGAGAGAAAATGGACTTTGTGGTGTCTGATGCATTTTGGGATTTCTATCAGCAAGCATCAAAGTGTCCTGCCTATATGCTAAGGGTAAGGAGTATTGCATATATGTAAGTCCATAGATGATCGCAGTTTTAAGTCCTCCTTGAAGAATTTTTCATGTGATACAGCCAAGAGTGAGTGGGTGCAAGCTGCCAGAAAAATACTGTTTAGATTTGAAGATTAGAAGTTTTGATTTGTACAAACTGGTTGAGTGGTCAAAAAAGATAAATCTAAAGCCAGGCTGAGCTCAATTATCTGCAGATTATGATTGCTCCTCATCTTTCCCCACACCCCTGACCCTGGTGGGATATTTTTCATGTAACCAAGTCCCATCCACTTGTGTCTGTTTAGAAAAGTACCTCAGGAATTTGGGGCTAGAAAACATTCTTCTCTTTGTATCAGTGGTTATTACAGCTGTAAAACATTGAAGCAGTGCCAGAGGATTCACAGATGTCTCCTTTCCTGTTGAGGTATTGGGATTCTGTGGGGGGAGGGATTAGGGTGGAGAGGGCTCCAAAATCTGACAAAACAGTGGTGTTGGATAGACACCATTCACCTGGGACTGTCCATAGCTTGCTTCCAGCTGAGGAACGCATGCTTCCCCAATGACCCACTTTGTACTTCCCTGTATGGAAAGTTAATATTTTTTTTTTCTTTCATAAGGAGAGATCTGTTATAGGAAAACCTGATGAAGCAGCATGCTACCATGTGATTAAACCCCTGGAAGTTTCCTTTCCTTCAAAGGATGGCATGTCTGGAATGTGTTTGTTTTGCTTATCTAATTACATTATCACAACGCTACCTGTCCTTTTACTCTGAATGAGATGTTATTTCCTACTGTTTGTAAGCACATTATGAGAATTCTTTTCTCACTTTTCCGGGAACGAACTCCATTTGTGATTATCATGAACACAGGTATATAGAGACTTATGACAAAAACCTGCTTCTGCCTAGAAAAACTTAATTTCTTTCTGGTTTATTCCCTGGCTTAATTAAATTCAAGTCAGGTGTTTCATAACCAGTTGCTGTCTTCCTCATTGTCCAGTGTCTGACAGATGTGAGACTCTGCATGTGAAACTGAAAGGTCAAATTAACTGAGAAAAAAGTGATCCTGAAGGATGGTAGGCACTGTTGAGTAGGGGGGAGTGGGTACACATCTAACAGAAAAGTAGGGGACCCCCAGTGCCCTTATCATTTGTCAATATGGACTGCATTCTCAGAACTTGTTGTTCCTGAATTACTTTTAATAGAGGTTTGGTAGGTTGGTTTTATTTGTTTTTCTATGATGCCTTGAAATCATGGGGTAAAATTCTGATTCATTGAAGTCAATGGGAATTTTGCTGTATGTGAGTGACAGTTTTTCATCATTGTGATTTTCCTGTCCCAGACAACTGTATTAGACTAATCTCTTGTATCAGTTAGTAATCCTTGTTTTGTCTTCCCACCATTTGTACCACAGATAATTTTTGAAAGCTTCAGCTAGTTGATTTATCAACTTTCTTTACTGGGGTAGACAAAAGAAAACACGTTCAAATTCGGACAGCCAGATCCTGTCTGCTTGTCTCTTTTTTCCTAGGAGAAAACTAAAGGGTGACTTTCCAAGGCAGAAGACCTAATTTGTGTGGCCACAGGCAACTGAGAGATACTTTCTGTGTTTAGCTAACTAGAGAACTCACTTGTGGTTCTTTTTCCGTGTCTGTAAGGAGCTTGTAGAAAAAACCTGCAATGATAGGTCTGCTGTCCCTCATATTTTCCAAAGCTTGTCTGATAGGCTTTAAAACATGCTCTAGGCATAATTCTTTAATATAGAGTTCCCCATCAAAAATATCCTTATTAAAGCTACAGTATTCAAATGCCACTGTTTCACAGGGAACATGAACATGCCCAGACTACCATGGTAAAATATAACCACATCCCTGTTGCATACACTAATAAATAGTTTTTGAAAGGGCCCTTTCCCATTCCGGAAAGCATCACTGATGTTTCAGTATTATAATAAAATGCATGATTTTTAAAAAGAGTAGAGAAGTTATGGAGAGGAACTGGTAGAAAAGCAGAGTGATATCCTCCCTTGTGGAAATATTTAAAAAGATGCTGCCTGCCATTTGGTACAACTTAATCCATTGACAAAGAAAAAACAGCTGCTACACTGAAGTATTCTTTTTAGCTGCAAAAATAAATTCCATTTTTGGAGAGATGCTATTTGAAAAAGTTGTAAGCATCATCAGAGGAAACCACTGTATGTCTCTGTCAGGTGCCACAGATTTTTAAGTACAGCTGCTACAAAATCCAAGACCTCTGTTCGATCTCGTTTTAATTAACCTCTACAACGGGTTCTCAGCAGGACTTTCTTTGTGAATTTGTTTTAATTTAATTTTAGCTTTTTATGTTTTAAGCGTTATTGCAGTATTGATTTTAAATAAAATCCAGAGACGCTTAGCTGATGGTAATATGTCTATTTCCGTAAATAAATAATTCAAGAAACGAACCCATCAGATCTCCTATGCTGCCTTAGGCAGAGGCCAGTAAGTGTTGCAAGAAGAGGAAACCCACCCATACTGCAGCTAGCCAACTGTGCCATGTCATATATGGGGGAGAAATCCTTTCAGGCTCCTGAGATTATCAGTTTACATCTCATAGCTTGAAATTTTAATTATCTTTCCATTAGCATGCATAACTGCAAGGCTACTATATTTCAGTTCCTATTTTAAGCCACCTGTAGTATATCCTGCCTAATTAGACACACAGCAAAGATGAGCAAGGGTGTTTATAAGCAGGCAAATGAGGTGAATTTGTGGGAAATGTTTTAAAAATAAGCTTAACCCAATCCTTCTGTTATTCTTATGAGTTCATTTATGCTTCTGGCAGGATAACCAGACAAAGCAGGACGTGAGCTGTGACCAGCACAAAAAAAAATTTCTGTAGAAAGTTTGCCTTAGGAAGGTTTTGACAGCTCCAAGGAGCTTATCAAGCTTGTTCTCCCTGTATTTTGGAGAGTTGACTTGCTGCACGAGGGGTCCATTCTAGAGACATTATACAGGTTATATTTAACTGAAAGCTTTCTTGTGGGTGTTTTTAATAGTTGGACATTTTTCTTTCAGTTTTGCTGTCTTTTTTCTCAATCTCACAGGGCATCCAAAAAACCTGGGATGTTCCCAGGCTTTGAGATCTCTGTGGACCTCTGCATTATGTCAGCTTTTAAGTAGCTGTCTGTGGTATAAAACAGCAATCCAGGGTATAGGCAAATCTCCTTCTTTCCTGTCTGTTCCCATAAGGGCTTGCTTTGTTGAGAGGTGTGTGAAGGTCCCATACTCCACACTTGCTCTCTTAAGTGTACAAACTGCTAGTGTGTAAAACAATTAACTTTTAATTATTCAAGCCTTATTTTTCTATTGTTCTTCACAGCATATGAAGGAATCAGCATTTCACAGGACTGGTGATAGTCCCTCAAACAAACACAGCACAATCCATTTTGGGGGGCCTTTCCTGTTGCTATTCAACCTGCAAAATGTTCATACCCTGGGCAGCGAAGCTCTGAGAGCAAGAGCAGATCAAGCACCAGGTGCCAGCAGTGAGATGAGAGACAGATGCAGCCCTTGATTAACTGAGCACACAGGTCCTATATATGTGGCAGAGCAATTGCTGGTGATGGCTTGAGGCATGTCAACAAAAGCTTATAACCCCACCATGGCAAGTTTTAGCACCTGAGGATTATTGTACCCTCTGGCATTGCAGTACCAAAGCAAAGAGCAGACTCAGTAGGAGCCAACAAGAATGGTGACACAGGTACTTGTGCTTATCCCGTAGTATCTATTAATCCATTTTAAATATTTACCATCACAATCCCTAATCTTGGGTAAGGTATGGGTATGTGTGTCAGGTTCACCCACTCTTTAAACTATTGAGATACCCACTGGAAACACACATGTGTGGCTCTGCTCCCATAATTCACTCTATCTCTGGTGGATTCATCAGAGCAGACAGAGACTTACAGAGATTGCCGGTGTCATCCTGGAGCAGGGGTAGAACTAAAATGCCGCTGGATCCAAAATACACCATAAGAGCACCTTTCTCACCCAAAGGGAGCAGCAGGGTTATATTTTCATCCAAAATGGAGGGATCTGCATATGTGAGAGCAGGTGTTGTGATTTCACCTCTTCATCATGATATGCAGGGGATGAGAGCATTTAATCTCTCTCTGACTCCTCCACTTAAGCCAGTTGAAATTAAAATTGTTGGTGAATGTGCTGGGAATACTGAAGGGAGTTGAAGCCATATGTTTTCTTGCATTCCTGGGTACTCCTACAACTAACATTCTGTTTACATAATATTCCTGAAACATAAAAGCTAAAATAAATCCAGCATGTGAAAATTAATAACAAGTCATTTCTCTTATGATCAGTCCAGAGGAAGCTGTTGTAAGTGTTAAGGTATTCAGACAGCTGATTTTTGTACATCAGCTCTCAAGTGAGGTATGTAGTTTACAGAGAGTGAGTGCTTAAGGTTATGCAGTCTGTATTATGAGTACATGAAGTAAGGGCTTGTTGAGGATGGTGGATGCCATGGCAGCAAAGAAAAAGATTACAAAGTTCATTTCCTAAGTGCTCCTTAGCACTTTACATTTTCAAATCACAGTGTAAACATTTAATTCTCACTGTACCCTGGTTTAAAGCTGTTGAAATGAAGAAAGACTTCTTTGCTGTGCAGGAAGCCAAGAGCAGAGTTGAGATTAAAATGTGAAAATGCCTGGTTCTTGGCCCTAAGCTCAAGTCCTTCTGATGGGATTTGAGAGTTTTCACATGCACAAAAAGTGTATTGTCTTATGTTTTTCAAAGCACAGATTCTCAAACTTTCAGAAAAAAGCATTGCTAGTTTTCTAGTTTTTTTAAGAAGGCATTAAATCTTGTCTGCTCCTTTACGACCCAGTAGAGATGACAACCTCATTAATATTCCATGCAGCAATGTGTCTTTGGCAAGTAAGAATCTTAAAATAAGTCAAAACCTAGTAATGAATTGAGGCATGGACTATAAAACACTTGCTTTTGGAACAGGAGGAGACAATATGCAAGAAAACCAATCCCCACTGAACTCTGTGTTCCAATATCAAAGATTTGGCTGTGGTTTGAAAGCCCATTTTTGTTGTTCTGCTCATCAGTCTGTCTACATGATTCTGCTCTGTTGTATTAATTTTTCATCCCATTGTTCATGAAAAAAATTTCCATACTCCCTGGAGTATGGCAAGGTGATGACATAGATTATAGATGTCCTTGATGTCCTCAAAGAATGACGTAAACTTTCAATGATTTTAAGATTTGCTCCGGTTATAGAAAACATTTTCCAAAAAAAGTCTTGTAGACTGATTGGCATGAGGAATACCCTTCTTGGCCTTGTGTCTGAAGGCAAAGATGATTTGCTGACAATATGGAGAAAGATCACCAAGATATCACTAGAAGGGGTTGAATGTTGTTCTGTAATCAGAGAAGAACTTATACAAATCCCACAAAAAAGTGCCTATTTTATCTGTCATTGAGCTTGTTAACATGATCTCAGGTTCTATATGTTAATTAGGCTATGTTTTGTCAGCATCTGAAAAATGTAGTTCCCACTATTTACATCATGATTCGTCACTTTATAGAAGGCCCAAATCTTCACTGCATCCATTAGCAGTAAAGATCTGACTAAAATACCCACTAGTCCAAAATCGAAATACAGTATACAGGCATTTCAACCCATTTGAAACGGCTATTTGGTTCGTACTCCAGCTCTCCTTTAACTCACCTGCTCTGATTTCCAGATAGTTTGTTGCTCTGGTTAGTTTGATCTCTATACGGTCATTTCAAACTGGTGTCCACCCATACCCTGCAGATGAAGAATACAATTAACAGGCATCTGTGACCTTTGTGCTCTGCACAGCTGGGCGAGATCACACCAAGCGTGGTGGCAGAGAGACACTGAAGGAACAAATTTCTCCGGCAGAGTGTTCTCTCATGAGCCTGTGCTTTCTCCCAAGACGTCTAGACTGCTGCCCGACTTGACATAATCTATTCCATAGTCATAAGCCTGTATTACGTGGTAGCCAGTGATATCCCTAGCCAGGATTCCCGTCTGGTTTTTGAGGCAAGGAATTCACACTGCATGGTTCTTTTTATCAGCTTCATGCAAACTGTGCACTGTAGTCCCACGAATTTTCTTCACCTGCCTCCTTTATTTGTGTTTCAGTGCTGTTCATATTTCTCTACAAATGGTAAAGGACTTGGCCAGGAACACTTTTTAGTTATGGAATACCACAGGGATTTTTGTCAACATTCTTCATCTATGGAAGTTAAAATTTTTGTATGGGCAGAGGAAATTTAACCGTGGCACTGGAAGTAATAACATTAAAAGGTGCTATTTATTTTCTTCACTGTCCTTGCAGCAGATGCAGGCTATGTTCAAAGTCATGCCAGGGTTTAAAATGTAAATTCTCAGAGAATTGTTGGTGAAATATGTTTTAGTTCCATAGCTGTGATGGGCCTGATTGACAGTGGTCTGTGCAGAATGTTTAAAAGCTTTTCCATATGACTAGGAAGTCAGGAGTTGACAAATTTCCTCAGTGTTTATAATTAAAATCCAGACGAAGATATTAAACATTTACTGGTTTCTATGTTGTGGTCAATACTAAGAATTACTGACTTGAGGACCAATATTGACTGGGGGGAAACTAGGCCTTATTTTTCCCTTAAGACCTACTAAATCTGGATGGTGACTGAAAACAGGAGGTTGTACGGTTTAGACATCCAATAGCAACCTATTCCAAGGATAAGAACTTCTCTGACTTTCTGAAATACTCCAAAGTTTATTTTTATGTTTTTTACAATGCTTTAGGAAAAGTAGTATTGCAATAATGCTTTTAAGAGCCTTTTTCTTTGTGGAAAACCCCTTTGACATACAATTGTTTGGGTTATGTGGAGTGCATGAAAATGCTGGACTGGCAGCCTGAGGGAGAGAGCTTTGTGTGTTGAGCTGGTAGAGTGTTGAGTGGGTACAATAAGAACAATAGCAACAGAAGCTTCTTGCGGTGTCCTACTGTTATGTTTCCAGGTCAGGGTGTGACAGCACAGCTTGCTGAAGTCCACAGAATCATCCCTGTATCTATCTAGTCCTTGATGGTCTCTGAATTACTGCAAACAAATGATGACTTTTGTGACATGAACTGCTCCTTCCTGAGAAGCATGAAAATGCACCTGAACTCATTCCACATCACCACTACTTTTGTTTTTGTGTTAAAAGTTTTATCATTTGAAAACATCAGTTGCCTGAGAGTTTGAGCCAGGAAAGTCAGAGATCAGAGACTGATCTCATAAACCAACATATTACGTGACTATCACTCCTACATATACAACACATGTATTTTTGCCTGCTCCTAACTGTTGCCTGAATTATATGCATTGCTAAAGATCTGAACACAGAATTTAATTTCTTGCAGATGCTGACTTGTGGCTGGCAGCATCCTTCATTTTCAGGCTTAAGGTACTAATAAAATTCTTAAGTCTGCTTTCCATTCAGATGTGAGAAAATCTTCCAGATTGACATGAACCAAGGCTTTGATTCATTTTTTGTTGGTGGCAAAAGTAGACCTAGCTCATGTCTCAGGGTTCTAGACAGGATGGTATTTCATAAAACAGCCCAATAACCCACTCAACAGTTAGATCCAGCAAAGTAGTTTATCCAGCAGCTTTTGACACCTCCCTTCCTGGGCAACTTGGAGCCCATCAAATTATGAGTTCAGACTACATTCAGGCTTCTTGGTGGCTCAGCAAAAGGATTTGTTATGAGCTGAGTGTGGAATGACCAAGAGTTTTACTGTGCTTATGTGCAATAGGAACAGAAACAATTTTTGTAATATTGAGTGTCAGCCGCAAGAAAACCAGCTTTATCTTAAGGTTAGTGGTATTTCTGAAAGCTGGCAGAGACACAGAGACTGGTTTTCAAGGCTTATGTTGGTTTTGTCCTCTTCTCCTGTAGTGTCTACTGTCTGCTTTGAATGGAAAAGTGATACCTTACTTGTCCTAGGAAAATGCATTATGTTCAGGTAGCTAGTGTTTCTAGAAAGCAGTTATAACTTCTTGCAGAGTTTTCCAGAAGCCAGTTGCCTCAATGTTAAAAATTTTTAGTGTTCCTTTTTATATCTTGTAAATATGAATGCTGTCTTTCTGTGCAGCAATCCAAATGAAAGTGTGAAAGAATATATATTTCCTTTTTTTTGGTTGACCCTTTTTTTTTCCCCTGTCGCAGTACAGGTGTCACAGTCATGGAGGAACACGTTTACAGGTCTGTGGGGCTGCTGGAAAAAAGATCCCTCCCAGGGCTGTTCACAAAGTGAATCATTAGCCTGACTGTAACAATAAATACCATGACAGAGAACATGCAAGGATTTATCCAAAGGTCACATTCACCCAGAAGGTTTCTTTGCTGAAAGAAGCTCGCAGCTGTGTTAAGATTAAAGAGTGTCAGAAAACCATAATGTGTGTGATTTTTTCACTCTGAGTAAAATATGAGCTGTTTGTCTAACAGCCCCAGGTGAGGGATGCTAGTGTCAGACTGCCTTGGGGCTGTCATATATATTTCCAGTGGGTTTTTAGTGTTCAGGAATAATCTTCTCTTTGTACATTTATCTGACATGTCCTAAACTCATGTGATGCCCAGGAGGAGAGCTTTGTAGCCTTATTCTGACTACTTTAATAGTCACTCAGAAAAGGGAAGCATAATGGGAACAACTCAGATGACTGAAGTCTAAGTTGTGTCCCAGAAATGGAAGTAGTCCAAATGAATCACTCACCTTCTTACTTGAGTATGCTGCTGGGCTGGAGTGTGATGTGATAAGCATTTTATCTGCAGCAACAGGCAGCTGCTTGGGTGACTCATCACTGGTGGGCTTCAGTGAAAACCCTTGAGTGAGTTTTTATGCATGCATGGAAGGATGCAGTCATGCAGTACAGTAGGTGGCAACATCTCTATGGCTAGCCTTGTTAACCTGCTTCTTCTTTCATTGACAATATATTTAAGTCAGGAGTAGTGTCATGAGTTTTAATATTGATTTAGAAGCAAGAGTTTTGCCTTTATTGGCATAGGGTGCACTGTATCCCATGGTTGCATGATGTCTTTCTTTGGTCTAGCCCTAGAAGATTGCATCGGTTTTCTCCTCCCCTACCAACAGTGAGCTCTCTCTCTTTGAGCTCAGAGAGAGAGAACACCTCGAGCTTTCAGGACCATTCTCAGCAGTGGCAGTCCCCAGTAGATGCTGTGGAAAAACACTGCCGTGGCAGAGAGGGGCATGGAGTGTTGCTGTACTGAATGTTCCTTGGGAAATAATTGTGGTTATTGTTGCCTCTGTGGACAGTAAACAAATTAATCTTCTGACATGTTGCAGAAAACACTAGAGAAAAACCATGAGAAAGTTTTATGTAATTTTAATAGTGCTTTGTAATTTCCTACCCACAAGTAATTTAATTTTTTATCAGGGAACTCAACATTGAAGGTGCACACGTGGTGGACGTGAGGGAGAGAAGATCTGCTGGTTTCTCCTCCTGGGTTTCCATTGTGAATTGATTTTTCTGAAAATACTTGAGTGGCATTTTTTTCCTCTGTATTTTGTAGAAGCTTCAAGTGATCACCTCATGAGAAGTGGACCCTACTAAGGACTGTACAACAGGTTATAGGCAAATATTTTAACAGTCCAGCAAGAACTCTTTAGCAGGTTATGTATTTACAACAAGTGGCATTAGAAGTTACTTTGACTGACAGCTCTTTCAGCAGTGTAGCCATGCTGGTTGTTTGGATCATCTCTGAATCGGCTTTCTGACACTGAGTCCACATGGTTCTTATGTTGGCTTGATCTAGGGAGTCACATAAATGATTGTGGATTGTTATAAGAGATGGGTTTCCATGTATGATAACTTTTAAATATGAAAAGTAGCCATGAAACACAACGTGAGGAAAGAGGAAAACAGCTGGGGCTGAACTGGTGTCATGTTTCTGTTTTACTTCCAAAAAACCAAAGACTATATCCAAATTGCACAAGATAAAATACCTTAAATTAGTTGTCTTAGCTTGAGCAGGGCTCCTAGAGGACATTAGTCAAAGCAGAGCACACAGATTTTGGCAGAAAACCCAGAGCTTTTTGTTGCTTGGGGTTTTTTTTCTGCTTGTTTAATACGAAGGTGATTCAATCCCAGTGCAGAGCAGTAACTATAATGTAATATTTCTCTGTGTTGTAATGATATTAAATGGAAAACCTATAAGCAGTGCAATGATGATTGCAGCTGTAGCCTAGTTAGACAGAGGAGAAGACCAGAGTCCCATTGTAAGGAAACAATCCCTTTACTTCAGGTGGCCATGATCTTTTATTTTGAATCTCCAAAGCTCTTTAGCAAGCATAATTTTTTTTAAAACCTTCAAGAGGTGGCTGGTGTTTTGGAGGTGAGTGAATGGGAAGCATGAGGCTTGGTCCCAGCTCTGTCCTATGTTGCATATGAACCAGCTCAGGGATACATCAGTCAAAAGCTCAATATTTGAGTGTGCAAGATAAAGTCTCCAAAATCAGAAAGAATTGGTTTTCATGTATTATTATAGAATCTGTCCATCTCCAGTGAGCTTTTGGTGCAGGTGGGTCATCAGCTGTGTAGAACATGGGCTGCCATTTAAACATCTGCCATGCCCATCACTGCAGAGTTTTGCAGATGCACACTGCACCAAAGGCTGAAAACATGTGCCTGAATGACCAATGCAAAAAGTGCTGTAAAATTTATTTTGATTCTCTTTTATAAACCCACTTCTTCTCTGTCTCTGGTACTCTAGCTTTACTGATGCATGCTCACAAAAGAAAAAAAAATATAATGAAATCTCCCTTTAGAAAAAGATTTTGAAGCAGTGACCTTCTTATGAACTTTATGTCATGGTTTCCATTTGCCATCATGCTTGGTGCAGTTAGAAATTTCCTGGCATCTTGTCCGTTGGCTCAACACTGCAGTTTTCACTTTGTCTTCATTGCCCAGTGAGTGGGCAGACCCCAGGATTGTGCTTCTGGAGTGTCTTGCCCTGCTGGGTTTTGGTCTCCAATGAACAAACCCAACAGCTTTGCTAATGTCAATGTCCTCTCCTGAGCTTATGGGAGTGTTGCTGGAGAGCGTGTTTCGTGGAAGACAAGTTAGAGAAGCAGACTATAGTTTAGATTTCCCACCTTTTTCAGTCTGATGACTGGAACAGTGAGGTTAGCACCAGCTTTCAGCGTCGTTGTCAGATGGGGGTAGGAGGGGGGTCCAATGCTGACAGCAGCAGCTGGTGGCTTGATCTCCCTTGTGCTCACAAGTGAGAGGTTATTTGCCACTTAGTTGATCTCTGGTGTCTGCATTTCCTGACTTGCATGCTATGTGATTCCTGTGATGGTTGGAAACAGCAATAAAAGTGGATTTAGAATGAAAAGGTTCCATTCTGCCATGTAGTCTTTTAGAATGCCATGGGTTTTCCTACGTAGGTTTCTGGGAAAAGGGCTGCTCCAGAGGCCAGAGGTATTTACTTCATGTTGTAGGAATTTGCACTCCAACCAGAATATGAAGCTGCTGGAAGTTCCCTGGAGATAAGACCATGAGTGTGTCTGACAATGCCAAGGGGATATCTAAATGGAGAAATTTACTTCGACTGTTGTGTAAATGAATATTTTTACAGGGACTGTCCCTTTGCAGCACAGGATATGCAGAGAGTTTGGACTGCATATTGCCAGTTTCACTGGCTCTAGGGGGTGCTCTGAGTACAAGCCTGTGGCAGGGCAATTTCTGCAGGTCTCTTCCATCTTATATCAGCTGTGGGTCAGACCTTAATGGCACGTTTTTTGTTTGTCTCATTGCAAGTGAGATGATTTGCTTGAGGCCACCCCAGAAAATCATGTCTATTCAGGATTAATAAGAAAGTGTGTTTTAAGTTTACCCTAGACTGCTGTGCAACTGTGTGCAGTAGATCACAGGGCCTGTGACTTATGCTGCATATAACAATAGAGGTGTTTTGGTTGGTAATACAATAATATTAACAATAATTACAAATAATTATTACAGGGAAGAAATGTTGCTCCTAGCCAAGTTCTTCTATTTACCCTTTTACCTGACATTTCCCTATTTTGTCCCATGAATGGAAAAACATCTCTGGGTCAGTTTATTGCACAGAAAACAGGAAAAAGAAAATAGGTGCTGGTATTGTCATCATGGTTGATGAAGTCTAGTCAGTTTAACAGATTTTTCACAAAGTTGCTGGAAAAGTAGTGCTGTTTTATTTCAGATATAATATGGGATAGCACTTGATGCTTCTGTTGTCAAGAGAAACTCTGTGTTTTGAATGTCACCCCTCATGACCCCCTCTTTGACCTGGATAGCTCAGGCCTGATTAATCTAAAATGATGCTGCCAAGACCTTGGGCCAGGGAAGTGTATGTCTGTAAAATCTGGTAAATACTAGACAAGTAATATGATAACAGTGATGAGGCATGGGCATCTTCTACTTCTGTGCATATTCCCCATTGCTTCTAGAGGTCAGATGCAGCAGACTGCTGTGCTTCCTCCTGCTTAGGGCTGGGATCTGGAAAGGCCAGTTAGCACATGTCTGCAGTGCTTCAGGCAGCATCAGAGGAAGCCCTAGGAAGCATGTGTACCCCAGAAACCTGATTTACATATCACTCTGTGGTCACAGAATGTATTCCATGAATTTTGTTCATTCTCATGAATGCACTGGAAGTAGAAATAAAAAATGAGAGTGAGGCTCTGCTTCATTCAGATGGTCTGAGGCAAAGACTCGATAACAATGAAACACCTTGCAAGGCAGAGCAATGGGGAAGTCAGGGCCAGCTCTGCCATTGCTCCACTGCTGAAGACATGACTTGTGAACATGTGGGACAAATCACTTCCCAAATTGTCACCATTCCTGTGCCTCCCCAAAACTGGGTCCCAGAGGGGAAGGCAGAGGTTCCTTGGTTGGGTCTACCCACTGCCTTGAACTTGGAAAGAACAAACTTAAAATAATTTCTTTCTTGCATCCCACAGATGTGATATCTGACTGTCAATGCAAATAATTTAACAACTGCCTCTGGTTTGAATTGAGCCTGGGGCTAAAAGATGTTTGCATTCAGCAAGCAGTATGCATATTGCATTAAATGAGATGGTGACTTCCTTCTGTTATTGGACATTTATATAAATAATTAGTAGCAAAGTGGCCTCCTCAGAAGAAGCCATGTAAAGATGCTGGAGTCTTTCCCCACCTGTACAGCTGGATTGTTATTAATACTGTGAAAATACATCACTTCCCTTCATTTCTTGTTAAATAGGAAATTTTGATGCTAGGGCTCTTATCTTGCCTGTGTTTTGTAAGTACAAAATTTAGGATTTTTCACAAGTTAAAAAGTACACAAGGTGCACAAACTTAGCAGGGAAGAGATGGGGGAAAGTGGTATTTCAAGCTACTTTGACTTAAAAAATATTTACTGTAATAGTGCATGAATGTAATTATGATGTGGGGCTGTAAATATTTTTTACAATGCCTTGACTTGAGCCATGCATTCAGGTTTGAGGCTCCAGATTGCCCACTTACCTGTATGTAAAACGAAATATGGAAACAGAACATGGAACAATGAAATGCTTCTGAGAGTTTACCTGCTGATTTCAAGCATTTAGGGCTGCTTCCTATCATTGCAGCTTCTGATTGGCATAAAACCCACCAAGTGGTACATTGGCTACCACACTCATGGAGTTCATGGTGCAAAATTGCAACCCATTTGCGTGTGACTGGCCCCCTCCCCACCTTGCAATTTGCAGTCTTTGTCAGCAATGTATTTCAAATTTCCTCCACTTTTGGATTCTTTTTGAATGTAAGAGAGATTCTGTTTGAATGTAAAGGGAAGAGCACTTCCTGAGAAAAGGAGGAGCAGCTGAGGCAGGGAGGAAATGGGAGGACTCCTTTATCTGGCATCACCATGAAAACAGTTGTGTCAAGGCCTGAGGTGAGTTAACTATGAGACCACCATGCTCCCTGGTGAGCGTCCCAAAACAACTGGCTGCCTAGCTGGAAGATGCTTCAACCCTGGCTTCTTGGTGCTGCCTGGCCAAGCTGCTCCACAACTGGGCAGCAAGGGGCTTACTCCAGCCACAGTCATGGGCTCCAGTGTCCCCAGAGCAGAGGTTCAACCTTGCTGTCTTTCACTGCTCTTCTTATTCCTCTTGCTACCATATTTCTAAAACAGCAGGGGTTCAAAGCAGAGTTGGGAAAAGATGTGGTTTTCATGTGATTTCTGAACATGGATACTAGCTCTGTGAAGGACCAGATGTAGAAGGGTTAGGGGGAACAGACTCATAAATTGTTGCTGCTGAGACTGTGATTGCGTGTGATACTGTTCCGCTGCTGAAAACAAATATAATGTATTGCTGCAGAGCCAGGTTTGGGGTTAGGAAAGTTGGGTAGAGATTCTTGCCTGGGGCTCTCTGTGAATCTCCACTCTTTCTAGTGAAACTGGACTGATTTATGGTTGTGTCTGGAAACTAGAAGTGGCCCAATATGGATACAGAGGAAAATGTTCTTAAAACTGAGTGTTCCATTGTGCATATGTGCAGATATGCATATGGGGGATGGAGAATGAGTTTAGTTTGTTACTAAATTGGAACAGATGTCAGATCTGGGATTGGAGGTTTCAGTTCTTCTTGTCTTGTGGAAACAACACGGTGCTATCATTTCAAAGGGTGAGTTAGAGCTGGTGTGCTGCTTAGGTCTCAGATTTTTTACACTGTGAGCTCTGAGTTTTATCTGAAGTGAAAAGCTAAATACAGTTCAAATATTATGATCTCAAGAAAACAAAATAGAAATAGAATAGTTGGGAGTATTGATACTTCTATGGACATGGACCTTTCAAAGTCCCTTGTACCTTACTACTGTTCTTCTAAATGGGTCAGACTGTGTGGGCAGCTTAATATCATATATCAAAAAGTAGATGAACTGCTTATCCTATGTATGATAGAATTGAATAATTTTTTAAACACTTAATTCTTCTATTCACCACTTTGAAATATGGCTAAGGAAAATCCTGTGTGAATCAAACAGACAAAACCAGCATACAAGAGAAAAACTAATGAACATACATACTGAAAGGGAACATTTTATTCTCCCCAAGTAATTCATGCCATTTTATGGTTTATTTGAAATGAAGTAGTCAGTCCTGGCGGGATAGTGAACTGCTTGGCACATATGTTCAGTTGCATCCATGGAGAAAAGAAACAGCTCTTTCTGGAGAAAAGTCAGTTTGTGAGCATGAGAGAACTTTTTCAGAGCTGGTTGTGTAGGATGAGATGTCAAAAGCAGGTGATGCTGGCCAACCATATCTGGCATTACAGACAAACAGAATTTTACCCTAGGCTTCCACAGGCATGGAGTTGTACCAACACCAAGTGTTTCTGGAAAATGTTAACCATGAAAGAGCCTTCTTTTCTCAAGCCAGGCTGTGTCCTCCTGTAACCAGCTTTTCAAGAGAAGGGAGAAGTTGGCCTGAGGTTAACCACCACATGCCCAGCTGGGACAAACTCAGAGATGGTGAATGTAGAGATTCTTAAAATACAACCCTTAGCCAAAGCTAGTGCTATTTGCCTAATATCCAAACACCCCTAGCAATTTCTTAGAAATACAATTAGTCGTGACCAAGTCTTAGCTAACATTATTATTTAACTGTTATTTAACATCAAAAAGCCTTACTCATAGCTTAAGATCCTAGGGTGCTAGTGTCAAGTGCATATCAGAGTCTTCTTGCTGCCCTCAAAAAGCTTAAGTTTTGAAGACGTATGTTTGTCTAGCTGTCAGGACAGCCTGTCCTGGCATTGTTCTGCCACTACTGAACTTAATTTGCTAAAGAACCAGCCTGCTTCACTGCAACAACTTCCCTGTCAAAGCGTTTCCTCCACTAACATTTCAATGGGATTGAAAAGTGAGTGTATTAAGTAGCAGAAAGAGGGAATCATGATGGGATGTCTGTAACATTTCCTATCTTCATTGGATATACGTCATGTTCTCCAGCCTTTCTTCATGTTCTTAAGAAACATAGTCAGATCTCACTAACTCAGCAGAGTCAGGTCAGAATCTGCTTATGTGGAGTACCCTGTGGGGTTGAAAGCACACACAGCAAGAAGTTTGTTTTAGGACTTACTAGATGGCATGCTGCCTTGGAAGGCAGTGCTGTAGTATAATCATCAAGACGCCTTATAAAAACAGATCTGAAGGAGTACAAAGGAAAGTTATTTGGAATGCACAGCAATACATTTTATTGAGCATACACAACCAAGAAAGGTGTTTTTCTGTACTTCTGAGCATATCTGTAGACACCCCTACAAGTATACACCCAAGGAAGTTCTCTTTTCCCAATGAGAAATAAAGACCAAAGACTAACAGCATGTGAGTATAAAAATTAATGTGACAGTTTACATAAAAAGTAAGGGGAGGGGGGAGGGAGGGAGTGTTAATACTATGTTTTTCTGAGTTTCTTTTCTAAACTTTTAATTCTGACCACCTCAAGTCTTCCTCCACTTTAAATTAACTACACCCTTTTCATCACTTCCCATCATGAAAATTGTATAACATTTCTGTGAGATGATAAACAGGTGTTACTTTTCATTCTGGCAGCAATGTCATTTAGTGCAGGATGAAATAATCCTACCATTAAATAAGAAGCTCACAGTGGTGTTGTGAAGCTTAATTTGTTTGGAAAATGCTTTGCAGTATTCAGATGAAAGGCACTCTGGATATTCAAAGTATTATTACTGCACAGCTGGTGGTCTACATGCTGCAGATGTTTCTTCCATGCTGTTGCATGGTTACTTAAGTGGCTTCTTAGTGCAGATGTTCATGAGTGAGCATGCACAACCTCCTCTGCTGATGTTTTTTGACACAGATTTTATTGCTGCTTGACTTTTGATCTTGAAAAGAATATTCTTCCACTGGTGAGGTGCTACGTGTGTGTATGACTACATCCCTGTTGGTTCACCCCCCACTGCAAACAACAGCATCTGCAGATATTTACTGTGTGCCTTTCTCTTTAGCCCCCGTTTCCTTCTGTGGCTTTTATTCATTCCCACAGTGTTTGACTCTGGGGATTCTGACTCTTCTGTTAATACTCTATCACCATCACTCTCTTCATGCAGACGTGATGATTCCCTTTGTACTCTTTGCCCAGATGGGATCAAGAACTTCATTGCATCTTGATTCTTTCCTTGGCTGCTGCCACTGTTACATAAAGGGATCTCTAAGAATTGCTGGGCTTGCCATTCACAATCTCTCTGAAATATTTGGAGATGAGATAAACTTCTAATTTCTTCATGTTCTGTGCTAGTCTTTCTTAAAATTGGAGAGAGTTAAGGTATGACTTCAGCTGATACCCACAATGAGTGTGCTGAACATGCACAAATTTCCATGGGTGTATAATTTCATCAACCTATTTGGTGAGAGAACTAATGCTAAAATTTACTTTCCTCTTGCTTTGCTATATTTCCAGTCAATGGCAGGGTATCCAGTGCAATATAAGGGCAACTGAGTAAACAAGGTTTTTGTCTAACCTGAAGAGCAGTGCATAGCCTATTTCATTACTGACCTGGGAGTAGAAAAGGACCAGACCTGGACACACACACAGTGCACACAAAGAGGAAAGTACAGCAGAATGGTACTGGTTCTGGTTAACATAGGCTTTATTTACAAGATTCACATGGAAGACAGAGGATTTGGTACAATCTACTGGAGTGTTTGTTCCAATGTGTATTAAAGAAGAAAGCTCTCTGGACAACATGTTCAAGAGCCACAATCTTGCAGCTTAGAGGTATGAGTCCTTTGTGAGAATGCAGACACTTAAAGCTGACTTCATCTAGACAAATAACTTCAGAAAGAGAAAGGCTACTACTTTCTGTAACATTTTATGCAGAATTCAGCATAAATCAAAACAAAAGGCTCAGTCTTTACCTGTAAAAATTAGATCTGAAAGACACTCCGAGAGGGCTAGACCTTAGCTACATTGTGAGGTCAATTGAACCTTAAAGACTTTCTCCTTTCTCCTGATCTTTAAGTGTGTAACGATTTGTCAGTACGCATGAAATATTCTAAATGATGTCCCTGCAGACCATGGCTACCTTTAATACACAGAACTGATAGGGTTTATACAGATATATACCCTCTGACCCTACTGAAGTGTCTCTTCCTTTCTCTGGGTTCATCTTGGTAGGCATAAGTTTCATTCTGCCTCCCTAGTGCCTCTGAAATGTAAAAATTGCTACAGGATTTGTAACAGGATTTACTCTGCCTAACTTCCCCACCATTGTTTCTTCAAGAGGATAGAACTGTGGTATTGCTACTTGTCCAGATTCCCATATTTTTTTCATCCTTGACTGCTGGTACTGCAGTTATTCATCTTCTTTTGGTGCACCTCTTTCTAACATTGATGTACCATGTATCACTGGAAGGTGGTGGGAGCAGAGAGGAAAAGGGGAAAAGAGGAAGGAAGGCAGGAAGGCAGGCAGGAAGGAAGGAAGAGCTTCTTATGTTCTCTTGTTTTTCAGTTCATCTCCCCTGTTTCATGACCAATACCTCCTCCCCTCTTCTGATATATTCCTTTGCTCATTCTGGTTAGGTATCCCTGCTGAAATCATTATCATATGGGTAACATTTGGATTCACGTAATCACATTCATTATGGTGTGATCATTTGTGATTTACTATTGCTTGATAACAAAAGATTCTTTTGCACATGATAAAAATTATGTTAAATCACTGGGCCCAGAATGGAGGCTGAAAATCAGTGAGGAGGGGCTTTTACTCCTGCCACTTTGGCTTGAGTTTGAAACATTTCATACAGTAGCTCTGCTAAGAGTAAGCTGGGCTTCCTTACTAATGTAATAAAACACAGACCATCCTAAGGGGATGAGGGAGTTGCATTCCAAAACTTGCACTGTAAGCAACCAAAGTTTAATGGAAAATGTTGAAAAGATTCTATTAAAAAACAATTTTCCTCCTATATATCATACACTCTATTTTATGCTTTCCCCACTGCCTCCTTTTTTTCCTTACTGGCACAAAAACAGGATCTTTGTTTTGACAGAGTTAATCCGCTCATGCTTTCATATGGGCCCTCAGGCTCCCCACCTGTGGAAAGATCCATGGGAGCAGAAAAACTACTGAGTGAGTTTCACATGCTCACCTCAAAGGGAAGAAATTGGTGGCCTCACAGAAATAAGGACTGAAAACATTGTAGTTCCCAAGGACCCATGGAGAACATGAACACAATCTCCTGCACAATCTGCACAACTTCCAGCAATAGTTTTCCTTCTTTATTGCCTTCTGGGATTTCTCTCTATCTATCAGCTGGACTTCTTCAGGAGATGTGCTGGATGGGCTGCTTTGCTGCATTTGTGCTGCCTCCCTTTTCTCAAAGTCTGAAAGGCACACTTGGGGCTGACAATTTCCACCCGCAAACGTTGCTGGTGAGAAAGGATATAGTAGCTTGCAACCACTGCCAAGTTTGACAGCAAGCTTCATAACAAACTGGTACAGCTCCGAGATCTCCCTGCTGCTTCTGTAGGGAGGCCAGGGAAGATTTTATGGGGTGAAAAGTGATGGAGAGAGAATGAATTGCTTTGCAGCTCGATCAGGCAACATGTTCCAGGTGGCCAGCATCGAGCACTGATCTGTTCCATAGTGTCTGCCCAGCCAACAAAAAGAGGCAAAACCATATTTAGATGTTTAGTACTTTGTATACAAGACTAAGCCCAGAATTTATCTTAGCATCTTTGCCATTGGGCATGACCCACAGATGAACAGGAAAAACAACCATGATTATTCTGTGATAGGAAGAGTTTGCTCATGTGTCTGTAATTTCTCATTAAAATGTGCTGATTTACATCAGA
This sequence comes from Pardalotus punctatus, assembly GCA_013400915.1. NCBI lineage: Eukaryota > Metazoa > Chordata > Aves > Passeriformes > Pardalotidae > Pardalotus > Pardalotus punctatus. The sequence goes on along the minus strand of VZTX01005232.1, from coordinate 317,311 downwards.
GCTGCCTTTGTATCTAGCCAAGTAAATGACCATGCCCAAAACAACTCACTGGAAGGTAAGTTTTAAGAACAAACTTTGGCTCTGTCTGCTCATATCTTCTCATCCCACTTCACCCAGAATTAGGTCATTTTGGCTTTATAACATCTATGTGGGTTTCTGTGGTTCCCAGGCCAGGCTGATATGTCTTGGAGTCACTATGTCTAGTACAGGAAATTTTAATTCATGGCATTTAAATTCAGAAAGCTTGAATTTAATGTTCAGTGGTATCTGAAAGGGTCTGGATCCTTCAAAGCCTTGAAGTACAAAACTGAAAGAAAAAAAAAGGCTGATGACAGTTCTGAGTCTTGGCTCCTGTGTTGTCAGCAGGAAAATCCCCATCCCTTTCACTGAAGCCAGCTTTTCATCCACTGTGTTTTCATACTCTGTATGGTGTTTTGCACTTGAGACCTTGCAGTCAGGAAGGTTAAAGAACTCTGGGAGTATGCAAAGGATACCTTATCCAAAGCTCTCTGCAAGTGAAGTAGCAGGCAACGTCAAACTGACCAGAAAGCAGAAACCAGGTCTCTGCCTCCTGGCTAAATCCCTATCACTCTGCTCACCCTCTCCCTCTGGTCTGTTGAATCCTGAATGGGACATGGCAGCACTTCTGCTGTTTTAAGACAGCTGTCCTTGGTGGGCCTCACTGTTGGGGTGTCAGTCAGACTTTACACTTGCCAGTGCCCATGTGGTCTTGAGAAGATGCAGAGCAAAAGCAGAGGTGCCTGAGGAAATCTAAATGCAGGAACTAAATATCCATCATTAAAAGGTCAGCCTTGCTGGAGTCAGGGTAACCCCACCAGGACTGCAGTTTTTGCATTCATGTGTTTGAATCCTGCCTAAATCATGCTTTGTGTGCCTGTGTCTTTGTATGGGTCTAGGCCAGGACCACACAGGAAGCCATGAAACCCGGAAACAAAGTGGTTTTAAAAAAATTTTTCAATTCAGGTAAGCTGGCTGTTGTGTCACTTTATCCAAGTCCTATTTTTACCAACTTTGATGAAGAGCAAAGAGGGAGATCTCAGAGATGAATGTACTGTGAGGATGTGACCAGATGGAAGGCAACATTCTCAGTGAATCTGGCTTTGCAAAGATGAGAGTTTGGCTCTTGTTTTCTAAAGAGGACAAGATGAGGGAGAAAGCTGTTTTCTAAACAGCGGTCTCCTATCAGGTCTTTCCCTTGCTCTCTTTTTTTCATATTCCATCTGGAGCCAGCAACTTTTTAAATGCTCTGCAGCCACCTAGAGGAAAAAACCTGCTTGATTGAAGTTAATTTTGTATGGATTAAGCCAAGAAGTGGGCTCTGCAGAGTTTAAGAATGTGAGTTTCTAAACTAGCCAGCCTGTTTATTATTATATCACAAGACCTCCTTGGAAATATATACAGTGAATCATCATCAAAAGCTGAAGATAACTTCAGTTTATGTTCATAGTTCAAAAATGTTTCCTGCTTTGTGTTCTCATTGTGCTTGTTATTGGATATGACATATTTTTATGACAGATAGTATAGCAGGGCCACAATACATTTTGTCAGTAGACAGAAGGAGATGATCTGGTTTGAATTTTTATTTTGAAGATTTAAAACCTGTATCATTTTATATGTTTATCTAATAACTATGACAATATGCTTTTGGTATATCTACATGGTTTATGTTTCTGTAGGGCCATGACTTCAAAACCTCCCAATAATTTTTGAGGTTCTATCTAGGATGTTTATAAGCTCATGCAAAACCTCTGGCTTTTCTCAAATGTGGGCTGTCACACAGAATACACTAATGGGCTCTGTGTCTCCCTGAGTGAAAGTTGAGCAGCCATATTAGAACTATTTAGTCTATGCCATGTTCATTTGCACTGTATGAAACAGAATAACAAAGTTTAACTGTTGATTGAAAGTACTTTAATGTATAAAGTTAGATATTAAAATGTGTCTGTTTTTTTGAAATTGAATTAAAATTACTAGGTTTTTTCCTTTTCTAGATGAGATATGGCAGTTCAGTCTCCATTTGTGTCTAAAGGACTAGAGAGTGGGGGGAAGTATTCTTTAAAAATCAGGTCTAGACATGGAAAAAAAGATAAAATTTTGTGTCAATTACATAATGCAAAAGATCAAAAGGATGATGGATTTTCTTTGGTAGCTATGTGAGAGGACACCGAAAATTCCATTATGATGGAGTGTCTCTGTCATAAGTCAAATTCACTCTGGCAGTGCAAGTGCTAAGCTAAGCATTGCATGCAGTGAATGGAAATGTAGAATACTAATATGGGTGTTGAAAAATCCACTAACACATACTCCATTTCTTTTCCTCTCTTAAGAAAGGCTTGTTATGCGCATATGATGTGGTAAGTTGAAGTAACTTGAATACTGCTATGTTATGTCAGAACAGGATCTCTAGTAAGGAATCTTACTGACTTAAGAAATCCTAAATATGACATATAGAAACTTTTCTGGATTGTGGCTTGGGAGGGAGGCGATTCTGCCCCTCCACTCCACTCTGATGAGACCCCATCTGGAGTGCTGCCTCCAGTTTTGGGTCCCCAGCATATGAAGAATATCAACTTTTTGGAGTAAGTCCAGAGTAGGACCACCAAGATGATCAGAGGAATGGAGCGCTTCTCATACAAGGAAAGGCTGAGAGAACTGGGATCGTTCAAGTCTGGAAAAAAGAAGGCTTCAGGGTGACCTAGTTGTGGCCTTCCAGTACCTAAAGGGAGCCTAAAAGAAGGATGGAAAGGGACTTTTTACAAGGATTTGGAGTGGCAGGACAAGGGGGAATGGATCCAAACTAAAATAGAGTAGCTTTAGCTTAGATAATAGGACAAAAGTCTGTATTGTGAAGGTGATAAGGCACTGGAACATATTGCTCAGAGAAACTGTGGATGCCCCATCCCTGGCAATGCTCAAGGCCAGGTTGGATGGAGTTTTGAGCAACCTGGCCTAGTGAAAGATGTCCGTACCCATGGCAGGCAGGTGGAACTAGATGATCTTTAAAGTCCCTTCCAACCCAAGACGTTCTATGATAAATTATGGGGTACTGCAAACACAAAGTAGGTAAATTTGGCCATAGGAAATCAGTGAGGAGCTCATAGGCTGTAGACCTCAGGCCCCTGAGGCTATAAAATATAGGATTTTTGGTAGAAAATCCTTTGGGAGTTGACTTTCTTTCTGAACATTAAAGCATCTGTAGTGGGTTTTTCCAAAGCTTTGCATAAATGTGTGATAAGCCTTATCATATGGCTTCAAACATACAGCTACTATTACCTTTGCCAGTTATATGATCGATGTTTGCAAGTGCATGACTATGGATATTAGTTAACTGAAGAAATACATGTCTTCAGAAAGCAGGTTCTAGCTTTTGAACCTTCAGTGTCAGATGCCAGGTCATACGCCTAAACTTGGTTCTCCTATCTTTTTGCTCACTTGAATATTTTTTTGCAAATGACCTCTTTATAAGGGGTTTGGAAACTCTGCTCTAGTGCAATGTTATTATGGTCCTTGTATTTTCCAGCTGGATATACAATCCACAGATCATACAGTGTACAGGCAGCCAAATCCTTTTTGCAGTAATCTCTTCAAAGAGGGTGGAACAAATTGTATTTATACTACTCCAGTATGCAAGTAAAATTAGATCTTTTTGATGGGTACTTTTCAGTGTGATCTTGGGCAGTTGTTTGAAATGGGTTAAGAATCTTATGCTGTATTTCCTTTTTATTGCAATAATTCCAGTTACAGGGTTTTATGTAATGTGCACAGAAGAGTGTTTTTTAATTGTTTCACTTCAAGGTATCTGCTACATATGAACTCAAACCATTAGAGTTGTCCTGCATACAGATATTTATTTCAAATGCCAGGACTGTTTATTTCAGATGCCATGGCTGCGCAATGAAGGTGAAACTCTGCATGGTGCAGCACAACTGGAACAGAAGAACAGGTGAAAACACTCTTCAACTTTTTGAAAGTGTGTGGGAGTGCAAGGGGTCAGCTCTTCCACAGCTGTGATTGGTATTTCCATATTCCTTTGGGAGTTTTTTGAGCAAAAATCCACTCTTTCTGAAGGTGGCAAGTCAGCTGCTCAGCTCTAGGAAATATTCTGAGTCATACCAGATGCTTCTTGGAGTCCAGCATGGGACTACATTGTCTTCCTTAGTCATTGTTCAGCTATTTCCCCATGGAGGGATTTTAGCCAACCTTTCCATTTTCAGGACCAGAAAGTACAATTGAAGCTACAGATGCATGTAAAGATCCAAGCACAAGATGCAAAAAGCCTACTTGACACATTAGTAGGACAGTTATCATGAAGAAAGAAGTAGGTAAGGTTAGTGTGCCAATTCATTCTTTATTTGGTTCTTCTTCCTTCCCTTCTTTTAAGTGCATTTACCACTGGTACTACATATTGAGAGATTATAAATAGGTGTCAGGGCAGTGCTGTCTTGACAACTTTTATTTTATGTGGTTTTAAAAAATCTTCCAGAATGTTTCATTGTTAATTTTACCATATTCTTGTGGGTAATGTTGGTTAAGGCAATGAAACACAATTCTGGCACAGCATGCTCTTTATATAAAGGTTAAAAATACATGCAGAACACTCTTTTTGGCTTTATCCAAAGACTTTAGGATAATATTTTTAGCAGCACGTAATATAGGCTTGTGGTGATATTGTGCAGCACAATATGGCTTTTTTCAGAGGTCTACATGCACTTTCATTTATTCAGTGTTTGGAAAATACCAGCTTTGCTTATTCTTTGTGACAGAAGCATGGGTTCTTATTTTTTTAAGAAAGATGGATAGGCAAAGAAATCAAAATTGAATAGCTATGTTGGAAATTATCAACAGTAACTGCTACTTGCATTAAAAACACCCTTTTCCCATGTTGACTGAACTCCTCTAAATAACTGCTTTGGAAGGGTTCCTTGGCAAGGCAGAGGTGGATGCGGGTATCTTGTGTGATTCTGTTTAATTATATGAGTGCCAAGTCTATATCTGGACCAGGAACAGTGACACTCAGAGTTAAATTAGGACTCTTCAGTGTGTGTGTAATACAACTGCTATGCCCCAAAAATCTAAGATCACGTGCAGCTCTTGCCCTTCGGTGGAACTGTGTATTTTATAAATCTCTCTGCTTAGCTCAATGTGGCCATACAGTCTTTGAGTCTAGTTGACTCAAAGTTGCACAAAAATCAGGATCAGGATGGGATTTCAACGCGTGATTTCAATGCCTACTACTGGAAACTCCTCCTCTGCATTCTGCCAAAAACAGCAATCATATTCTCAAGCATTATGGCCAATGCTTTCTTTATATGAATGAGTTTTCCCCACGGAGAGGATGTGCCTGCAGTACGTTTTCTATGTATTGCTCGCTGAAGATGAGCTGTGAGTTCCCTTTCTGCTCCCACACTTGTAGGGATTTTTTGGAGCCTGTTCAGCAGTGTGGGAGTTCTTCAGCATGGAACAGTCTCTAGTACAAAGTGCATGTGAGCTTCTTGCCAGTTTTTGTGGGCCCTTATTTTGGACTTACCAGAAAAAAAAGGGTTGGGGAACTGATGATTTAACTTTGTTATGAATGCTTTTATTGGTTCCCCAATTTAAGGCAATGTTACCACTGTTAAGATGTGTCGGAAAAGCACAGAGGGAGTATAGACACGGTTACCTGGTCCTGGAAGAAACAATCCTTGAAAATGACTGACTTTGCTGCATGCAACAGTCTGTTCCCCAGGCAAGTGCTTTGAATGAATACTCCATAGATGTAAGGATTTCTGTGTTTTCAGCAGCCTCCAAAATTACTTTCTTTGAGTTATTTGCTGGTTTTGCATTAATATTAATAAACTCTGGAGAAAGAAAGAATGATCTCAAGCCTTACAGCCATAAATAGTCTCCAGCTCTACATACTATACTTCAGTGCTTCATTAAGATTAAACGTGCACATGCAGACAAGAGAGAGTTTGTGATAGCAACAGCATGAGACTTTCCATTCTACATTGGAAAATGGCTCATCTTCTCATCTTCTTACCTTGTGAAATGTCTTTTCTATCTGGGGCCATAAATAATGGCAACTCATTTAACGTTGTCAAAAAACCAGCCCAAATAAACTTTCTCATAAAAACTTAACTACTAACAGAGGCTTTAATTTTTCCTGTAAAAAAATTAGGCCAAGCTTGTACTAAAACTCTGATTTGGCATACCCAGTAAAAACTTAGGATAAGTAGTCATGTCTCAGAGGATGGTAGGGCTGGAAATTAATCTTCCTCTCTAGACACATGACCCTTCAGGCTTTGAAGTTTGCAAGTGTACAGCTTATCCCAAGTAGAGGACAAAAAACCCCATCACCACCTGATGCTTCTTCATATACATAAAATGTATGCAGTGATGCGCTATCTCTAATTGCTTTTGTAAACTCTGTTGAGATCTGTTGATGGAAAGAGGAAGATGTTATTGTTTTCCATCTGTGTGGAGCAACTTGAAGGTACCAAAGGGTTTAAAAAATGCACTGCATCACACTCCTGTTGTGAAATATAGGGGAAAAAGTAAAAGGAAAAAGCCCCTCCTGAAATGGTTGATTCTGGGTTTGGATTCATGTGTACTGCAGAGGAAAATGAACTGCTGATGTTCAGCAAGTGAACATCTGCAATTTCAATCCCGTGTGGCACAGACTGTCAGTAGGCTTCATTGCTGTGATCTTTTCTTATTCTTTTTTTGAATACTCCATGTAGCATAGGACTCTGTTCTTTGCCCTTTGTGGGACTTAGAGACTTTCCATGGTTTAATATGAAAAAGGGCTGTTGCTGAAGGAGTGTACTCATCCAATTTGCTTTGAAGATGTGGCAGCAGACTGTGTGTTTGTCTCCTTCAAGGGTGTGTCCCACAGCTGCCGGATGCCTTCACTTTCATAGATTTCCCCTTGCAACAGTTTGTGATTATATGCACCCAATTAACACCATCTCTGACACACACCCTGCAGGCAGCACAGACAGCATCAAAAGGGATCACAGTGAGGCACTTGGTACCAGTTGAGGACTCAGAGGTTGGCTGTGCTCTGGTGCTTATTTGGAGCAGGGATGCCAGATAAACTGCATGGTCACATCCAAGTGTTTTTCTTTTTCTAAATTTATGTCCTTAAAATAAATGTAATTTTCTTTTGGACCACAAGATCATTGCATCTCTGTATGATTTCACTGAGGGCAGAACTAAGGCTGCCTGGAGTATCTTGTTTGTATTTCCACAGCTAGTAAAATGGCTTCATGTTGTAAGTAACTTGAACTTCAGTCTTGTGGGATTATTTCTGTCTGACTGTAATGTTTTGATGTTTAAGTTTCTAGTATGTTTTTTCTTCATTTACGCAAATACTTTGTTCTTGGTAAAGAGTCACAATACCTTGGAAGATCCAAAGTATCCATTGGTATAATTCCAAAGTTTTACTAAAATGTATTTTTCTGTTGTTTCAACAGTCCAATCAGATTAGGGTACAGATAAGCTTGTGCATACAAGCAGTTAGTGTTACCAAATCTCTTTATCAGATTCAAAGGAAGAATGATGAGAAGGCAGAATCTGGGAAAGCAGAGAACATTTTTTGAAATGTATCGTTAACATAGTGGAGAGCATGAAAAAATAGCTATGGGCATACCAAAGTTTTTTGCAAGGGGAAAAGTTTAGGATAGCACACAAGAATCAGTTTTTCAATTTACCTAGTAAATCATCCTGTAATAGCCCTTTAACACAACTGTAGCAATAGTAAACGTGAGAAATGTAATTAAGTGGAAGATGTAAACACCTTTTGATAAAAATACAGACCCAAAGTGGAAACTTGGCCATGGGCCATTGGCAGGTCGCCCTCGGAGCCAGCCCCCAGAGAATGGATATCTTTTGCATTGATGTCCTTGCACAGAACTGCCCTTTCATTAGGAAATAAAAGACAGTTTTATTTTTATTCACTAGGTTTGACAGCTGAGGATATTGGTATCTTTACTCTCATTTTTGATTTAACATTAGTTAAATTAACCATACAAATAATTAGAAATTGTAATTCATTAATAAAACTACCACAATCTGATGATTGCACTTCAGCTAAGCCTAAGGCTTGAGCCCAACATCTGTCACCAGGATTAAACACTTAACAAAAATAAAAATTACACAAGCAATTAGGTATGCCATGAATCAATGGATTGTTTGTGTTGCACAAGGCGTGCTACCTTCCTCAGTGGACATCTGTGCTGAACACTGTGGCAAATAGTGCTGATTCCAGCCAAAGGTCAGAGCCTGTCTGGATGTCCGTGGCCATTTCAATGCCAAGGGTAAATGGTTGGTTTTGCTCATGTATATAGGAGCTAAGCTCTGCACTCTCAAAGAGCATGACTGTCCTCCTTCAGACTGGGAACAGTGCCCTCCCTTCCCTAATCCCTCAGACTATGCCTAGGCTTTGCCAGGCCATGTGCCAGCCTTGCCATGAACATGCTAACCATTAAAAAGCTTGGGTGATTGATGGTGAACCTGGAGTTTTCCTGATCTTGCATCTTTTCCTGGTGCACCTGAGGTAGCTGTAGGTTCATTGACTCAGTGCAAGAGGTGGCATGCCTCTCTGAGTAACGGTAAAAAAAGTATTTATGCTCTAAAAAGCAGAGGAAGTACCTCAGATTTAGGGTCTTATTATTTCTAAGTCAAGGAAGTTGGTGAACACATAGCCAAGTTGATAGTGGCAAGCATCCCTAAGACCCTGGACATCAATAATAACTTAATCTGAATGGAGAGCAGTGAAATGTGTTTCATAAAGGGGGCTAGCACAGAAACAAAAATGGTACCTTGATAATCAACTATTTATGGAGGTTATGTACAGACTTTCTTTGTGTTAATAATTTGTTTCAGTAGCAAGCAAGCATCTACTTCACTGTAAAATGAGACATGCACCTCTTAAATTGGGTGGGGTATATGGAACAGTGCCTGCTGCAGGGATACTAGGAAGAGATCATGAAGAGATGTTGCGGCCAAAGGAAACAGTGTGAAGTTATTTAGTGTGTCATGCAAAAAGGTGACACTTTGTGCTTATACAAAATCTTTTATCAGCTGACAACATCAAACCATGCCAAGGATGTTGTGCTAATCTATTCCTTGCCTATCAGCTGTGATATGCATACAGCAACATCTGTTACTGGAAAAGATGTAAAGGGACCTACTGCAGAACTAAAGTGAAATAAAATTACATTGTCCCTAGAAAGTAAAGCTATTTCAAGTGAAAACAACTGGTCTGTAAATACGAGCATGTTATATATTTGATTCAAAGCAATTCTGTTTATTCACAGCACATATATTTCAGTGAATCAAGGACAGGTAACCTTTTTACATTAGCACTTGTGTTACTTATTTGTCACAGTGATTTTTTAGGTAATTTCATATTGAGGGTCCACTGAGAGTAAAATTATTAAAAACTCATGAAAATGTCAAGCAGAACTGTCAGGTTTAACCATATGAATGGTTGCTGAAGTAGCTGGTGACTTTGGCAAGGGGAAATACTCCTCTTTAAGGGGCACTGTTGGATGTATAGAAACAGGCTTGTCTGTATTCAAGGGATCCTTTCTCTTAATTTTGAATAAGGGGTTCTCAATTACTCTAGAGCATTGTATGGGCATTAGGGCTCCACTTTGACTGAGGTGCTTGCACCTTTTCCAAGCTACTATCTCTTCTGCTGTGGAGAAAATTTCTGGGAAATTAAGCATATATCCATCCTTTTCCTAGAGGCAATTCCAATTATGATACACAGGAAGAACAATTAATGTGAAGAGCTCATTTTTCATTTCAGCCCTTCATCTTTCTGGAGGATTTGTTCCTCTTGCAAATGTTGCCTTGTTGTCTCAGGAACAGGAAAGCCTCTGAACACATACAGAGGAGGGGGGCCTTGACCACTGACACCCAAGGTTCATGCACAGAGCACCTTCAGTGGAAAGCAGAGGAATCGAGGGCATGATTTTTGAGAGTATGACTTCCCTGTACCTTGTCCCCACCTTTTAACAATTCTGCTCAGAGCAGTAAATACTCATAATTTCTGAATTCACATTGCTACACATACAGAAACATCTAAGCGTTTTGCATATGCAGAGACCACCAACTGCAAGTCTGCTGGCTCTTGCTAGTTATATTTTAGGTCTGTGCCAAATGGGCACATGTTCTGAATGAGCTAACTTGGAATACAGTGGTGACATCCACAGTAGGAATTTCACATAGGGCCATGTTAGTGGCTTTGCTCCCTGTCATTGTGATTCCACATAAGAATGTAATGGAAGAAGAGACTGGGTGGTATGAACAAGTACTTGGGGATTTGCTATCATGAAACTGCTCAGTTATACTGCACCATCCCTGTTCCTTTGGAGTATCTTAAAGTCTGGCACTCAGTAGTGATGCTGCTGAGAAAACAGGCATGTAGCTATTTTGGGGCCTTCAAAGCAAGAAGAGTCTGAAGGCAACCTGGAGAGAGGGACTTGTGCTCATTACCTACAGAAATCACACACTTAACACTACTGCTGTTGTTGGTAACATTATTAGATTATTATTTTCTAGGGAATAAAAAAGAAGTTTTTATCTAAGGTTGAAAAAAAAATCATTGCAAAAATGGAGTTAACTTCTCCCATTGTGGTCCTCTCTGCCTGACATTTCTTGGGTCTTCTCAGCTCCCTGTTTCTATGCAGTTCCATTCTGTTCTGGAGACTTCTCTGCATCACAGCAGCACACCAAAAATAGAGATGAGCCCTTGGAATGTAACCACAGAGATGCCTTTAACTTTATTGCCATTTATCACAAGTTGCTGTGGCAGTGAATGCCACGTGACTGGAAAGTAAACATCTCCAAACCTCGGGCAGATATCTGCCAAAGCATTCCTTTCTTATTTGTTTTGGGACTTTGTTCTGCAGGTCCTGTGTGACAGACATGTGTGAGTGTCCAGTCCATAAAAACTGCTACTGTGAGTCATTCCTGGCATACACCCGAGCCTGTCAGAGGGAAGGGCTGAAGGTCCAGTGGGTGCCGGAGCAGAACTGTGCAGGTAAGCATTTTGGGACTGCTTCTTTGTAAGCCGTTGGATAGCCTGTCCTTTTAGGCTACTATCCTTTGACTGGTGGAGGAAGATCAAAAGTAATACAGGAATTCTACCAGCTTGGAAGTTCATGGAAGTTTTTCTTTCAGGATATGTAAACTCTTGATTACAGAAAATGTCTAAACTTCTTTGACCTCCTGTCAAACCATAGTAATATTTCTGGAGACAATATGCGCATATAATTGCAGTAGGTTCAACAAGGAAAGAGGAGCAAATGTATTTAGTGGGAATATTAAAATGCAAACCTGCATTCATTTTTGCATTTAGTCCATACTCCCTGTTTGATTAGGAATGCATCAATTGCAAATAATTGTGAGTAATTATTTCCATGAAAAGTGGTGGCCTGTGGTTATGGTCACTTGAACTAAAATGCACTATTACTGATGAGTATTTCACCTGGTTATGGCCTCATTAATTTAGGACGCTCTTTATTGGCATTGATCTGCCTGGAGATGTATTCAGATTTATGTAAAGCAATTGACAGTAGTTGAAAAAAACAATGAACAATGACAGGAGGATACTCAATGCTGGTCAAAGAGCTGCTACTCTGTGGTCCATTTTGGTGATTGTGTGTGGCTTAGGGTCTACTCTCTCAACTTCAATTTCCTTTTCTGTTGAAGGCATTTTAGCAGGGATGGGTGAGTGACAGAGCAATTTATGTTAGATTGACTGTTCCCGAAAGGATCATTTTTTTTTTCTTACAAAGGAACAGGACAATCCAAACAGGGTGTCACTAAGTGAAAACCCTGTTCAAGGATGTGGTCTTAGACAACACTAGTAATGTATATAATTTTAATCTATTGATCTGGTAGCAGATCTGTGTAGAACCTGAAGCAAGCATCCTGACTTTTTCTAAAGCGCTTCAGACTGAGACCTCACTGTGGCAGATGCTGTAAAAAGAATAAAAACTCCTTGCTAGCAGCCTCTGCCTTAAGGATTTTATACAAATGTTGACATATCACGACTTAACTAATTGAGGCTTCATTTCACAATTTTTTTCTGGCATCTTACTAAAGACAAGACAAATTTCTGAGGCAAAAACAGTCCTTGAGAAAACATTATAAAGGAATTTAAACACACAGCCTCCATTAAAGCTAAAGAAAGAAGTTTTTAAAATTGACATGACTTTTTACATCTCAGCATGGACTTCTAGAGGGAAATAGGAAATCATGTTAAGCAGAAAATATAGATAAGCTCTATAAGGCAAAGTACCCTCAAAACACTTAAGTATCCAATGTCAGATAAGTAGCACCATCTTTTATAGTAAATCCTACAGTAAATTAAAGTGCATCCACTGCATTCCATATGGTACCAGTGGTCATCATCAAGATTTTAATTTTTTCTTATTTTTTTTCCTTTCCAAAACAAATAGTTGCAGTCATTTTGTCCCAATTACAGATAAAAGTTCCTAGGTAGGAAACAACATATCTGTAATGAAACTTTAGCATTCTATGACTTTCATTTCCTGCTTGACATTTCATAGCAGGTGGGATACTTGCAAGAATTGTGTTCTGATGAAAATGGAATATACATATTAGTAAAGTCAGGTTTTAATTATACTTTTGTGTGTTTAAAAACCAGATCTTTTGTGGTTGCCAGTTGCTCTACCATGACTGCTGTAAGCTTAGCTCCTTTTTGTAATCTTCAGGAAACTTGTGTTATCTGGAGGGCCAGCCAAGCAGGGGGCTCAGGAGGCTGAATTGCACATCATGTTTGCTACAAGCTGTTCTCTCTCCCCCAGTACAACAGCTTCTCCTCCTCAACATTTTTCTGCAGAATACTGCTGATCAAGATTTACTGTCCTATGAGGTTGGCTCACTAAGGGGATGTCAGTGAAAACTGGAAGAAAATAAGTAAGGAAAATGGTTAGGGCAGGAAAGGGTTGGTGAGATCAACATGAGAACTGAGAAGGTTAGGAAAGGATATGGGTTGCCATGGAAAGTAGTGGGAAGTGAGACCTGTTAGGATGGGCATAGGAAAAAATATGAATATTGAAGGAGAAATTAAGAAAGCGGGAGAGCCAGCATGAGGGAAAGAAAAATAAGAAAAAGCGATACATGGAAGAGGGAAAAGAAAGGATAGAAATGGAAGGAAGAATTTTGAAAAGGAAAGGAGAAAGAAAAAAAAGTTTTTTTTAACCTAAGAAAGGCTAAATAAGCAGTTCATAAAGTGCAGTTAAGTAAACTAAAGTGGTAAGAGGCCTTGGGACATAGTAATTTAACACTGCATTTCTGAGGACACCAAGAGGAAGAAGACTCAAGGATGGTAGAAGGGAATAACTCCCTGCAATGGGCATGAAAACATGCAAGTAAAAAAAAAGATAAGGGCTATAATATTGTGCAAAGTGTGCTGATGTGCTGACATGCCACAACAGTTTCATAAAATCTGAAAAATTTTCTTTTTCTCAGGGATCAGTTGAAGTGGAGGAAAATGAGTGTATGTTTGATTTTGTCTCTTCTCCTTTGGGTTCCTTCTCTGCTGTAGAATTTTCTGGCCAGTGTCACTCTTTCCCTGCTATATGTTGTTTTCGTTTAACTGCTTTATTCCGTGTGTATTTGTATCAGGAGGGCTGTTCTGGCTTTTCAGTGGAAACTTACTGAAAACTGAAAGTTGAAAATATTAACATGAATGGATCATGGGAAGGTCAGAGTCCAGGTCCATTGCCTTTAACTACGTTGGAAGGATATGTTGTGAATTGCAAGCACTATGAGTGGCATTCCATTTGAAAGTCCTACAGAAGACCTCTGAACTGTGTAACACTGACAGAAAAAGCCAGAAAATTCATTGATGCTCAAATATTAGTTCAGAGTTTTCTGTGGAATAGGGTTTACCAGATATTGTCAACCAAGGGAATCCTTCAGCAGTTATGTTACATATTTTGGTTTTTGTGTTGGGGAATAAGAGTTCCTCCTAAATAATTACAGCCATATCTACAAAGACAGGCGCCGACAGATTAAATCCTCCTCTGTGAAACTGCTGAAGTGGCTGGACTAAATCAGGTCTAGTCTGCAAACTGTAGCCTTCTTAGGCAGGGTTTATTAGCTCAGGCACAGTGCTGTATTTATGAGACTGTATGGCTTCTGGACTGGAGCTGGATATTATCTTGCCAGCTCAGAAAATGGTCTGAGGAAGCTCACATCTGTCATGCCAAACACATGTTCTAGAAGAGAAGTGGAAAAATCCTGTTGGGACTGGTAATGTTTCAAAATACAGTATTATTAGTAACTTTTGTATGTTGGGGTTAGGTTTTTGATTTTTTTTGCTAGTGTACTAAGGAAGTTATTAGTAACAGAACTCAGCTCTTTAAGAGAGGAATTTGCCTTAAAAGACGGGTGCAAAGACACCACTTCTGTTTTCCATGTTTACATGGTAGTGAATCACTTCAGCAGTCCCTGGGAAGCCTTCTGCAGAATGTCTTCATTTTTATATTTTAAACTGTTGATGAAGTGGAATGTTCTGGATCAATCACACCACATGTTAACAACTGAATCACTCAACAACAAAAACCATCCAGGGAACTTAAACAGCAGCCATTGTAGTTTTCTGATTTTTCCCCTGACAGCATGTTAATAATGCCATTATAGGCTGCCTACAGCAGAAAATAGTCATCATATCTTCTACATGGCATCATCTGAAGGAAAAGGAGGTGTTTTGACATCCTACATCCATGTGTGGTAGAGCAGAGCTGGGGAATACTTACAGATGCCATGGCTGCTGAGGGCAGGCTGTTAAACGTTCTCTGTATGTATTCTGGGGCAGAGATGAGGAAGTGGAAAGGAGACCTTTGCCAACTTTCCTCAAACCCACCAGCTGAGGAACCAAAGAGAGCTCAGGTGGAAGGAAGAGGCCAGTTATTACTGCAGTAAAGCTTTTTGGGATGAAACCTGTGCAGTCTTAATATTGAAGCTCATGTTCCTTTCTATATGGAAACCACATGTACTGAAGTCTAATGTTTGGTTTTGGTTGGACAATTAGAGATCCTTTGAAAGGAAGCTCATTGTCAGAGAGGAAGGACAAAAGCTCCTAGTAAACAGTTCCTGTAAGATAATTCACATTGTGTGTGGACAATCAGTGACCATCTTTGAACGTCTTGATCTGCTTTTCTAGACAGTTAATACATTGTTTGCAAAGCTCCTGGGACATCTACACATTTTTATTTTCCCTCTTGCAGAGATTCAATCTCTATTCTTAACACACTGTGTAAGCATAGAGTTTTTTGGGAATCTAACCTTTTATTCTGTGCTTAACATTGCTTGCATGTTTTTCCCACCTTCTAACTTTCCTGTTTAATTTAATTTTTATTTTTTTTTTTTAGTTTTTACTTTTGTTTGTTCCTTCTTTAGTATGCATGGAAGTTATTGTGCAGAGCAAGATAGAAATGTGAAGTTGGAAAAATATTCTTGAAAGATCTATGCCCACAAACTGAATAAGCCTATCTTGAATATAACTGGCATAGGTTTGTTTCCAACCTATTCTAAAACAATGTTCAATTAAAGATGTCTCACAGAGTTTCTAGGTAGGTTGCTCTTGGTGCTTTCTTATGCTTAAAGATAAAAAGTTGGGGTTTTTTTCTCTCCTGTTCTTTAATATCTATTTAATATTCATCAGATGATTCTCTGTAGCTCCAAGGTAGTTTTCCTCTGTACTATCCATTTTTTACAATTTTGTGTTTGTTTAATAATATCTGTGTCCTGAGAATTGGGTATGCATTCTTGCTGTAATTCCTTCTTTGGGACAGCTTTTCAGATATGCATAAATTCCATAGAATACACAAGAAGTAACACTTGCAAGAAACTGATGCTGTTTTGAAGATCCCTTAGTGGTGAAAAGGAACCCCTTAAATTTATGATGCCTTAGCAATAAGACTTCCATCCTCTTTGATACATTCATATATATTTAATCACTTTATTTCTGTCTGTTTTCTCTTTATGAATAATGGCAGTACTGTAATGACACTATAGGCGAATTCTCACAACAAAACAGCGTTTTCTGTCTATAACAAAGCTATTACTTAAAAAATCTTGACCTTCAATCTCTCACATTTGAAGAAACCTTCCTAATACAATTACTTCTCTGAAAATTGCATGAGATTATTCTGGATGCTTGAGAGTCCCTTACCATCTATGAACTATTTTATCAGTACTTGTTTTTGCCATCAGCACAGCCATTAAAAAGAAAAACAGACTTTTATTTACCATTGAACCATGTAGTATTCTCCATACTAAAAAGGCAGGATATAAAATGTTGAGAGTTTAGGTATTGATCTGGAGGGGTTTTAGTGCTTTTAGCTGAGCCTTCAGTGGTCTTTTATGTTGCAAATGCATTGAACTGTCAGCTACATAAATTAATGAACAGATACTGGAATCATTAAGTACAAGAATCCTCAGTCAGTGATCCCTTGGTAAACAGGACAAAACATGGATACAATTGATTTTTAATTTTTGTTTGCTTGTTTGTTTGTTTTAGAAATGCTGCTGTTGGATTAACAGCACTGATGTGGTTTGCTGCAATGTGAAATTTAGAAAGCATAATCTTAGGATCAAAAATTCTAATGTGGTGCATGACTATCCTTTTTCTTCTTCTTTCTGTAGGAATGGAACTGATAATAGCTGTCTGGCCTTGTAAATGTTTCAGAAATCTTTGAGAAAAGGCATTGTAATAAATAAACAGTGTTAATCCTTTAATATGAAACACAGATCTGTGTATAGATAGAAACCTTGCCAAAGCTGTATATATCATTAGCTGTGTTAAAATTCTTTAAAGGGTCAAGACTGCTGTGGACTTGATAGCTTTTTGATAAGGAATTTTGCTGCTTTTATATTTATGATGTGATATAGTGGAATCTTTTTACAAGTAATTTTTTCCTCTAGATAATGCTCATGCCAAAATGTGCTTTTTGATATTTGCAGTAGAAACAAAGCAAACAGATAAGTAACTTTCCTTATGGGGCTTTGTGTAATATGCATATTTTGTTCCTTTTAACTCCTTTCAGCAACCCAGTGTAAACACGGCGCAGTTTATGATACCTGTGGTCCAGGATGTGTCAAAACATGTGACAACTGGAATGAAATTGGACCATGCAACAAGCCCTGCGTTGCAGGGTGCCACTGCCCAGCAAATTTAGTTCTTCACAGAGGAAGATGCATCAAGCCAGTCCTGTGCCCACAGCGGTGACATTTGTTCTCTTTCCATGGACACTAATGCAGGTGGTCACTTACCCCTTTGATGCTCACAGCCAGTGAAGGACTCCAACTGTTTGTGTGCAGATTCTGCAAGTAAATGTCTATTCAAAGAGTGTAAATATGCTCCTGTGTGTGTGTGTTTGTGTGTCTCTAAGGACACACACATGGCACCTAGAAAGATATATAAATGTATACTGTGTGTCTGTGGACACAAGTTCCATACACAAGTGCCCTAAACGTAAGTACAACCCATATATTTATATATATGTCCACACACAAATATACATAATTTCTATATACCATAGAAGGATGAATTATAATATGTATATTTTTTGCTATAAAGTTTATGTATTATTATTTCTAGGACCCTGATCTATAAGTCATTGTATAAATAAACCAGGTGTTTTTAATGTAATATAGTGGCATGAAAAGATTGGATGACTTTGCCATTGCATAAGTTTGTCGTTTCCAAGGAAACTTTTTTAGGGCCATAGCACTGCCAGACTGGATTAGTTTCAACACAGAACCTGGATTTACAGTTGTACAGGAAACACATTTCTCTGGAGATGGAGGATTTATCTAGGAATATTTCATGCGTACATTAGAGCTGCATAGTGATTGGTGACAGTGCTTAATCAGGCAGAGAAAGCTGGGGATTGGCTTTTATGCTTTACTGAAATAACTGTGCAAAATGATTTCCAAAGCTGGTTGGACAAAGGCCAGGATAGAGATATTTCTTTCTGGAACGGCACCAAAGAATCAGGGGCCAGATTTTCAGAAGTGTTCGGCACCCAACAGCTCACTTTGAAAACCTGACCACTTCCCATTTCATATCCTAATGCCCCATCTCTGTTGTTGTGTTTGGCAGTAGCTGTGAATACACAATGAGGAGCTTGAAGAAAATATTCATGTACATATTAGCCCCTTAAACACATTTGAAATGCCTACGTTTGTTTCATGTCTCCCCCAAATATACAGAAAGCAAATCCCATGCTGAATCTTTTGATTTCAGTGTGCCTTAAAATAATTCCGAGCTTAGTAACTCATTTAATTTATTATCATGGTTTAGAAGAAAGACAAATTCACCCCACCAAAAAACAGTAGAAAATGTCAAATGCTAATTGTAGAACTGCAATTTATTTCCTTAGTGGTCTTTTGGTTGAGGTTTGTGAACATGTGGGCTCTGTGAAGTTTGCATGACTTTTGAAGTCTCCCAGGGGAGAAGCAATAATATGGGATTTCATTAGAAACTGTTAAAAAAGCCATGCAACTTTCTCAAGCCTGAAGGGACAGGGAACTATTTTTCTTCCCTGGAAAGCCTCTTGTAGAGCCTGATGGAACAGTCTCTGGAGATGATAGAAATCTTTGTGCATCTGATTTAGGTTTATAATGAAGTAATATCCTCCCACACAGCTACTTCCATCATGCCTTGCATTGAAATTGCACATTGTAATGCTTTGAGCAACTTTCTCCTTTAATTCTTTTCTCTCCAGGAAGTTAAGCAGGGCCTCAATTTACAATAAATGAGTGGTTAAACACACTGGGGTTATACAACCCATCTGTGATCCCGCCCTGGAGGAAGATGCTGAGTGAACCTGGTTAACTTAGGCACCACACTATCCAAAATGCTGTACCACCACAGTGTTAAAAAGAGATGGGCATATAATGCCAAGAGTGTTCCATGGATGTTCATCCAAATCTTAAATAAACTCAGCTTGATCTTTTTATGTTCCTTTTGTGTTCGTTTTCTCGGAACAGTCAAATATTTCAATTTTACTGGAAGAGAGGGTTTTGAAGACTCATACACAAGTGCACTGGGAAGCAGAATTGCAAATATGCAGATCCCATGAGAGCAGGAAACTAGAAGAGTTTTATGTGGCTCATATGCTAATTGAATGGCAAAGTTGAAGTTTATAACAATTGCAGTTGGCTGAAGGAGTAAAATATAAAATGGAAGTCATTAAAATAATTTAAAGCATCAGTTAGACCAAAGAACATTTCAGCCTGTGAGCTTTCAATGCTGAGATATGGTGTCTAAACCATTAAAGAGAATATTTGCCTACCTTTAGTTTAGGACAGATTTTAATTACTTTCTGCTCAGTGTTTCCAAAATAATACAGGCAATGTGAATTGCATACATGAACAGTGTATATGTCTGTCTTTCTCTTTTCTCCTGGCTTATAAAGGTAAGTGAAAGGTGAAGGGAGAGCCCTCCAGGTCTCTCAGTCCACTGATCACATTCAAGCAATGCTTAATTGATTCTAGGTGAAGAGGTGACTTGGTCTTTCTGTAGGATGAAGTCTATTTTAAGATCTTAAAATGGTTCAGTTTGAAACCTGACCCACAGGTCATCTCAAAATGAGGACCCATTCCTTGGTTTCACTTTTTCATATCTGTGTAATTAAGAGTAGACCCATGCTTTTCAGTTTAGTGATGTAGACTGAGGAAGAGAGGAAAGTGGTGTTACCTCTAAGCTGAGTGATTGTGCCCTTAGGGTTCTTTAGAGCTTTTTCCTCCAAACTCCACAGCTTTCAAGGCAAGAGTAAGTGCTGTAATCTGTCTGCTCAGTTCACATGGACCATCTAAGATAAGGGAGTTCTGCTTTTCTAGAAATTGTCCCCAGATTTCGCCTTGGCAGGTTTTATATCTGTATGTGTGGTTACCCTGTGCCTCACTGAACTATTGAGACCAGATCAGGCCCAGGTGGGCCTATTGCACTCCACTCTTCTCTTTGCCTCCCTCCTTCAAGACCATTCAAAAGCTGAAAGTCTAGCCCAATACCATCAATAACATCATTGCCTCTGGCCTCACAGAGTTTTGGTTGCAGCCCAAGCTTCTTCTTCCTGCTGATTTTGCTCATGGAATATTGCCCCTACAATGCTAGAGCTGGAAGTTTCCTGTATATCACTGGGGATTTCTTTTTGATGAAATTCACTGGTAATCCAATTTTAGTATGCTAAATGTGTTTAATATGCAAAAATGTTTTTTAAATAATAACATAACATTGCTAATTGACATGTCATATGGTGTATTCACCATGCAAAACTGATGGTTGTGTAAATTTTGATCTTGATAATGCTTTTGTCAATCTGTGCATATAACGCTGGGCTAATTTGTAAGGTGAAATATATACGAAGGAGCAGAGTTTCCAATCAAAGGATGATCCAAAAGAGAAGTCGGAGAAACATCTCTGTAATCCAATTGACAGTCGAGACCTCCATCAATAGTTTCGCCATTAATCTGCTGTGTGTTCTCTGGCAAGTCATTTAGTATTTTGAATTTTGTTGGGGAAACAAGACTCTGGATTTATGAATTTTTTAAAAGTTTATAGATGGAAAATGTTCTAAAATGCCATCAGTCACCAGGGTAATATCAGCTGAGATTTTACCAATCTACTCAGGTCTCCTTTGCATTAGGTTGTCCCATCTCTCCCATATCATCATCACTTGGAAATCAGCTTTTATTTGGCATATTTGGAGGTTAAATGTATTTACTTCCTCCTCATGTACTTCCAGTTGTGTCTATTTTTGCAATGTATATTGAGTTTTATAAACCATGGAGACAAGCCATAGCCAAACAGAGCAATTTGAGTTGTAGCCCAAGACTCCCACATCTTCCAAGAATGCTTTTCTCCTATAGAGTGAGGTTGGTTGCACTTGGACAAAATAAAAAAAAAAAAAGAAAATATTCTTAATGTCTGACCCAAATGCAAACCCATCCTTGTATCACATAAGTAGTTTTCAGCAGATAATCTAAAAGAAGTAAGTTCTCATATTTTGTGGTTTTTTTCAACATAGGATGCAAATACAGTTTCATGCTGACTGGCTTCCCACTGAGAGAACCTGACAGCTGCAATAGCTGGTCTGACACACAACTGTGTAAGGGTATGGCGGTTTGCTTTTTTTTGCCTTCATCAAAAGTGGACAAGGTGATTTCAGAGCTAACAGATGTGAGCGTAACAATCCGTGCATTTTCAGCTGGACGGACTGGAGGGAGAGTCAGTCAACAGCATTTAGCACTGCAGTGGTGAGATGTTCAACTATTTCAGGAACAGTGACAACTTAAGGGGTGTTATGCCAAGGTCTCAGCATTTGACAAACAGGAACTTTATGTTACATAACACTGATCAAATGCTTGTTCTTCTAACCCTGATTTTACCATTTTTAGAAAGCCCTGTGGCAAGAGAGATGTTTCCGCTCCCTTACAGAACCATTTCTAGTCTACAACTGCAAATGTTTCAGGACACGGGCCTTACCATGCTGCCATAACAGTATTCCTTTTCTCCCTCATAAAAGTTGTTGCACACATTGGTGTTTCTATGCAAAATTACTTTGACACCTGAGGACCAGAATTTTGAACAACAACATAAGGTTCTCCTCCTGTGAACACAAGGTAACTCTTGATCCCTCATATGGCCATGGCAAAGAATCCCCACCCCAGCAACCACTCAAACCCCAATCCCATGGCAGTGGAATCATGTGTTGAGACCTGATTGGAATAGGTATATTGTTAGGTATAGAAATCCATAATTAAAATAAGGTATGGGAGTCTATTCCTACTTTTCTCACAATTGTTACATCACCTTTGAGGAAATCACCAAAGTTAAGGAAAAGGATTTTTTTTCTCAGGTTGAGATGAGAAATTTATTTCTCATGCTTCCACTAGCACAACAAACCTGCCTTGATTTCCTTCAGGATATATGTTTTAGTGAACACACATCGCCACAACTGTCAGAACAAAAGCTACAAATGCACTTTTATAACTAGTCTTGTTCCTGGCTTTGAGATAAATTGCGAGTTCTCCTTACTGCTGTAGAGAGCACAAGTAATTTTTTTTGATAGCACAAATTTTTGCTGGCAGCAACATTACACAGCATCAAGCACCATTTCAGAAACTTCAAATGATGTTAAATACAACATGTAGCATTTAATATTTGCATGACATTACCCTTTACATGGAGAGTTGAGTTGATGCCAGCCCTGCACACAGGGCTGTGTGAAAAAGGAAGCTGGCTCTAATGGAGTCCATATATGTGGTGGGAGAGTGGTGACTTTACATAATTATCATTATCATTGATAGCACTTTCTGTTTCCCTAAGTGATGCTTATACCTGGGCATCGATATAGATTACTTTTGCACATGAAAGTGAATTGATGGGAATATAGGAACTCCTGCCCAGACAGACCCACCTTTCTTTTTTTTCTTTCTTATCCAGTGGTGAAGAAATGCTTCATAGCACACTTCAAAGAGCATTTGTAAGCCTCATAATGGACAGCTCTGCAACAACCTGCTCATAGAGGCAATTTAGCCTTATACTCTGGCAGTAAGTGGTTGGTACTTTAATGACCCAATCATTCAAAGCACTTAACTGTGCTCAAACTTTGAATAACTTCCTTTGCTTCAGTGGGGCAACATGCATGCTGACTTCTAACTGCACACCTAAATGGTTTGCTGGGCCAGGGCCAGAGAGTTCGGCATCTGGCAGGATCAAATATTAAACCTTGTGATATTTTGTGTTTCTTCATTATTTCCATGCATAGATCTATTTTATGATCATGCTGCTATCGACTGCTAGAAAATCATACAAGATAGGGCTTTTTGAAGCCTTTTGTTTTGAGACTAGAAGATTGTAGAATTTTTTCTATTGATTTCCTGTATCAATGTAACAATTTCTTACATCACATTGCAATCTTTATTTTTTTTTTGTTATTGTTAAAACAAGGGGACATATTCGACTTGTGTTTTTTTTCTTTTGATCTGGAAAAAGTAGGGAACAATTTCAGTGAATTAACTGTTTCTAGCTATACTAGTTTTAAACTGGACTGAGTTCATACTAACACCATCCTGACTTTATAGTTGTGGAAGTAATCCTGGTGTGGCTGCCCTCAGTTATTAGACTCTCAGTTGCTTCTAGCTATAGTTCATTACAAAACTCTGATAATACTATATTCGAATAAAAACATCTGAAGCCCAAATCAGTATAAATAATTTGCTACAAGAGATCACAGTTTGTAAATGAAGGGGGAAAAATAATTTTTCTTCTTTTCACAATCATTTTTCTAAATTGTATTAATAAGGAAAAGGAAATTGTGACTATAGAAACTGATGAAGAAAAGAGAACTAAGAAATTTTTTAAATATTTAGTGCAAGTATTCAGCATTTTTAACAAGGATCACTGAATAGCTTTCAAAACCTCTAGAAAAACTTGATTGGGCTCTACAGAATATGAATCAAAACTCAGAAGTGGATATGTGCTGATGCAATTCTACAGTTAAAATTTCACTGTGTCTTGACTGGAGATAAATGAGTAGAGTTTGGAGGAAATAATTTATCCCATCTTAGGCATCTGAATGTTTGTTTGCTAGTCTGGGGTGTAAATATGCAGGTGTTTGAACCCCACCATGTTGGATATACAGCCCTGACATTCTTCACTTTGATGTGCATCAAGAATAAATTTAGAGGAACCCATACAATAATATCTGTGTCAAAAGGCATGTTTGGGGTCTTTTATTTGTTCATTACAAGTAACTATTACCCTGCAAATCATCAAGGGGAAGAGAAACTGAAGGGAATTGCAGAGTGTATCACATATATTAGATGTTCAAAGCCATTAATGTATGGGGGGTTTACATGAAATATTTTATATGCAATTTGTGGAGAGTGCTCTGTAGTGTCAAGAGCATCACTGCAGAATGTTTAGATTTTAATGTTTAGAATTGCTTTGCTTACTCATGCTAAATTTTTTACAATTTCACCTGAGGTGCATTAATGTAAAAATGAAATCTATTTAAAATTTTACTAAATTTCTGTCTTCATCAGTATGTCTCAGTTTATAACTTGGTTGAATTTAAATTTATTATGTAGTTTAATGTCTCTTACAAAACTGCAAACTGTGTAGTAACCTTGCCTTGGCTTGTCTTTGAGGGTCCATACAGTTTTTGTAAGGATATTTTACTAATACAATTTTGTAAAAGTAGGATTGTGATGAATATGTTTATAAAGACATTGTTTATTCCCCTATAAACTGAATATTTATTATGTTTATGCAGATAAATATTGATGCCTTATTATTTCATAGCTGTCAGTGAAAACTGCTATGATTTGCAAGGTCTGACTCAGAAAAACAAGGTCTCCCATGCAATGGTTAATACTGTGTTCTCCTAAGAATTTAAATACTATTATTTCTTGGGATGGGAGGAAGGAGCCATGCAAACTATTTTTCTTTACTTTTACCTGTGATTAGGGAGATGGAATTTTGGGACCCTTGATTCAGCTGGTGACCCATTTATGTGGTACTGCTTGGCCAAGTTACTTCATTGCTATTTACCTTAGTTTTCTCATTGGTGAAACAGAAAAGATGATGCTTTACAGAAATCACAGAAACTTCAGAAACAGTGAATTTATTAGAAATCTGCTGGTCTGTGTTTTGCCAAAGCTCCTATTAATGTCCATGGGGCTCCAGATCAGTCCTTACAATTGTCAAGTATTTTTACATTTTTTTCTTTGCCAAGAGCAGCCTGTTCTGCTTCTGAAAGTGTAAGTAGGTCATGAACCCAAATGGCCAGGATTGAGAGCAAGCCTTGCTCTGCTCAAGCAAGAAGACCTTCTTTGATGGGTTTTTTTCTCCTGGAAGGAGGAGATGAGAGGATAAGGAGAGCAGAGAAGGTAATAAATTTGGGACTTTCCTTGAAATTCATAGGACTACTGGTGCTACATCCTCTGTAGCTGTGGTACTCCTTGCTTGGTCTGTGCTAACTAAATTCACATGAAGCCCCCAGTGACAAGCTGCTTTAACATCATGAGACACTGAATTTTTGGGGTTCATTTTGGGGTGTGCGGGCTCGTCCCGTCAGACTCTGTTCCATTAGTGAGGTGTGAGGGCAAAGCAGAGATGGCAAGGGCTGTAGTTCAAAGGCTGTGTGATCAGGCCCTGCGTGCTGCTTGTGCCTGGTGACAACTTACATGGTCACACATAACTTTTACCCCAGAATAACCACTCAGTGGTTGCAGTTATGACACATTATTTTTCCCACCTATTTTGGATGCAGCCTCTTCACCAAGAATGTTACATTATTAATTCTCCTTCAAGACAGTGTGCATTTATGAATTTTACCCTCACTTCTCTCTTGCCAGGCTTCACTTGGCTCTTGGTGAGATCAAGCATATAAACAATCAACATTTTGTCGCTGCCCAATGTAAGAGCTTTACAGACTGACATTTTGCAGAGCACTTGCACGGTTTGTGGAGACAAAATATAGGTGCCATGGGCACCTCTGAACAGAGCACTTGGTTGGCTCATTCTGCTGTCTTGTTCATTTGGGCAGCCTGTGCTCTCACATCACAGCAGTAATCCTTCCCTCCCTCCTGTGTGGCCTTTTCTGAACTGAACCATTTGTGACACTCATTTTTCTCATAAAAATGCTCAAAGAGAAAAGTCTTATTTAAGAAAAATATGAAAGAAAGAGCTTACATGGAGAATAATAAAAAAGTGGTGTCTGTTTTTAATTTAAACAATCTCTAGATTCATTTACATGATTCAGGCTCTTCGCTTAATGCAGGCTAATAATTGGAGTACTTCTCTTCATCATTTACAGTTCATCATCAATAGAATTTTAATGTTTGAGAGTATTGGTAATAATTGTTTTTCTAATTAAACCACACTGAAAAGCTAATAATCTTAATTTAGGATTTTTAACTGGTGCATAATTTCTGTCTTTATGATTGTGTCCTGTGGTTAGCACATGTTAAATTTGCCCTGGAAAGACAATGCTTTGTCTCCAGTTGTATTCATCCTGTTTTATTTAGTACATCTGGAAATCAGGCTCAACATTGCTGTTATTTCCTCATCTCCTTCTAGTGTTCTGTTATAGGACATAGTATTTCGTAATGCAGCTTCTCCCCCAAGTGTCTGTCCCAGTCTGTGGTGTGTATGTAACTTTACATAGATAATGCATTTCTAGGACTATATAAATACAGTTTTGATATTCCAGAGCTGAAATAATTTATTAGATAGTTAACAGAATTTAAATAATTTAAATTTGTTTAAAAGTTGGAAAGAGAATAGCAATTTTGGTTGCTATTTTCTGGACATACAGCAGATGGTGCTTAACAAATACGCTTTAGAACCAATGTCTGAAAACAGCTAAGACTGGCAACTTGTATTTTAATGATGCTCCCCAGTCTTTCAAAGACGCAGTTTGAATGGAAGGCCCCAAGCAGGATTGACTTACATCAATGTGCACGATGTGCACAATGTTCGATTCATGGAGATGCAACAACAGCTTTTCAAAAAGTGTCTCTTGTGTGCTATGAGGAACTATACATTTGGAAAGGAGTTAGGCATTAGCAGGATTATTTCACTCTTGATCGTTGCCCTTTTCCTCCAGACTTATCGTAGTTCACTTAACTAATGTGAAGGAGCCAAGCCCCCAAGTTCTACTTTCCACATGGACAAAAGAATATGAAGAAAATTGTGTGATGAGATCTAGTCTGATGTCCCTAAACTCTCATTCACACACCTGTCAATGAGAGAAATTACTTTTTCTTCTGGCAGCAAGAGATGAGCCTGTGCTGTGGTTCTGGCTAAACCTTTCCCAGTGTGGGTGGGACCTGTCTCAGGACTAAGCAAAAACTTGCGTCACTGTTTCCCCTCTTGGTATCTTATTAGCAAGATAAGGAAGGTGCTGCAACTCCGAGGTGCTATTTACATTCTGCAGTGTCAAAACCTCAAGATTTATCTCTAATAAGGCAGCTGTCATTGTAAGGAAGCACAAGTTACCATGAGCCAGGGGAATAATACTAAAGAGAGGCAATGAGTCAGAAAGCTAAGGAGAATTTACTGACGTGCTTAGTAAAGTTTTAACTAATCTTTGTTATTTTTAGGCCTGTTTTTTTCTTCCAAAAGCATTATTTCTTTTTAAATGTGCATTTTTTAAATTGCTGATTAAAGGGCTCACACTGGACATCTCAGAGAGGGAAATTCCTTCTGCACAAACATTGATAAGGTATGAACAGCAGGAATACAAACACTTACACCAGTCTTTAGTAATGGTGCATCAACCCCAACCTTGTTGGATGTCTGCCAAAGCCTGAAGGGTACTTGGCTACAGACTGTGGGTTGTAGTGACAGCCAGCCAGCCACGCAAAACCCACTGGGAAGACATTTCATTTGCACATAATCGGCCTAAAATCTCTGGAGTTACTCTGATTTTCAGATGTCCTGCTTGCCTGCTAAGTAGGCAGTCATGCCACAGCGCTGCCCCAATTTCTCTATAGAGACAAAACTTGATTCCCTACTAGAACTGAGACAACCGGCTGTCCGTAGGAAAACAATAGATCTTATGGGCAGCTCTGGGAGGATACAGTCCTTATCCTTGCCTGCAGCAGTTTTAAAGGCAAGCCAGCCTTTAAGTCAAGTTAATGCAGCTGGAGGCCTAGTGCCGGTGTTAAGACTCCTCTAAGAGCTTAAGCACATGAGTTGGGTGTTTTTCCAACACATCTGCATAGGGATGCACATGATGACCTGCCAGTTGGACTTGGACGTAGAAGTCTTACATCTGCAGTAGATTTACTAGGATTCAAAACCAGAGTGATTTCAAATACAGACCTGATCAGATTAACTTTGCAAAATACGTGGTGCCATGAGACGTTATGAATCATACCTACTAGTCCATACGGGGAAGAAAAACCATCAGCTTTGCTGTTTAAACCAAGCCAGAATCCAGTTTTTAACACAAAGGTGAGTGGCCCATTAATGACTCAGAGCCCCTGAGACCTGAGTGGAAAAGCTGCCATCAATTCAGCAATGAGGCTGAAGATCCACCAGGACCTTACATATGCAAGGCTTGTGAAGGGGCCCTTGTTCCTTGCTGCGGAGCTGAGGACAGAATGAGAATGCATCTCTCTGGCATATGACGGCACGGTTGTTTATGGGCAATAGGAAATGATGTGAATTTATCTGAGGTGTTGCCAAACAGAAATGGCCAAGTTGTCTCTGAAACCTTTATAATACCAGGCAATTAAAGGAGCCTCTGTTTCCTGATCCTAAGAATGTTTTGAGGAGTTAGTGATTACAGCCAAGATTGCTGGGAGCCTGTGTGCAACTGAGTGTCTGTTTAAACACCATCTGCAGCTGTTGGCCCACCTTCTCCTTTTGTTTAGATTGCTATTCTCCACAGGCTGCTGTGAGCAGATCACGGTGCTGCTGAGGCAATAATCAATACTGCTCTCATTTTAACTCTCTTGCTGCTGAGAAAGCCAAGTCTAATACTGAAGTTTCTAAAAACAAACTTGGGCGACAGACTGCATTGTTTAAGTTTCTACTTCATTACAATTATAAAGCTGTAGGAAAAGGATTAATTGTTATATTAATCTGTCACAAATTTACAGCATCTACTCCCCTTTCATCAGTCCCATTTTGTAGAGTACTGGGTAAATGCCAAAGCAGACTGTAAAAGAAATATTTTATAGGCTTCAATAAGAAACCATGATTTACCCAGTCCTGAAAAGGGGGTGCTCTCAGGCATGGAGGCAGGTCAGCCCAAGAGTATGTGCACATGTGTGTTGCATGTGTACATTCAGCTGGGATGGGGGCAGGCAGAGAAGCAGGATCTCTATCACTGTATATGCGTTGTCCATTTTAATGGTGAAGGCAGTTTCTCCTTTCATCCTCAAATCAGAACATTCCTTTTTGGTATGGAGAATTGCAGTGTTTCCCTACTGTGAGTACTTGAGCCAAAATCCTCCTGGCTACTTCTGTCCCTACCACAGTCAGTAATGCCTTAATGAGAGCTGAACAGAAATGTAGGTTTGGCTCTCCACAAACCTCCTTCAAGGGATGGTTAATACTAAAATAACATTAGGAAAACCACTAAGAAAATCCCTGAAGTAGCTAAAAGAAGCAAATTTTACTTCTGTATCTATGAGTGCCTGATCAGAACTTGCAGTTAAAAATTTCATATTTAGGAAATTTCAAAGCTGCCATCCATCTAAAGGGAGGTGTATTCAGCACCACAGTTTCCAGTGGGGAAAAAAAAAGAAAAATTGAAAACGAAACCAAGCTAGTTTGCAACATCACTTCTAATCTAAAACTTGTCCCCTTAGCCAGGGAAGAGTATGTTCAGACACTGTGAGATGGGAAAGTGCTTGTCTGCAGGCGAAATTTAGAAAAGTATAAAAAGCATCCTGTTATTTAGAAGGTTGGATGCTATAATGCTTGCCTAAACGTAGCTAGATTTTGCTCTATTTTCTCAAAAGTGGAAATGGTAATGTGGAGTTGGGTGTAATAAGGGTATTCTGAAGAGCAGAAGGTATTGTGCCCTATCATTTAAAGACTTAAGAGCTGCAGTTTCTTGGTTTTGGGTTTCACTCTACCACGGTGAACTGCACCAAGAAAACTGAAAGAAAGTGACTTACATCAGTGAAATAAGTACAAACTCCAAAACATTTGGAGACATATGATAGAAATAAATTCTTACATCTGCTACTTTGAACAGTGAACTGGCTCTTGGGGTGTCCTGTAATGCTGTAGGTAGCTGCCATTCAATCTATGTCCAAATCCAGCTCTCAGTGGCACTAATAGGTATGCCACATACTTTTTATTCAGAGAAAAGAGAAAGGCAATTACTCATCTTCATTTAATTTTGCTTGGATCAACAGAAATCCCTGTCCCAGGGCACAGAGCGGAATCGTTAAGGTCTGAGCAGGAACTCTGTTTTGGGTCCTTTCAAACCGGAAGCAAGAAAAGGGACTGGGGCACTGGTTTCATTGTGGTTATGTGTGACAGGAATCTGAAAGTGAGCGAACAACAAGAAAAGGCAATGTGAAAGGAAGACTGAAGAGAAAAACTTGACTGAATTGTGTTTAAAATAACTGCTTCCTGCTCTCTGTGTATGTAAACAGGACCACAGAATCAAAAACAACAACTCCTTTCTCCAGCCAGAAAGACATGTCCTACACAAGAAATTTTTAAGATGATTTTTGTGGTGGCTAACTGATTATGGACTAGTGCTTACAAAAGCAGGTTCTTAGACTGGATGTTTAGTAGCATAAATTCACGTGTGCTTCTTTCACAGCTCCAGTGAAATATGAGAAACTACACCAGCCTGTATCAGCTGACACATTCCTTCAGCTCCTTTCATTAGTAACCAGCAAACCGTCTAGGGCCTTGTCTACATCTCATAAATGCACCTGACCTGTCAAAACAGTGATCTTCTCCCTGCAAGGGGTACATTATGATCAGGAATCATTAGAACAATAGATTCAGGGCTGTGATGTTTCATGTGTCTTCTACAGCCCTCTCAAGCACGAAGCTTCCTTTCACAAGGAAAGGAAAACTTGTCTTTTTTTCTTTTCCCCATGATCTCTCATCAAATCCCATATCTCATTTACTGCTGTGACAGTGCTTGGGGCTTACTGTCTGTGATTCAGTTTCACAGGAGGAAGATGGAAGAGTAGTTCCTTCAGATCAATGCTGTGGAGTATCCACTGTGTGTTGGGCATGATGGCTTTGTATCAGTACTCACTGGAAAGACCATGAAGAAACTTGTCTGGACCCTTCCTATGTGGTTATCTATAAGCAGGACAATGAACAGGATAGAAAGAGATGTCTTTAAGATTACTTTCCAAAAAGAAAGGCCTCCAGTTTTCAGAAAAATCAGTTATTAGTCAAATAATCTATTTGCATAAATCAGTAATATTGACTCCTCCTGACATTTCCGGGCTTAAGGAGCTGCATTCCATTTGGATGGAAAGCAGATACAAATTTATCTTTAAAGCAGCCCGAACAACCAGCCTGGGTCTGGACACTGGTCTGCTGAGAACTTAATTGAAAAATCCATTTTATGCAGCTGTGGGACTGAGTCTGTAGAGGCTCTATGGGCAGTTCTGGACAAGAATCAGGAAGTTTAAGCCTTGCTCCAAAGCTGCTCTATTTACATGTCCCTGTTGCTATACCACACATGTGCAAAGTGCAAACTTCACGTTATTCTCAAACCTGAGCTCCTTACTAAAAATGTTAATCTAGTATCCATTAAAAAAAATATATATTCTACATCAGGTTCATTCATTCTTGTATTGCGGTACTTCCCAGCAGCCACACTCATCTATTTTAACTCCCGAGCCTCTTCCAGATAGTCCAGAAAGTCTAATTCTAGACATCTTAGCGAAAAAGGGGACAAAAGCTTTCCACAATTAAGGGTAATTCCATGAGAAGAGATTTCTGAAATTTATTACATGCAAAGTCTAAAACCAAGGAGAATGCCAAATGTTCATCTCCATAGAGGAGTGAAAAATCTTATTAGAGTGATATGAAATATTGACTGCAAACACCTTGTGAATATATTTGCTCCTGTAATTGTATGGGCAAGCTTAACTGAAGCTCTACACAGCAGCTGCATTTTTTGTAGGAATTTGTAACCATGCTCTATTGATAAATTACCTATCCTAAGAGGAAATAAACCAGAATAATTTTCAGTTGAACCGTAAGCTGCTGATAGTGCATTACTCAAATACTATATGCATTGTTTGTAGCATTTAAAAAAAAATTCAAGGATTTTTTTGTTATTTTGAAGATAAGTAACTTTGCAAATTACTCTTTGCAAATTACTCTTTGCAAATGGTTTTCATTAGCTGCAAACAAGAATTTCATAGTCATGCATCTGATTATACTGATAATTTGATTAGAACAGGGTTAAAATATATTTCTAGAACACAGTTCCTCTGTGAAGTTGGTTTTAAAGTTTCCTTTTCTCAGTACATAGAATAAACAACATAAATAAAATTTTAGATGTGTATCTTTGAAGATTTTATCGATACAAATTGCCTTTATTAGATGTAAAGGATCAAAACTTTTGCTCTGAATAATAAAAGGTAATTTAAGTTGTTCATAAACCAATTAGTCCTCAGCAAGTGGTAACAGTCAAGGGGGAAAAATAGTAATAACTACTAACAGATTGAGCTTTAACTCTTGCGTGGTGTCTTGGTGAATGTCTTCATTCACAAGAGATGAATACATAAAGAGATTTTGCTTTGAAGACAGTAATCTGAGGGAATCTATTTTGAAGTCTCTATCTTCAGCTGTACATCAAGTGTGTAAGTGTTTATCTTTGAGGACTGTCGAGCGTGGATGGCCACATCTCCAAGAGCAGCAGCTTCCAGTTTGGCAAGCGTTTCACTTCAGGAATTCTTTCAGCTGATGAAGGGATGCTACAGGCAGCACAGCAAGTCAGAAAGGCTCTTAAGGTAGGAGCTGTCAGCAGAGCTGCCTGAGTGGGTGTGTGAGTCAGATGAGGTGTACACATTTCCCTGAACATTTCCCTCTGTTAGATGTAACCGGTGGCGATGTCCAGAAACATCCGTAGGGAGGAACAACAGGGGCAGGAATTGCTGGTGGCTTCACACAAAGCACTTTGTGTTTCCACTGTCTCTTCATGCAGAACTGCTTCTACCTGCTGTGCCAAGACTTCCCTTTGGCCAAGACTTCCCTTTTTTCTCCCCACCTGCCCTCAGAGCTAAAATTCATCTTCTCTCTTGATTATTGCCATCTGTTTTGCTGCAATCTCCATCAGGGTGTGCAAAATAATTACCAGGCTCATTTTCTGCTGGTCTGAAAATACAAGTGGTTTTTCTCAGCATGTTGAGGATTCCTCTGTCCTGTGGAGTTCAATTGGTTTTATTTGAAGGCCCTGGCAAGAAATTAATGAAGCCTCCTTGACTCAAGTTTTCAGCTGGAGTGAATATTTTTAAAATTCTGATCATGCTGAATAAAACTCAGTCTTCTCTCTGAAGATTTTTTCTCTTTCCCTGTGTATTCAGAGGCCTCTTGGTCAACTTTTCCATCTGTCTCTGTGGGTTTCTGCTGCTGGTAATGGTTGAAATTGGAGCTAGATTGGACACCTCAGAGGGAAGACAACTGAGCCTCTTTCTAGAGAAGATAATTGCAGTTTTAGTTAAGAGTTTTTTGACCAACAGTTGTAAAACTGACAGCTACAGCACATGCTCATTTTCTTTCAGCTCAGGGTCAGTGTGAATATGTATCATGATGTCCTTCTCCTTAAGAGGGAAAAGAAGAGATTGTGGGATACAGAAGGACAACTTTTGTGTAAGTGCTTCTATAGAGGTGAAAGGGTATTACAGCATTTCAATGTGACTCATTAGTCAAAAGCCTCCAGCAGGATGGACTGCTATAAAGAGCCAAAGGACTGAAGTAAAAAGAAAAAATGGTTTCCAGAACGAAATGGTTCACCATTGCAAACAGAACATTTGTTATAAACTGTCCCCATTTGATATAAGGTTGTTGGAATATGTACAGTTGGTGTGTACATATGAAGCACACAGGAGAACATAACAAGAATTCCACAGAAATACTACAGCACCTCAATATTAAACCACTAATCACTGTTACAAGAGTACAAGAAATTCAGAGCCTGAAATTATACTTTATTTGCAATTAGCAAAGAAAGACCCAGTATGGCCTACTTAACTTGGGGCAGAATAAATTTTAATTTTGGATTAATCTCTCTGGGAATAGGTTTTTTAAATCTCTCTAGCATCTGTGATTTGCATTAATATATGCAAAGCATTGTAACAGCATACTCTATCCAAAAGCAGTTCTCTTCAAAATTAAATGCTCCATTTTGAGAAAGGGAATTATCTTTTGTTTTAATAAAAAGATCTGGTTTGTTTTTTTTTTTTTTTTAAATCCCAGTCTAGTTTTTACAGCAAAATGCACAAAGCATCTGGAAATACCAAAGTTTCATTTTGCTTGTTATTAAACTTGATAATTCCTTCACAGTGTGTGCATATGTGCTGGTTACATTGGAGTGTAATTGAGAGTATCTATATGTGTGTGTATATGTCCATATATACACACAAGTATTTTCTACGTATTCTGTGTAAGTGGCAGATCATGTTATTATTTCCCTTAGTAAATCTGATTTTCAGTTCTGAGTTTTCTACTCAGACTGTTTACGACAATTTCCTGCTGATTTGACTGAGAGTTTTGCTCAGTTGCATCTGAATAGGAAGTTGATGCTGTCTTCAAATTCTGAGTGACTGTGACTTGTTCCTTGTAGGCTTCAGAGACCAGATACCTTCATGTACTCGGAGCTGGTGAGGCTGCACCTTAAATCCTGTGTTCACTTCCAGGTCCTCTCTACAAGAAGGACATTGAGGTGCTGGAGAATGTCCAGAGAAGGGCAACAGAGCTGGGGAAGGGTCTGGAACACAAGTCTGAGGAGGGGTGACTGATGGAGCAGGGGCTGTTCAGCCTGGAGAAAAGGAGGCTCAGGGGAGACCTTATTGCTCTCTACAACTCCCTGAAAGGGGAGTGTAGCCAGATAGGAGCTGGTCTCTTCTCCCAAGTAACAAATGATAGGACAAGAGGAAATGGCCTCAAGTTGCACCAGAGGAGATTTAGATTGGATAACAGAAAAAATTTCTTCACTAAAAGGGTGTTCAGGCATTGTAACAGGGACAGGGATGGGGAAATGGTGGAACCACCATCCTTGAAATAGTTAAAAAACCCTCATGTGAATGTGGCACCTGAGGACATGGTTTCATGGTAACACTGCAGTGCTACATTAACTGTTGGACTCAATGACCTTGGAGGCCTTTTCCAAACTTCACAGATCTTTGATTCCATAGTTGTTTCACGTTTCCTGATATCCTGAAGTTTTTTGTCCTGTTTGTATGGAAATGATCCCAGTTTTTCCAGATTTCAGCATATGGTGAGCTTGTACCTTGCTGTGGATTCCTGGATCATGAAGAATTACAAAAAATTTCAAAGACCTTGTGGAGACTGCCCTGCTTTTTCTTTGTCTCTTTAAGTACTTTTTTCAGATTGGAATCTGTCTTAGCAGTATAGATGTCCTTAAAGGTCAGAAGAATGGCCATTTGGAAAGGTAAAGTGCTCTATTTAAGGCTGTATCACTTTTCTTTACATCTTTTTGATTGTTTAATTTCTTTTCTGTGACTGAAGGATTCATAGTCATCTTAACATTTCCCATACTTAGCTCCGTGAAAGAGCCCCACGGCCTATAATTAATGAGAAATGCTATAAATGTCACCACTTTGCTCAAGAAACAGTTCTATTTTTACTTGATTCTTGACATTCAGATTTGTTAGCACGCTGACGTGTGTTTTGCAACATTTCTTGTTTTACAGCTAACGCAACATCTCAACTGTGCAGGCTAAATGGCAAATGCCTTTTCATAGATTGGACAAAGGTACCTCAGAAAAAGATTCTATGTGGTTTATCACATTTTCTTTGTTATCAGATTACTGGGACTTTTGTGGTCCTTTTGACTGTAATGCATCCCTCTTCTGGTGTTGCAGTTGCTAGAAATCTGTGGCAGAAATCAGACCAATTCTCCCCAATTTAAGAGGTGGGCACAGCGGTGCCTTCTTCTCACAGGTGAGAGGTGTATAAGGCCCTGTAGACTCTGGACACAGAGAAAAACACCAGAACTTAAAAACTCAGTTTTCAAAACCTCTGGTTTCTTGGTCCTAGTTGCCAGTGCAGATGCTTTTGTAACAGAATTTGAGAAGTGCAAGTACAAAAATGTAACAGTTTTTCTGTCTTTCAGCATCAAATTGTAATTCTTGGGGGGAAAAATATCTAGGTATTACGGTCATGGTCTGATATCTGATGACTAATGAAGGATAAATGCTTAATTAGGCTAATTAAAGAGTGAAAGAATCCGGATTGGATTTTAGAAATCATTCGCATTCAAAATCATTAATTCCTGTGATTTTTTTCCTTCTGTTCACTTATTCTGTTTCTCTCATAAAGGTTTTAAACTCCTGTTGTGCCACTTTGCCCACAGATTATATAAAATATATTAAGAAAATTGTTTTCTGCAACAATTAATGGTAGATTTTTCCTTCCTCTTGTACGTCTATTTGCTGTGTAGGCTCATCAGGTTTCTAAAGCAATGTTTTTTGGTTTCACATTTTGAAGTTGGTGTCCTCTCACTTTACAGGATCAGATAAGCTGTGCTGTTTCTTCTCTTACAGGTAACTGGAAAAGAAAAATTGCATTTATATTTGAAATTGTGGCTGACACAGTCACATTAGCAACTCACCTGGAATAAGGATAATATCTATAGTTGGAGCATTATTGACATCTGATATTTAGAAAAAAAGTGTGAGGGAGGTTCCAGTACCAATGCCCTCCCAGGCAATGATTTATGGTGGGTTTATGGCTGTGCAAACAATAATGTCAAATACAGAGTCCTTAAAGGAGATGGGTGCAAAGTACCCAAAATGGGACTAGTAGCAGCCCAGAGAATACAAGACTCTTTCCTGAGCCATATATTTAGAGAGATTTTTTTCCAAAAAATTTTGAAGATTGCTCAAACATCTGAGCTTCTTAAACATGCTGCTTTAGTCTTAAGTAGCTTCTCTATGATGAAATAATGGTGTGCTAGCTCTGAAATGAAGAACATGAATATGCTCTTGATACAGCTATTTTTATAAAGTAGCACATAATTTCTTCCTGTTCTAAAAGCATGTATTAAACCCTTCAAAACTGAACATATTTTAAGATGACATTTTAAACTATTCAATCAGCTGAAATGTTGTTTTCAACAGAACTTATGGTTTAAAACACAAGAACAATGCAATATATTCATAAATAACTTGCTGCCATTGCTTAATCTGGTAGTGATTTACATGCAGAAGGTTTCTCTCTGTTCATGGTGTGTGTTTCTAATTCCTTTTGTATTAGAGGAGGAAAAAGAAGCTAAATTTTGACTCAGAAAATATATAAAATGATCACACGAATCAATACTGTGCTTCCAATTAGTGTTGCTAATTATGCATCACTTTTTCACCATTTGCTCTTAATGAAAAATGAAAGATTTCAACATGAGTTTCGTTATTTACTTTGGTCATTTAAACCAGTCAGAATTTCATGCAGGGACAATAAATCTGGTAAAATGATAGTGCATGTCACTCCGGGGGGGGGGGGGGGGGGGGGCCACGGGAGCAGGGTC
>VZTX01005232.1:237719-280018 GCA_013400915.1 Pardalotus punctatus | reverse complement strand
GCGGGGGGCGCTAGGAGAAGGGGATTTTTCTTCCTTACAATCTCCCACCTTCAGATTTTGGCAATGGGGATCTTTCAATATTTTCCATCCTTCTCTCTGTTTTCCCTGTTCAGCCAGTGGAATAGAAAATAAGCCAAAAAGGCAAACCAAAGCATGTGCTTCCTGCAGCCCAGCTGCCGGTGTTTGGGAGGGACCAAGGCAGGGACAAAAGTGTGTGTGTGTGTGTGTGAGGATGTTGAGCACTGCTGGATTTGTGAAGGGCCGTGTGGGGATGCAGGACGCACATCCAAAGGAAGCCAGTGTCTTCGAATTCTGCTTCTTTAGGTTTCTTCTCTATCTGGCTTGCTCCTGCCATTTCCAGGAAAAGTCTGGCGCTGGTTGTTGCCGGCCCCCTGTAACTTCTAAGGAAACAAAAAGTCCTGAGATACTCGGTGGCACCCTGTCTTCTGACAGCTGCAATTTTGATGTTTAATTTCAGAGAAACTTTATAGATGATAAAATTTTTATCTTCCTCGGAAGTCAGCAGAGAATATTTGCTTAACTTAGGACACCCACTAGAGGGAGTACTGATAATGTTTTAATGTTGGAGACATTTAAATTGCGTTAGTAGCATTCATGTAAATCTGGGGCGCTAAGTAAAGATTTGGGTTCCTGCCTCTCTCGGAAGCCCTATTACATACAAAATCAGGAATCAGAGGGTTCTCAGTGCTCTGGAAACACTCTGGATAAAATGACTTTGAAGCAAGGCTGATGTTTCCTTTCTAACCCACATAAGTGCGTTGTTGAAAGACTGTACTGAAAGGCATTTTCAATGATAAAATGAGCTTTAATTGCCATCAGGAATGACTTAGGGATGGAATATAAAAGGATTTTTCTTCATGGGTAGGATTTGTATGTCAAAGTGTTGCCCTTTGGATCTCCAAAAGCAATTTTTAAAGATGAACTCAGAATTTAAAATTACATTGGCAGGTAGATATTTGGATTTTTTTCTCTCCAGGGTTGAAATAATTTTTAGTTGGAAGAGAGAAAACAGATGAAATATTTCTTTTCTTTTGAATTGATTTTTTTTTTTTTAAGCAAAGAGCTTAATATTATTATGCTGGG
Source organism: Pardalotus punctatus (assembly GCA_013400915.1). Classification (NCBI taxonomy): domain Eukaryota; kingdom Metazoa; phylum Chordata; class Aves; order Passeriformes; family Pardalotidae; genus Pardalotus; species Pardalotus punctatus. The sequence continues at coordinate 278,914 of VZTX01005232.1, read as the reverse complement.
GATGAAAAAACAAGGCACCTTCGGAAGAGTGCCTAGACTGATGAAGGGACTTAGGGACTGCAATGTGTGAGTATTTATGTTTGTTATGTGTGCATCCAGCCCTGTGGGAAAGCTGACAATCCAGTGTGGGATTCCTACACTCTGCATACAGATAGGGGAAGAAGTGATGCATTCAAACAGGAGCTGTAAAAATCTGGACAGTGAGTAGGAACCAGTGAGCACAGGTTGGCACATCAGCTGTCACAATAATTCTTTTTTTTTTTCATTTGGTTGAAAACCTTTTACATCTTTGGGAAGAGTTACTTATGTGAATCAATTTTTATTTCACTCCTGCACTTCTTTCCTATCCTTCCATCCTTTGGTAGTTGCATGAAATCTGGCTTATATACCCACCACTATAATGCATGTTTGAGTGTTTCTGTTCTTTTTCTCTTCTTTTATAATCCCAACCCTATGAAATACAATTTTGTTAGTGTAATTCTGGGCCTGCGTGAGAGCAATAGAATATTTCACAAGACAGACCTGTATTTTTTGGACACTCTTCTACAGCCAGCAGACAGAGGGAACTGTGCAAGCAGTGATTTGTTACTATGGAACTATCCCTTTAACCTGTTTGATCTCATTTTCCCTCTTCCCAGGTACTCTTCTATATCCTCTCTTAGGATTTCTGTCTCTGGTGGTGTGCAGGCAGGGAAAGGGCATGTGGTGCTACTTGTGCTGTGCTCAGTCTGGCACATAAGGTGGGAATTCTGCCACAGCTGAAGAGGGAGCCCCAAGCACCTTACCACACACTGGGTTCAGAACAATCCCAGAGCCCTGAAATCTGAAGGCAGCAGTCAGGAAAATAGAAGTAAACATGACACAGATTGTTCACAAGCAATGAAAGATGGAAAATAATAAAGTGCTTTTCCTGACATTTTTTATATTTGAATTCATAAAGTATTTTATTCTGAGATATGGGGAAACTTATACATAGTTACTGTTCTATTTTTGACCCTGTTGCAAAAGTTACCGGTATGGAATTCTGTGGATACCAGCAATAAATGTTTCTTCATGCCAAGGAGTTTCACCTTCCTTGTTAGAGATGGGAGTAGCATCACCTTGCTTTTAACTCTTCTTTCTTTGCAGAGTTTTAGTCTCTGAAGTTTCTGTCTGACACATTTGAACATGGACCAGTCAGCAGATCTGCATAGCATAGCAGAAACAAGTAAAAGCTGAGGCTGTCAGGGACCTCTGGAGACTGTACCATCCAAACTTTTGTTGAAAGTAGGGCCTTAAATTGAGTTATCCATGCTCCTGTGGAATCTTGCTCTTTCCAGCAAGAGAAAACCTATAGGACAACCTATTCTAATGTTTATTTTTTTCTCATGTTGCACATTTTTCCTTATCATATGGAATTTCTTCTGAAGTAATTTGCATCCATGGCTTATCTTCTGTCCCTATGCATCCTCATGAAAGGAATTTCTGTCTTTCCATTGTAATTACATTTCAGGTATTGGAAAAATGTGATTTGATTCACTTAAGGCTTCTCTAGGTTGAACACACCCAGTTCCTTCAATTTTATTTCATCTGTCTAGTTCTACTACCCTCTGATGACATTGGTGGCCCTTTCCTCTCCCAGTATTTTAGTGTCTCCCTTGAGCTGAGGAGACCAAAGCCTGACCTAATGTTACAGGTGTGCCAAATGGGCTGGAATAATCACAGCCCTTGATTGGTTCTCTGTCCTCTTGTTGATGCAATCTGTGATGAGGATTTTTTTCCCTGCTGCAAGGGTGCCCTGCTGGAACACATCCAGGTTGCCCCCCATCAGGACCACCCAAGCTGTGTCAGACATCTCTTCAGCTGCTGTGTGGGATTGCTGCAGGGGCGGCATTTAGCATTTATCTGTGTTAAACACCATGCAGGCCTTGTTGGTTTGCTGTTTTTCAGACTGCCAAGGTGTCTCTATGAGGTAGGCTCTTTCTTCCAGCAGATCTGCTGCCTCTCCCAGTGTGGTGTCCTTTGTGCCATTTGTGCATCACAGTCTGATATATGAACATGTATCCTGGCAGGAGGCTCTCTGGGATGCTCACAGGTAAAGGTTCAGTAGTCTGAGTGGACAGCGAATAGCTACTTGGGTCAGAGATGTATCATGTGGTACTCAAGTGTGAGTATAATGCTCAACTTTCCTGAGAACTGGGAGAAGGAAGAGAGCATTGTGATAGAATCATAAATAGCCAAATAGGTTTTCATTTTAAAATCTGACATAAAGTGACTTGATTTTACAAAACCAAACTACTATTTGATAGTGCTGTCTTGGAGAATAAACTGTATTAGTGTAGCTTTCAAAAAAGCCCAAGACGTATGCCATTTTCCAGCTGCCTTTATAAATGTATCTAACACCATTCTGCTGTCAAAGACTTCTCATCATAAAAGGAGAGAACATGATAGATGGGGAAAACAGCACTCAGACAAGTTACAATTCGAAGACATGAAAGAAGTCACAGATATGAATAGATTTTGTGCCCAGAATATATCAAATAAGTGAAAACTGAATTTAAATAAAAGGATCCCATAACTAAACATATGTTTTTGCAGCTAAATCCAGATCTTTGCAAAAAAAGTGAAGCATTCTGGAGTTAATAGCCTAATAGGAATAATAGCATTAGAGGTGTTACTTTTCACATTCTTCTAGAAACAAACAAGAGAAAGTGAGTCTATATATTCAAGTCTGCTTGTGTCACTAATTGTTTCCTTATTGTAAATTCAATCTGATCTGAAAGAACTGTAGCCTGAGTGTCAGGTCTGCGTTTTATCAGAATTGCAGTATCTGTTTTTGGAACTGGAATCCTTCTTGGAGTGTATCTGTTTTGTCCTCATTACAGGCTGAGTGTCCAGCCGAATGAATGGTACATGCACCAGACCACAGGCTCCAGTTAATGTATGGCATCTTGAGCTCTTTACTGTTTAAACTGCAGATAGATACCCTGGCTACTCTCTTTTCTATCTTCTTTTTTTTTTGTTGTTTTTTAACTCTGGATGATGTGCGTGGACAGCAAGCTGGTTGTTGTCTTGCCAGATGGCATCTGACTGCCTACTTTCTTATCACTACAAGAAGACTGGAACTTTGTTGGGTGAAAGAAACTGGTTAAAAAGAAAGAGAATTATTATGTATTTGGAGGAATAAAACAAGGTTAAATGCAATATGGCCATGTCATAATTATTGAGCTAATGATGCAATAAAATCTCTCTGAGAAGTATTCAGAGTGGGAGAAGAGGGAGTTTCTAGTACATCGCAAGTTTAATATGGAATGAGAAACACTAATACATAGTAATTGTTCTGCAGCCATCTGTGCATAAGCTATATTTTTAAGCATGAATTTATTTGGTGTGGGACTAGTCATGCACAAAAACACTCCCTCTCATCTATTTTCAGAACAAAACCATGAGACTTATCAAATGTTTAACACTGATGCTTTGTGCCTAAACTAAAAATTCCTGCTGTTGTTGCTTTCTTCTTCCCCAGCAGATTTCATTGCTGTTTTCTACTTCTCCTCATGGACAAATGTTATAAAGGTTTTTGGTTTCTTTAAGACATTTGCTGTTCTAATAATAATTTGTTAGTCATGGTCTCATTGAACTTTTGAATGCCTTTGTAAAAAAGTGGATTTGAAGCTGGTATGAGATTAAAAACTCTTGCTAAATGTAATAATTTTGATAAAGAAAAAACGCAGTCTGAATTGTTGAGTGTTATTAGTGATTGCTCTACCAATCAAGCAGCTTGCAAATTTTTTTCCATTCACTATCATAGACACACGAGCTACTGCTCTTTTTTCTGCCCCAGATTTCTCTGCAGCTCTTCAGAAAGCTTCTCTCCATTGGCTGGATCACTATAAAGGCTTCCCAAAGAGTTCCTGCAAGAGCAGCCTTCTGCCCATCTGGAGCACCTATGTGGCACAGATGCACTGTGGAATCTCTGCTTAGAAATGTGTTAACGTGTTTGTCTTTATCACAAAAATAGGTTCTCCATTACACTGCATCTTCTTTTTAGAGGAATCTCAGGGGCCTGCTGCTCACCTCATATGAGGTAACAGGTTTAAAATACACCTTTAAGGCCACTGATACCTATCTGTTATGTCATAAAACTGGAGTTTTGATTTATAGAACAAAACAGTAAAATTCTTCAAAATACTAGGTGACAAGTATCAGCTATTTTAATTTAAGAATAGGCTATTTTTAAGGCCTATTCTTGAGTTAAGGCTTAGTAAAATACCCCATAGTCAGCAGTGAAAGGCATAAACTGGGATGTGTATGTTGATGAGGTGGGTGGTAAATGTATCTTAGCTACGTGTTCAATCTTTTTCTGCATCTCCCTTTGTCGACAACAGAACTTTAAATAATGGTAACAAGGTGTCAAATAAAGATTTTTCCCAGAGAAGTACTAAAAATATCTACAGATCTGACAAATTGCCATTGTCTTTCATATTGAAAGAAATCTCTAAGAGGATAACACTGAAGGGTATGAACAAGTATGCTGAAGGAGCACATCTCTCAATGCTGTTTTCAAGAAGCTTCCCTTGTTTCTCGTGGAGGAAGAGGGTGATGGCAGGGCTGTCTGTGCTGGGTTTATAAGTCTTGTACAATACTGCAGCTTCCGCAGGTGAGTGGCATGAACTGAGCAACATTTAGAAGGGTAGCGCAAAGGGTATTGAGAGAAAAAATACTGTCCCATCTCTTAGCCCTACGTTTATGCAGAAGAATGGAAATTTGTTGATTTTTACATTTCTTTTGGGGAGAGTAATAGGCTGGAAAAGTCCCTGAAAGGCAGTCTAAACAACCATACTGAAAGAAAAAAAGTCCCTGACTTTTTAAAGTGTACAAACAGGATTTTTACACAGTATGTTGCAGGCCATGTTATTCACAAGGTGATGTCTCCATACACCCTTAAAAGCTGAACAAGAACATTTACCTTTTATTGAATGCAGAGTTTGTCATGCTCAACTTAAGCAGTTTTGGTAGTTACCCTTGATACACGTGAGTGTTAATCAGAGGATAGCTAACACCACAGTTCTTGCTCAAGGTTTTCTATGAGCTACTGATATAAACTTTTGTGCAAATAGAATTGGAACCAGACTGTCTGGCTTTCTGCATTGCACTTGGAAACGGGTTTCTCCAAGGCACCAGGATGTCTGACTCACAGCCACCCCTTGTGAGGACTTAAGCACTGATGGCACAAGAAAGCACAATTGACTTGCTCTGCACAATGCTGCCCCCAGCTCATTTAAACTTTTAGTATATGATGGATAACTTGGCTGCAACACCAAATTCAGTTACCTAGGAGGGGTTTGCTGGTGGTACACAGGGTTGGGTCAGTTTCTGCTGGATGTGGAGGGTGTGTATTTTACCGTTCTTAGGGCTTCCCTGGCTCATCACAGGAGCAGGGAGAGCTGAATCCTACAAGGTTGTTAATGAGCTCAGACTAAGAGGGGATGGAAAATAAAAGCTTTTGATATGTGTAGCTTTAAATGTTAGGCACAGAAGAATTCTGGAGTCTGTCCAGAACACAAAGCGGCTTTCCAGAGACTTAATAGACTACCTACAGTTAAACTGGTGTATTGCCATGTGCTGATTGGAAACATAAAAATCTTGTCTGTGTTCACTAAAGTCATCCATTATTGTCATCTTCCCATAATAGTGTCTTGAATAAATGAAATCACTAATAAAGGAGAGAAAAAAAGGATGAGAGTATTACATGTCCTGTTTTTTGTTAGACATATTTGAGGTGGGAAAGGTGTTAAGTTAGGTAGATCAGGGCATGATTTATTTTAGAATGGATCTTTGGCAATTAAAGGAGTCACATACCTCCTTTCGCAGAAAATGAAGACATGCCCCAGACTTACTCTCCTCTCCCCTGTGAAGTTGGGGTTCCCATTTGATATCTGTTAAATATCATGTGGAAGAGCTGCTGTGTTCCGCTGCATGGGAACACAGTTGTTTGTTCCCTATGTAGAAAATTGGATGAGAATCAGGGAGATCTACAGGATATGGAAGGAAAGTTATCAGTGAGAGAGCCATGTACTATCCAAGGGCTTTATAGCTCCCAACATCTGAGATTTCTATTAGGAAGGATTAATAATATTGTGATGGGACTTTTAAAGGCATTTGCAGGTTGGATGGCTCCCTTCACCACCTGAATAGTTAGCTCAATGTAGCCATCAAACCATAGAAGAACCTCTCTCCAGAGCAAGGCATCAATTTCCTGTCAGCTTAGTTGATTCCTTATTAATAAAACAAATTTGGAAATCTGCTCTAAGGAGAGGGGCTGAAACTTGATCCCCATTATCAAATCTTACTGGAAAAACATAAAACAAGGTAAAGTCTATTTTATAAAACATTGACAGAATGCCTACAGAAGACTTTTTACCCTGTATTCAAAGACATCATAAATGAGAATTTTGGAGGCATAAGTCAATTAAAAGAGACCTGTAGTGTAAGCTGTGGCAGAGTCTATACTAACAGCGCTAGAACTGCTGGTCATCTTTGACAGCTATGAGTGGCACACAGAGCTTTCCCAAACAATTCCTGAGCAGGGGTCAGAGGCTGGTTCAAGGCAGGGGCTACTCTCAGCAGGCAGTTTAGATGGGGCAGTCTTGCTTTGGAGGGTAGGAGAGATCAAGAGTAAAAATGCAGGTCCTCCTTTGCACATTTGGTCTAACAGTATTTTAAAACCAGCTTGTCTAACAGTATTTTAAAACTTCCTGCCAGTTTTTCTTGTGCAACTCTACAGGCTTCACTGGACTTCGCAGACTTTGTGGGAAGAGACAAGTGTCTCTTCTGAGAAGATGGAGCCAAATATATGCTAACTTTTTTCTTAGACAATACTGGTTCTAATATTAACACTAAATACCTACTACTACTGCTGCTGCTGCTGTTACTACTATTATAATTTTTGTTAATATTATTATAATAATAATTTTAAAGCAGAATGAATAAACTGTAATATAAATTTATATTACATTATAATGCGTCCATTTTTTCCTCTTGCACATAAGAAATGCTTCAAGAAATGGTGTTTCTAATCACAAACCAGACAATGTTCATTTGCTCATTTCTTTGTTCTGGCATTACACCTGCACTGCACTCTTTAGAGAATTCCTTCCTCGGCTCAAGCAGCTTATGGAAATGTGTGCAGTATTTGGGTAAGAAAATACATCTTATCAGGAAATAGTTTTGCTACCAGTGGGTTGCTTGTTGTCCCATTCCCTGACAGCTGGTTTCACAGGGTTAAGCAGTAACATTTCTCTGCATTAACAAATATTGAAGTTTTTATTTGTTAACAGTGACTGTGAATGTTATTTGAAACATAAAAATTCTGGAGTGAAAACTTCGACTACTTTTGCCCTTGACATTTCTCCATGGTTTTTTTCTTGATTTTGGTGTCGAGGCTGCATTCAATGTTTCTGCAGACAAGGTGTGTTAATGATGTGCCCTTCTTGTATCCTCCTGAATCATTGTAGTATATGCTTCTTTTTTTCCCCCCTGGTTTTTATTCAGCAGGTAAAAGATTGATTGAAAGAGGAAGTCTAAGTGTTCTGAAACCCAGATCAGTTTAAGCATCTCTGGGTTCTCTCACTGTTAGAAGTTTGTGTGTTTTGTTAAACTTGAAGTAGCCAAACTGTCTGTAATGTACCAACTTCTCATATCCAGAGATCAATTCAATAGAAGATGCATATAAGAAACTCCTTGGCTTTCCTTTTGACTTCTTGGTGAATTTGTTATTCTTCCAGCAATTTCTTCACTTTTCATGCAATTTTTTTGTTTGTTTGTTTCATCTTTTCTGGTATTTGTGAGTATTAAATTGATTGTAGAATCTCTTCATGATGAAGAAATCCTGCAGACTATTATTAATTGGCAATTAAGGTTGTGATAACTTGTAATCTGTCTGTCCAGACCAGTAGGCCTGATTGATGGACCTTGGAACAATGTATGATGTAACGTTTTTACCTACTTTCTATGTCTTTTTGCTTTTGTGCAACCTGAAAATTAGGTCAGAGGCAGGAATAAATAATAGCAATATCCAGGCAAACAATATATGTGTTGGATGCATCTTTTTAGGTGGGAAAATACTCTGTGTACCAGACTTTTACAGCAAGAGCATTTTTACCTGCAGCTCTCCTTACTGTGACAACTTCCTAAAAAATTCCTGTTCCTGACTTTTCCTCCCATCCATCTCAGCTAAACTCTTTCACCATCCCAAAAAAGTTCATTTAGTCCTTCCTCTGTTGGTTTTGGGACATAGAAATGAGATCCCTGTCATACTTATAGCGCAACATGGCAAAGGCATAACCTACGGTGATGGGAGGGTTCAATGCCAAGGATGATGAGTGGGGTCATTTCCCTGTGTGTCCATAAATGCATGAGGCCATCCAGTGTAGCTGGAGTAAGCAGCTGCCTCAGAGCATCTTCTGGGCTATGGGAGCAGCAAGCCCAGCAGCATCTACTTACATAAAAGTAGAATCGTTCAATCATCTACTTGAGTGTTTTATACTATTATTTATGAAGTGTGTGATCAGTACACATAAATGTATAGCCTGTGAAGAAAAACTGTAATGATAATTATTGCTTTCACAGATCTGTAATTTCTATAATTGGATATTTAATCTGAAATATAAGTAACCCCAAACTGTACAAAGTCTGTGTCTATTGGAAACATAGGCACTGAAAGAGGAGGAAGGATACTGTAGAACTACATTTTCTTCACTTCAATTGACTGCAAATGTAGTTTTTGGGTTTATTTAATGTAATTTTAAATAGAAAAAGGGTTGTATTGGGTGGATTTTCCCTCCAAAACTGACAACAGAATTTTGGCAGTTGAGAGCACGCTGGCATTTTAAATTGATCTTCTAGCACCACGTGCATAGCCTCCAGTTGACAAGTTGAATGGTTGCCAAGAAATGCAGCTGGAAGGTACCTGCTGTTACAGTGCTGCATGTGCAAAACCAGATGGGGACATGTGCTTTTAGAAACAAGTGTCTTTGAGCCCACTCATTATTTACTGCTAGCCATCACAGACAACTTCTGGGTGGCATCTTGCTGTTTGCAAGTCTGACTACTGCCAACTTCACTTTTTTTCTTCTCTGCAGTTGTGTCTTGATTGCCTATTTCCTGTCAAATGGGAGCTGAGTTAAGCTAAGCCTTTTTAAGCTCAGGTTCTTGTCAGAATGGGAGAGTTCTGAGAGAGAAAATGTCACCTGTCTATGCTTCACTATCATTTGTCTTTTTCAGAAAACCCCAAGGCATGTCTGCTTATCACCTGCAAAATACTAATTATAAGGTTTTTGTTACCCAGTGACTATTCTAACAGTGCACACATTCACCAAACATTTAATTTGAACTGTTTTAGTGCAAATCCCCTGCTCATAGAAAGAATTCTAATGATCCTTGTCAAATTAAAGAAAAAGCTCTTACACTGTGCAAATATGACAACATGATTGAAGTCCCTCCTGGAAATGCAACAGGGAATGCCCCTGTGTGTTTTATTATGGTATCTACATTTTAACATATAGTATTCTTTTACCATAAAATTTTGATTTGAGAAACTTTTCATAACACGCAGTTTTGCAGAATGTTGATTTCTGATGCTACTAAGCTTTGAAAACAATTACACGAAGTACAAGTTTATATCTTTCTATTCTACTAATCTTAGAACACATCCAAAAGCATTTTAGATGACAGTTATGTATGCAAATGTTGATTAACTGCTACAGTGTGCTGTGCATTTTACTGTCATTATTGCCTTTACTCACACTTATGGTGTTAAAGTGCCCAAAACGCTAAACTGAGATTTTGGGAAATGGATGAGGAAACTCCGTGATCTTCATGAAACTGCTCTGTGATGCTGTCATTAAACAACACAAAGTGATGTTATGCAGCCATTTGATAGATAAATCTGGATGTGTGTAAGTAAGCATTTCTTTGATTTGATTTGACGGAATGTGCCAGTTTGCTTGACCTTGCATTCCATCTTATGTAGTTATACCATTTTAACTGCCTTAGTGGTCCAGTACAACATTCTGGATGGAAACTTGCATTGGATCTGTATCTTGCAGTAGGTTGGACAAAACTTGAACTTGACACAGACCCATTTTTGGTCAAACACGAGTTTTGGTCAAACATCATGGTCAAACATCAATCTTTTGCATAACTTTTTGTAGTAGCTTCAACTAGAAAACCATAGAAAAAAAGGTGCCAGCTGAGGGTGTTAATGACCAAATAGTTGATGATCTATGACTGAGATTATGACGGAGACTCAGGATGAATTTACAAACATTGTGGGTTTAGGCAAATTTGTTATAGAAATGTGTCTATCTGTGAAGGTATGAACCTGTACGTAAGCATGGATGCAGACGCTGTTATCCCAGTACCTTTTCCTGAGTCTTACCCTTGAGTGCTCCTAAGGTAATGCAAAGTAAGTATATTCTTCTCCATGCCTGCTTAGTGTGAGTGCTTCAGACACTATGGTGCCCCACAGGAATATCTCACAGAGAGGGATCTTCTAAAATCAAAATCCCACTAGGACAAAAACTCATAGATGCCAGGTCGAAGAAGGGTTATCAAGAACAGGCTGCTTTCCTCACCTGTCTCTCATGGGGCCATGTAATAGCCATGTCCGTTTGCACCCCAGATGGGGAAAGCAGTAAAATCCATGCACTCCTGCTATACTCCTTGCTCACCCGTCAACAGTTCTCTCCTTTGGTCAGTATTGATTTTCTTTGGGATTCATGGCTTCCAAAACAGACAGGTGTGAGGAAGACTTGCATTGTGCAGGAGGCTGAGATATCAGTTTAGTTTTGAAGATAGAAAAACCTGGTCCAGGTCTAGTACCTTTCTGCTGCATTTTCTTGATTTGGAAAAAAAGAACTATTGGATTTCCTCTTGCTCTTTTCTTATTTACTTGGTTTAGGGAGAGTTATATATCCTTAAGGAATTCTGTGCCTGGTTTTAATTCTTTGAGAAACAAACAGATACCTCCTGCATGTGGTAGAGTTAGTTATATGATTCAGGAGAAGTTCCCGAAGTTCCCATTTTGCTGGTCCATGGCTGCACCACATATACCTCATTGCCTTCACTGCTGGGGGTCTTCCAACTACATGACAAATGGCCCCAGATTTTCCTGTGCTTTCTACACAGCTTTCTATGTGGCAAGGCACACAACAAGCATCCCATCTGGGATGAATGAAAACCTGCCACCCATTTGCTCCTTGTCTTCTCCAACAGGGGCTGGCTGTGCAGTCCTGCAAGGTGCCGACCACCTTCTCATCCTCATGAGGCTGATGGAAGCTGTGAGCCTTTGGGAATACTAAGGCATGGCTGGCACTTCATGGAGTGTATGGGAAAGAGACCAGCCCATCATGGCTCTGTTCACATAACCTTCAGTTTTGATTGCTACAGATACAGATCTGACTCTTTTTTTCACTTTGAATTTCATACTACCTTCCAATTTTCATTGAAAATCAGTGCTTCAGGACAAGCTCCAAGTTTCTCATGTCTTTGGTATTGGCACAATAAGTTGGCATAGGCTCTGAATCCTGTGAAGAGTCCCAGAGGAAATTCTAGACTGACACGCAGCCAAAGGATGTAGGGACTGACAGTCTGTGGACCTAATGTTTTCACAGCAAGTATTAAAACACCACTGTTAGAAAATTGGGTGGGGAAGTCATTACCAGATACTGTGATAAATCACACTCCCTTTGGTGGTTTTCATGTAAGCTTTTAAATCAGTATGAATTTAGCAGTGACCCTACCACATCGTTGGTGATGTTTAAAATACTACCTTCCTCTGCAGTCCTTGCCCAAGCCTGGTTTCTACAGCATTTGGGTTTGCACAATGACATATGGGACTGGAATGCTGGGTTTGACACTTGCCAGTCAAAATCCCATTGCCATCATCACCTGTAATGATGCTCCCTGTCAGCCTCTCCTTGCTGTTCTGTTGTCTTTGGTGTAAATTGCCTAACACCCCACCAATGCTCACTGGCACAGAATAAGCAATAAGTGATCCCCGCTCTTTGCAGTCAGATTGGCATATTCCATGTGCTGTAACGTTGCAGAGCTACACTGTTTTGAAGAGATAGATTTGTCTCTGGAAAGACCTGAGGAGTGGCAGAGCTGAAGGTGGGGAGGAAGCAGGACCATATGGCCAGGAACAGGAAAAGAGAGCCAAAAAATGTGTGTACAGCGTCGCTCTCTTTTGGCAGCAAGGAGTCCCTGTCCTGGCTCTGCTGCCTGCTGTGCCCTGGCCTGGGGTGGTGCAGTGGGTGCCTGAACCCCTGCAAGACAGATAGGAGGGCCGTGTGACCCAAGTGGGAAGGAAAGGCCCTTTCTAGCAGAGCAAGTATCAAACCATCTCGATTCATTCAGCTGGTGATCTTGAACTTCCCCCAAATTTTCCCTAGGCTCCAACTATGTCATTATCTTAAACGAAACAGATCTGCAACAACTCTGAGCTCAACTCCAATGAGCAGCTCTTTCTGTTTTCCATCACAGGAAATCTGTGTCCCTGCTTCCTAATATGTGTATGTACAGAGCATAGACATCTGTCAACTGCATATTCATTATCTCGCTGCGTCACATCTGTCAGACAGATTCAATTAAGTGAACATGCTTCCATCTCTAGCGAGACTTTCTGTGCATGCAAAATGCATCAACACCAAATGAGGCCTTGGTAATCAGAAAAATGAGCAGAATAAACCAGGGGGAAAATGAGAAATAAACAAAGTTCATTAGTGTTTCCAGGTTCAATGCCAGAAAGGCTGCGTCTCCAGGTTTTTGGAAGTGTTTTCAAATACTGGGCTGTACAGTATTGTGCAAAGAGAGGATGCTGGAGACCAATCAGACAGCTGGAAACATTTAACTGTTTATTATCTATCATTTCCTTCTTTTGGTAATTCTTTTAAAAAATGCAGTTTTATCTTAGAAGCTTCCTCCGTTAATGACTAAGTGCTCTCCATCTTTTTGAAGGCTGAAGTGCAGGCAACGTTTTGGGTGCATGTGTATTTGATTTTTACACTTTGCAGTTCAATATTCTTACAAACCATCCTTAATGTACAAGGCTGTGCCCTGCCTCCAGAATCCTTTTTCCAGATGACATGAAAGTGAAAACAGCCTTTGCTACCTCACATTGCAGGAACAAGGTGGCCTCCTCTTGAATCACCTTCTACTGGAAACATGGTACGAGAAACTTTGGCACCTGGGTGAGCAATAATCGCTGTAGGATCATCTGGGGAGTGTGATGGAGACACACCAGCATGCACAACTTGCCTGTGATGAGCAGCAATGCAGAAGTGGCTCTCTACACCTTCAGCAAGCTCCCCCCTGCTCAGGGTGGCCACCACCCCTTGCCCCAGAGCAAGGCAGAGCAGCCTGGGACTACCCTAGCTTGTAGCAGGTAGGCAGTATGCCTTGATTTCTTACTAAATTAACTTCTGCCTTGAACTCTGAAAAGCAGAAATGGAGCCCTGAATATCTGAGGAAGAAACAGAACTAACAGGAGTCAAATGCTGAGCTCCTGGGTGGATTTTATGTGTTTTGAATACCTACCTGCACTGGGTCTTCACGCTTTGGACTGAATCCTTGCAGGAAAGAAATTCAGGTAGCTGTCCCTGATTAGGAAGGACCAAGACCTGTACACAATAGGAAGGCAAACTTTTGTATTAGGAGCTTCTGGGGAGGAATTTGCATTGTCAATTCATAGACTAATTTAACACTGCTGAAGTCGAACAGTTTGCATAGGCGCAATAATAACATAATTATTATTAGTGGAAAGATCAATCCTAAACTGCCTTTTATTCAGGCTGGTTTTAAATACCTTCCTTGGCTTGGCCTCTATACAAACAAGATAAAGGTGCCACATTTCATTCATTTTTACATTAAATTTATTTGACAAGCCAGTTTTGTGTGTTGAACAGTCTAACTCAAATATGGATGTTCTGAAACTCTTTTGTAAAACCTATTTTAAGATCTGGAACTGCCAGGAGGTTTTGGGTTCATTAAAAAATTTTGTGGCATCTAATTACAATGCAATCTCAGTACCATTCTTGGACCAGATAACTATTCAGAGGCAGGCACAGGAACTTAATTAAACAGTTTTTCCCAGTGGATCAGCCATGAAAAGATTCATAATATCCAGAAGAAGTGTTTCTTCTGAAGAGGAAGTTTCATTTGGCACATTCATACCAAGAAAATTCTCCACTCAGCAGGGATTGGGGACTGAAGGGCAGAGGGGTCTCCTGCTACAGTAGCAATGCTGTGTCGGGAACCCAACCAGTGTAGTCTATGGTGGTCTCTTTTTAAAAATCTTTAGTCTTGCAGTATTTGTTGTAGTGTTTTTTGTTGTTAAAGTTCTAGCAGCTGAATTCATGTTATTGTGTGAAAATCACAGTCACAGAAGAAGCAAATTGCCTGTTTAAAAAATAATGATAAAATTTGAAGTCTGAAAATGAGACCAGGACCTAAAATCATTACCTGAACCAGAGACTAACAACTGCACTTTTTCCTAGATTTTACCATTGCCAAATGTTCACACTTTCCAGAGCTCTGTGAAATTTTGTGAAAAAAAAACAAGATAAGTCTTTAAAAAAATGAGTTTAGCAGTACTACCAATTTTACCTCATCCAAATCACAGCTGGCAGAGTTCTTGCTCCTGAACATACGTAGGGGTATGTTCCCCACCCCTGCCTTTTTTTTATTGTGGCACAAGGATAATTTCACTAAAATGTCCACCTGCCAAACAGCTCAGAAACATTGAACCTCCAAAAGGAAATAAAACTGTGGAAAAAACCTCTTCATGGCCCAGCTGTGACATGGTCCCTAGGAACTCCTGTTCTGCTCTCCCTGTCTCTTTCTGCTACAAGCTCTTCTGAAAGTTCACGGGATCTTTCAAAGAGAGCTCAGTGCCCTGAAACGGTTCCATGTTCATCAGGAGAAAGAGATGTCCCATTTTCAGCTGCGATTTTTAAGTGTGCAATGTATTATTTTGTAATTTCAGAACAAACTTGACACATGAAATCAATTTAAGTGGCTGCAGCAATTTAAGCTAAGGTGTTTTGACATTACTCCCAGCTTCTTCTGTGACTTCACAAGTTTAAAGGCTTAAAATATGAAGCCCAAGTGTTTGTGTGTTGTAGGAATATGCACATGTTGCACATACACTTATTCTTTTATGTCTGCAGCTGCAGCCCGGTGTAAATTGCTGTTTCTTAAAGTCTCCCATTCATGGTCATGGTGGTAGATCAAACATTTCCTTTCTGGAGGGCTAATTAAAGTAATCCAAATTCTGAACAGTTAATTTCTAGGTAGTCTCGAGGCAGCTGCAACATCTATAACTGAAGAAACACTCTTTACTTGAGCAAATGGTCCGTATGCTCTTTGATATTTTATCAGGCCGACTTGGGAAAGGCAGGTGTTTAGCACTCAGATACTGCTCTTGTAGATGGGATTCGTCTGGTCCCTGTTGAAATCAAGAGGATTCTGCTTAATTTGTGAAAATGTGAGATTAAAATCACAGGAGGAGGTAAGTGAGGCAGTCAAGTCAGTATTTTTTTTTGGGCAGAGCTCTTCTCTGGTGGCAGTTGTTCTTGCTGCATGCATGGGGGGAAAGGGGTTGTGCTGTCAGAGCAGTTCAGGGATCCTGACAGCCTTTGTGTCTAGGATTAGCACTTGGAATTCCATGGCTGCTTCAAACTAGGAAGCATACCTGTAATCAGAGATTTCAGCTAGACATCAGCTCTTTTTTTCTGATTTTAAACCTGCCTTTTGGGAGAGGGTTTCCACAGCCTGTTTCCTTTGGTAAATGATTTGCTTCACCAAAACAGCTGCCTTATTGCAGGTGAAAGAAAAGATTAACAGAAATGTGCACATACTTAATGTTTATATTTAGTTTTTAAGTTTTAAAATGTGTATTTTTTATGAACCCTGCTTGCATGTTCTCTGTCATCAGATTCCTGTCTTGATTTTAGCAGTCTCTTTGTTTCATGCTCTTCTTTTGACGACAGTAAGTTACCTGCTCTTTCTCTGGCTTAGCAGATCTTTTGTCTTCCCCTTTCTCTATTGCCACAGAATAAACAGAACAACCAAGCTGTCAAGTGGCCTTCCTTCTAGTACATAGCTCCACTCCTGGTTTTTTCAGCACTGCAGTTGAGAGTAGCCCAGTGGCTATTCCTTTGCTGAGCTGTCCTGGCAGGAATAAGTTGCTGTGAGTCCAAGGAACAGACTAATCTTTTTCAGTTTAACATTTAAAAGCTGGATGTCCAGACTGAGTTTTTATCTAGACTCTCTCCCTTGGCTAGGCAGAGAAAAGTAATTTCCAAGGTGATCCAACACATCCAAGAAGAGGGGAAAATTTTTCTATAAAGCTTTCTCTTTCCTGAAAACCTGATTTGTTTGGTTTTTTTTTCAGTCTGGAGGTTTCATTTCCTATCAGGGTAGCATTGAGCAGGATGAATGTTAGTTCTGCTTAGGAGCCAACATCTCCTGGAAATGGAGATGTTCAGTTCCTTCAGTCCTCAAATGAAACCTTGTTAGGCTAGATCTGTCACAGCTGAAAGCAAAAGAGGAACAAGGGAAACTATTTTTTTACCTCATTAGTGGAAAAATAAGCCCTATATCAGAGTGATAGAACAAAAGAATGTTTAAGATTTTCAGTTCAGATTTCCCCTGAACTTGCATCACTACCTTCATCAATGCAGTCAAAATAGCGATTTTTATGAGCTCATCAGTAACAGCATCAGAGAAATCCCTGCACATCAGAACTCTTTAGCCTTGCCCTCTTCTTATCTAAATGGAGATAGTAGCGTTCAATTTTTATTGCTATATTTTGACATTGATACACTTCAAAAGTGACTGTAGTTTCAAAATACAGACTACTAGAGATGATAAATCTGCTGGGCAAGAGGTTAATTTTTCCAGAAGTTTTCTTATTGTACAATAAAAACAATTCCAGGCAATATTGATATATTAAAGTGCTACTTTAATACAGTGTAAGGATTAGATTTCCTTACTGGGATGCCTGCAAGAAAGGTGATGGATTATTTGAGGCTGAGAAAATAAATAAACAACAAAACATAAAAGGCAAAAATAGTAAATCTGATAGTCTGTTTTACAGATCTTTGGAGGCAATTCCATCTCAATACATGAATGCTTTGACTGTGAAGAAACAAAAAGTAGAGTCAAGTCAACAGATCTCCCCTTGATGAGGCCACAAATTTCAGTCTAAACTATTATAGAAACAGTTGCTTTGGGAGTAATTTGCTTGCGGCAGGAGCACTGCGGACATACGTGGCGCTGGTAAAGCAGCAGTGTCAGCAGCGAAAGGGGTCAAGACCAATTAGGCAAAGAAGACACACAGAGTTTTTAGGTATAGATCAGCAGGAAATCTGTCTGAGCAGAAGTGCAGGTGTCTAAGGAGCATAGCACAGCGCTCTCAGTTCCCCGAAGTGCCACAGATCCCAAGTGTGCAGCACAGGAATACTTAATCTGTCTATATGTTGGTCTGCCACTTGCAAATGGGAGATAGTTGAGTTTATACATCCCTCCCAGAGGTGTGAATTTGGAGTCGCTGAAGGCCGTAAGCCACATGCGCTGGAATGCCTCAGATGGATTGTTTTTAAACGCCAAGGTAAATGCAGTAGTCAAGTAAGCTGCTAAGTCTCTGAAAGGAAACATATGTTCATTTTATGTATTTGTTTTTTTCCCCTGAATATATTGAATTCATGCTTTGTTTTGTATTGCAGCTTACACTGTGGCATATGCTTTACTGATTACAGCAAGTTGAGTTGCAAAATTCATTACCTAACAGAGAAAGGATATTTACAGCAAAGGTAAGAAAACTGGAATTAAAAGATAGATATCCAGATTAGTTTTAAATGTCTCCTTGCAAGATTAAGGTGATTAGGAAGTTCAGAGTATGAATCTGAGCCTACTTATTAGCAAACCCATTTCAAAAGGCTGAGGTGAATTTTAAGAGTCCAGTCTCAAAGCTTTTTGTTAAGATTGTAGAGCTGTGCAAATATTGGAGGCACTTAATGCTTCTAGGCAGGACTCAGTGGACTGATCCTTTACCAACTAGTAGATCCTCAGCAATTCTGCAGTGACAAAGCTTTAATCAGGATATATGCACTGAACCAGCACAGCAGTATGTTGTTCATTACTGTTTTGAAAGAAGAATACTGTGGCCCTCTATGTCAGCTGTACTTGCATTTGCTGAGTTTTAGAGCCACATGGAAGCATTTGGTGCTGAACTCCTTGGTTATGAAAAGTGGTAGTGTTCTTTGAAGTCTGGGGCAGGGAGGAGAGGAATGACTCTTTGGCAATAGCACAGGAAACTAAGCAGGCATTCTTCCAAGGCCAGCTTGGAAGAAAAAAAATTTACAATGCCTATAGTCATTATGGCATAACTGGAAATACTGTGAGACGCTGTGCTTTGCACTCCCAGAACAGTAGCTACCATGGGCAGCAAAGCTGCCAACTGAGTTCTCAGAAACTTTTTTAAGAAAAAACTCCTCTTCCCTTTCTAAACAACGGGATTCACCTATTAGCATCAAACAGCCTATTAACATTCCTTTCTCATGATGAATGTCTACTCAGGGGCTTTTAAAATAAGGTAATACAAGCATTGTGCACTGTTTGCGTACTTCTGGTTCAACTTAGCAAAATGGGTCTCCAGAAATTAGTATAGTCCTGGGGACAAGGTGTGTTACCAACACGGAGGTGTTACAAGCGACCCCACTGAAACTTTCTGGAAGCACGGTGTTTGTTGTTCATTAGAAATAACGCAATACTGCCCACTGAAAAAGATTTCCTTTTTCCTTTGTCAAGGCTGTATATATTGGTGTAATTGAACTTAGGCAAATTAGAAGTAAACTACCTTTCTCAAATAATCTGTGATTTCATCCAAAAAACCTGAAGGCATGTGTCAGTACTGATAATTAGATATATGGGTAGAATTAATAAGACACCAGTGGAGTCCAGGCAATCTGCTCCACTTCAGACATCCCAAACAGACCACCAGCAGATTATAAAACTCTGAACCATGCCTTAGGGTTTAGATGACACCCCAGAATATTGCAAGGTTATGGCAGTCAGGGTAATTAGATAGGGGGAAAGGTCTGACCTCTCTGCCTTCTTTGCTGATTGCTGCATGCCCCAAGAGCATTGGGAAGAGGCAAGGTTTCATTAAGCAAGTTTTTGGTGCTGCTCCATTGCACCTTCACAGCACTAATTTAGAATTTGCTGTTTCTGGCATTTGGTCACTGAAAGGACCAACGGGATCAACAGAAATAGCATCACTTTAATTAAAAAATAAAACTGGTGCTTGGCAAGAAATGCTAATGACTTGTATTCCCTTCAGTCCAGATTTAAAAGGTATTTAGATGCTTAAAGACACAGGTAGGTACTTGAAAGATTTTTCCAAAGTAGCTATATGCTCAACTCCAATTATTTTTAATGAGCCTTTTGTGCCTCCTTATTTCAAAGATGCCTGATAGCAACATGTATGAGGGCTAAAGCGCTGGAGGGCCTTTACAAATCTGCTATAATGTCACTATTGAAAATGAGAATTCATTATTTAAGCATTACAACACTGATTTGCCATTAAAATGATCTGTAGATTGTATTGATGTCTTTAACCTTTTAGTGGGCTTATGACATCCAACACTGAGCAGCCAAACTGGAAAAAAATAGCGTTTTCCAAGTCCTCAGAAAAATAATTGTATGTTATGGGTATGGTCTGAAATGATGCAACTGCAAAAGTGTGAGGGAGGAGGAAGGGGAATGTGTGTCATAAAACATGAGAGTTTGTTCTGAGAGCTCTGCAGGAAGCCATGGTATTTTTGTGTTACTCTCTGAGCAAAGTAGACCTCAAGTTTGAAGAATCTCCTTTCAGTGGCCTGAAGGTAAAGCAGTAATGTGGTCCAGCACACAGGGCATGGACATGGCCCCAGGAGAACTGGTCTTCTGCCTGATCACAGGTACTCTTCTTTACTGGTCCAACATCACCTCCCTTGGAAGCTGTTTTGGGATCTCCTGGTGCATGAATCTACTTGCAGAGTCACCTTCATGTGACAAAAATGGTCCACATGTGGAATAGGCACATCATCAGCCAAAGAGGCCAGAAAGGTCTGGATGTCCCCAGAAGCAGGGACAGTGAGAGGTTTGCCTGTGTTCCCCATAGCCATGGTTCATTTTACACTTATACACACATACACACAGAGGATGTGCACATCCTTTTCTCACCCTGGGATGCTCCCTTGCATATTTTACCAGTGTAAATCTGAATTTTAATGCTGGAAAATAGCTGTGCTGATAACGATGCTATTAAATGCTATAGCTTCACAAAAGCATGTTTTTTTTCAAATGATAAATGAAAAGCAGTGATGGAGGTGGGGAGGAAAGGTGGTTAAAAGCAAACTCTATTGGTAGAATATCAAAGCATGAGCATACACAGGAAATGTATGCATTGATTTTGTTCTAATTCTTTTGGAAGAAGGGGATACTGAAAAAGAAAGTAATGAAATCTAAAATTGAAGAAAAGTATCAATATGCAACTGAATAATAACAGAAATTGTTACAAAGATCATGTTGGTAATGGTCAGTAACGAGATCATAATCGTGATGGTGATGATTTCTTTCATTACTTACTTAAATTTGATGTGACTGTGAAGATGCCTGCCACATTTTGCGGGAAAAAAAATCTTCTTTTTCCTTAAAATAGTGACTGTAATATTGTATCACTGTAACTAATTCCTTAGTCACTAGGTTGCCATGGGTGCAAGATGTGCTCACAAAGAGGTGGCAGGGGCTGTGGTATTGGTGTATTAGCACTGCATGTGCCTGTATGGAGTTGGGTGAAAATTTGGATCAAATAATCATTTAGTTTTAAAAGAAGTGTACTTTCAGACTAGCTGAAAGAACTTGTGCAGAAGTCAGTGAAGAGTTGTAGCTGTAAGTGAAAAGAAAAATGAAAGCCGAAATATGGCTCTTTTTAAATAAATCATTGCTATATGATGTGTCAAAACTGCATTCTTCAAAGTCTGCACTAGTGTGCCCTTGGAAAACAGTTCAAGACCCTCCTGTCATTACTGAAACATTTTGATTCTGTATGAAACAAAATATGAGTAATATTAACATATTGTTTACCATTTTCTGTCTTGACCAAAGCACAGAAATCATGGTTCTGTGTGCCAGTGTGTGTATGTAACAACTGAATTAAACCAAGTTAATAAAGAGCAATGTTCTGAAGAGGATGATAGCAAGAGTAAAAGCTTATGATGGTTTAGCTGATGCCTTTTGTCTTTTGATTCCTTTTTGACATTTACTACAGCCCAAACCTAGCAATTAGCTATTCCTGATTATTTTTTATTCTTTTGTCTCAGAGGGACTGTCAATATATCCCTTTGAAATACCACAGTGCAGAAAATAATTTTATATTTTTTCAGCCTGGTTTTTGTTTTCATATAATTGGCATTTAGAAAAAACGCAAAACATTACCATAACAACAGTCCAGTGCATCTCTTTAATTCCAAGCACAAGGACAGATCTCTTTCCATTTCCATAGGAACACTGTAACAAATCATTAGTGAAACACTGGGGGCTTTTATAAATCCATAAGCAGCAGCTGGTAGTTTTCTGTACAGTTAAAATCTGAGAATCTGGGCATTTGAAAACCAGTAGGACACTGGAGTTGAGTTAATCTTCAGGCAGTATTGCTTGAAAGCACTGTGAGATAGGGTAGATCACTGATCTGGTAGGTACTGACACTACTGGGAGGCTGGTCTAAAACTTAACAGATATGTGGCAGTTTACAGTTTATAAGGAAAGCCATTTGCATGTTCCCAAGATAGTAGTGTTATTCCCAAAGACAGTAATCTGCTTCTTGGCAAGCTGGAGCAATAAAATGTGTAGGAAGAGATCTATATCCAAAACTGGAGCAAAGCCCATGAACATCTATCTGTATGCCAAAGAAGGGGGCAGGCGATGACTTTTGAGATGTGAAGAGCTCTAACACTGTGCTTTGAGTGTCCATAGCACTCATCCAGACAAGATGCAAACCCACCACTCTTCCACTTTGAGAGCAGAAAGCTCACTTTGTGTGTGGGGGTGAATTTTCCCTCATGCCCTTTACTGATTTTGGGCTTTGACGGAGTTCTTATGGAACTGGGAGGGACTTTATGGTGGTAGTCCAGCATTGTAGACAATGATGTCTGGCAGTTTCCTTTAGCAAATAATTGAATTTCACCTGAAAAATGTGTCCTGGATTCTGCTGGAAACTAGTTCCACATTTCCAATTTTCTGATAATTATAAATATCTTGTTTTTTTCCAGACTGCTTACTCATTGCCATTTTGTGTCCTTTTTCTCTGGTTCCAATGTCATCTTTTAATTTAAAAGCTCTTCTTTCTGGTGGAGAATTAGATGCCCCTTTCCTCTAGTGTGATCATTGAAAGTAATCTTATTCCCTCCCAGCTGTACCCCAACTGTCTTCAAATGCTTCAGATCAGGTGTGATTTTTCTATATAAAGCACAACCAGTAGTCAATGAAATAAATGACAAGAAAAAAAGGTTGGGCAGCTCAGTAGAGGAACAGATATACGATACTATTATGACCTGTTTGATTATTTCTCAGTTCTTGGCAGAAAGATTTTCAAGTTGGCCAGACTTTCGAGTGGAGTCCTCTATTCTGGCCTCTCTCACCTGTACCCTTTCTCTGTGGCACACTATGTATATGGACTAAAGCTGCATTTTGGTAGCATCAAATAAGCACTAAGGGCCCACGTATATTAATGTTTTTGTTTGGGTCAGAATGGAGGTTTAAGTGTACCTCCTCATTTCCCACACTCTCTGCACCTAATTTTGTACCATGGGGTGGCCTCAGAGCTCATGAGCTGTGATGTTTCAAGAAGAAATGAAGGTTGAATATGTGCTGGAGTGGGGCACTTCAGCCACAAATGGGCATCCTGGCCAGGAGGCCAGACTAGAAATAGTCTGAAAATAAAACCAAGCACAGTAGAGTTGGGAAATCAGGTCCTCAGCACCAAGTGTTTCACTCTCCAGGCCCAGCCCTGTGGGTCACATTCCTTGCTATTGCAGATGTAGGCTCAGCCATCTGCCTCTGTTTCTTGGCTCTCTGAAGGGTGGTATAAATATATCACACCTGCATGAAGTTTTCCTTTGTCCTTATAACATCTTTGTATCAATCTTTATCACTTTCAATCTGTTGCAGGGATTATCCCACCTTTAGGCAAGTAGATGAAACTATCAGGGGAGTGCAAACCAGCTACTCCTGCCATGCATGAATGGGGTCTCACAGAAGCACATCGCTGGTAATCAAGATTAGAATCCAGCAACACATTCACCTCCTTGAAACACATTTTTTTGGATGGTACCCCTTGGTAACATACTGACTCATAAATAGCAATTTGGGGATAAAGAAGACAATTGTACTACTAAAACACTGAGGTAGGTTAATATTTAAAGGCTTGAGTTAATATGACAAATTTAAATCCTGCATTTGCATATATTGACTTTTCTTCCCCTGGTACTGAAAGCATAAAGATTTGTCTTTAAGCCTTCCTTATTAGCTAAAAAATGCTGTCTTTTAGCAGAAAGAATAAAAAACTGGTTATCTGTGTTCTAGTCAAGTGAATTTACCAGAGCATGGAGTAGGAGCAGGTACTTTATGATGGTTTTTCATGTCATTCAAGGCAAGCGGTTCTTGCAGTCCCCACATTTGGTGAGATGCAGAACAGGGCTTATCTGACTGCAGTGCTCAGGACCTGGTCCTGCATTAATGTACTCTGACTCGAGAAAGAAAGGCTACATGCTGAAGGAAGGTTTGAAAGACAGAATACTTGTATTAACAGCTGATTAATTAGTCTAAGACAAGCCATGGCCTGTGGCTCTAGTCCTGCAAGTTTATCAGCTGGCTTTTTATCTGTCTGTCTCTCGGAAGGATTTGTGATACATTTTAAATGGAGATTTGAGATCTCTATGTGTAGGCAGGAGCTGGCATTCCTCTAGCAGTAATGACAGGATCGTTCCTGGTGTTGATACAATAGTGAAGACAAGCCTGAAGCAACATTTTATACTTAGCTTAATATAGCTTCATTGTGGAATGACCGCCACTTCCAATGAAACTGAACCCAATATGCATTGTTAGTTGACTGCAAAATTGTATTATCAATCCTTCTTTCTTTCAGTTTATGAAGTTTATGGACTTGGTTATGAGAGAGGAATGAGCGATCATGGAGGATATGAACAAGTAAGTTGTGTACCTCCATGTGTACCCTTGTTCATATAACTTCTGCAAAAGTAATTTATTCTTGCATGCAGAGAACATAAGCATGGCTCTCTGTAAAATGTTGCGGTTATGAATATCGCCCAAGGTAACATCATGTTTAAATTTTAGACTTTTATACAACCCTGTTCTTGGAGTACGTTATGTTTGGCACACTAAATCTTCTTAGATTTTATTTCATTGTTAATAACACTTTGTATAAGAAGAGCAAATACTCTCCCTGTCTTGCTATGTTTATTGCAGGGGCTTGTGACAAAAACAGATACATATTTTGAAGAGCTCTCCTCCAAATCAGTTTAGAAAATAATGAAACAAACATGGAAAATCTAATTGTTAATCCCTGAAAAACCATTTCTTTTTACTTCCTGATCCAAAGCTTAGGTATGGGATCAGTGGCATGTCTTGGATGAGTCGTTTTATCTTCTGTAAACCTGAATTATTTGTGAAATTTGATGTGAATGTTAATGCACTGAATGCCACAGGGAAAGGACTCCACTTGGTTGATGTACTCCTCCCTGAGCATCAGTTTGTACAATTTATGGACACTCAGAGCCCGCAGGATGGGCCCCACAGGAAAGGCAGCGCTGACTGGGGCTTGCTTGGGGAGCCTCTCAGAGCAAGACACCATCACTGCTCTCTCACTCCAAAGGGAAGGCAAAGAAGGAAGGCACTGGTGTGAACCTGTTCCCTCCTCATCCCCAGGACAGGAGGCGGTCAGGATGGTGGGGGCTATGCAGGTCTCTGCACTCTTGTGGGTTGGCTTTGAGGCTGGACAAAGAGGGAAAAGGGGATGTAGGAGAAGAAATTTTTCTCCAGTCACCTTTGCCTGGTGGTTTCACAGAAGATGCAGTGAAGGGTGAAGGGTCCTGAGGGAAAACCATGCAAGGAACTCAGTCTGCTCAGCCTGGAGAAGAGGAGACTGAGGGGAGACCTCATTGCAGTCAGAAGCTTCCTCATGAAGGGAAGAGGGGCGGCAGGTACTGATCTCTTCATTCTCAGAACCAGTGACACGACCCGAGGGAATGACACAAAGCTGTGTCAGAGGAGGTTTAGGTTGGATATCAGGAAAAGGTTTTTCACCCAGAGGGTGGCTGGGCACTGGAACAGGCTCCCCAGGGAAGTGGTCACAGCACTGAGCCTGACAAAGAAGCATTTGGACAATGCTCTCAGACATGTGGTGTGACTTTTTTGGCTGTTCTATGCAGGGCCAGAAGTTGGGCTTTGATGACTGTAGTGGGTCCCTTACAGCTCAGAATATTCTGTGATTCTTTGATTGCATTGAATTGTTATAACAGATACTGTCACTCTTTCCTCAGGATACAGCTCTGGTTTAAGCTAACTTTCTTTCTTGTATGCTTTTTAGTGCAAACATTATTAATTTGGAGCCATCTCTTTCACAGAATGTTTCTTCTCTTTCTATTTAAAGACTCCTTTCTGGTTGCTATAATCCTGCTGGCTGGCAGTTCAAAGGAGAGCTTATTTTCTTGCCTCCTGAACAGGCTGAAAGGTATGTCCTTTGGGGTTACTGATGGGAACAACCTGAGAAAAACAAGAGGGGAGGCATGGTGATGGAAAAGAAAGCCAAGTGACACACTGAAGATGGTGTCTCCCAATAATTCCTACCTGTCCATGGGTACTTGGCCACCTCTGCACTGAGGCTGCAGACTTGGCATGGGAAAAGTCCCCTTGTTTCTTTCACTGTGGCTTGGATCCTCAGAAGTTTAGAAATGTCTTCTCATGAAGGCCTACCTAGAATATTTTTTCTCCTGATTGCTGATAATTACAGCAGCAGAATTGTGAAGAACATTGGCTAAATATAAATTATGGAAGGGAATTAAATACAACTCCCAGCTGAGCTTAGATTCCCAAAAAGTATTTTAATGTGTTCATCTGTTTCACCACTTACCATACTTGATAATTTTATCCTAAGCTATATGTTTTCTTGAAGTTCATCCTACTGCAGACTTCGTAGAAAGTTTTGCTTTGTCACGAACCTCATGTGCAGCATTCTGGCAGACATCCCGCATTTTATTCCAAATAAATACAAATTGACAACCTTTACTGAGCTCCCTTTTTAGTCATATTACTTGGTGTCCCTGCCTGTGTCTCACCAAGTCCTGGAATTGCACATAGCCACCCTCATGTTATTAGTAGAAAAAAGGTTAGGCATCCATAAAAAAATCACAAAATTAATGGTTCTGCCACCCAGATGTTAACTTTGCTTGCGTCCCCTATGTGTTACTGTTGCTAAGTTCTCAGATGAAAACCAAGATTTTCAAAACTGACAGGTGCTTTCTAAATTAGGTGGGTTGAATTCAGGATGGCAATTTAAAAGGCATTAATTCTCAATATTTGGAAGCACTTTTTGGGCAGTTAGGATGTTCCCAGGTAGCTCAGGCTGAAGTGGGAAAATATAAATATCGGGTTTCCTACAGGTTTCTCAGACTGATATCCAAATTTCATTTGTGGAAAGCTTTCCTCTCTCCCTTGTCCTTATACAGTGGCTTCTGACATGTGAAAGAGACACTTTTATTTTTTCATTTTTAAAGATAGTTATTTTTATCTGGATGAAATGTTATTTGGCCCAATGTCCTGAATTTTACTTGTCATGTTTTCCTTTGGATTTTCAATGCTTTGTAAATCAATTTATTCATTTGTTCTTAATGGAGTTATTTTAAGAAAGTTTGTCACGTGTCACTCAAAGGGACACATGGCCCTGCCGTGTAAGTAATCTTGCAAAGATGTATTAGCAAAGGCATTTATAGCAGTGGTGTTCTTGGAGAACCCTCAGAGGGAGCAGAAGTCACCTGTATGAACTCTCTGGAGCAAGTCCCTGATTGTGAGTGATGAGTGCTGGATGCAGCAGTGGTGCCAATGTGGTGCCAGGGCAGCTGCTCTCTGGGACTGAAGCATCATGGAGGCTCCAGTTCGGGCCATCAGGCACCTCCATGGGGATGGGGATGGGGATGGGGATGGGCTGAGCCCAGTCTGGGACATCAGCCCACACCACATGTGGGGGACAGGATCAGCAGGTCCCATGGCCAGGCAGTTCAGGGCAGTGGGGAGCTGAAGACTGGCATTGCTACGCATTGAGGCATGGGTTAAAATGGAGTTCTGGGCCGCAGGCAGAGGCAGGATTGTCACCAGAAGAGGCCAGGAAGGGACAAAAAAGGCTGTTCATACACTCAAGGCCCTGTCTGCAGCTCTAATATTGTCAAGAGTTACCGAGCCATCAGTAGTTTGGGATTTATGGATGTTTGTATGTAACATACTGGCAGTAAATGAGGTTGAAATTTGCTAAAGAAGTTGGCCACTATTAATAACTTCCCTTGATCAAATTAATGCGTTTCAGGATGATAGCACATGGTAATCTCTCCTTGGAGACTGTTCTTGGCAGGGAATAGATGCATGTATCTCTAGTTTCTCTGTGTGTGTGACAGGATGGGATGAAATAATAGTGGTGAGCTGCTTATATGTAGTTATATTTGTATTCCCTTGCTTAAATGAATAAGCCCTTCTGCTTTGAGTTTGGCATATTGGTAGTATTAAAAGTGCTTTATAATGCTGCCTTTTGGAGTCTTTCTTGTAAGAATTATCAAGCTGTGTTCAGCTGTTACTTTTTGCTGTACACTTTAAAGCTGCTGTTGTGCTTCACCCCAGAAACTGCTGCCCATTGATCCCTGATAGAAGTGCTCCTGCTGTGATGTTACGCCCACCAGAATGTACATTCATCCCTCTGAGCCTTGTGGTAAAAAAAAGTAACACAGCACAAGCCAAATGTGTGCTCAGAGGTGCCCATAAGGGAATTGGTTGCCTTAAATATTCAGTCTTCTGAGCATTTGAACACTTCGGGCTGATCTTAAGCAGTTTATGGCCATGTATTTTTCAGCTGGGGCCAGAACATGGGCAGGATTATGCATCTCCAACTTCACTGTGTTTTAGGATCCTTTCTAGAGAAACAGTCACATTTTAGTTGATTGAGGGATGTTAGTTATTTCTGGTTTATTGCTTAGTGTTTACTCCTTTTCTAAGTGTGGACGGAAAATTGCTCAAACTTCAGAAAATTCTGCTTTATGTTACCTCCAGCAGAAACACCACATTTCTGGTAAGTGGGTAAATACATCCAATACTTTTAGTCCTGTTTTCCTGCCTTTATGGGCACAGATGCATTTGAAGAAAAACCCAAACATTTTGAGGTATAGCTAAATTTCTGCCCTGAAATTTCTGAAAGTTCACTGCAGTGAAGCTGAGCAGAAGGAAATGCTTGAGGAGAAAGCTCTCTGGGTTGACCTGGGCTGTCCACCTGCATAAGTAAGTAGGGTGGAATAGTAATGGTGGATCTGCAGAACAAAACATCTGACACTGCAGACTCAGCAGGCAAGATACACACATTTCAGGGGGATATGCTTTGGCTTAGTCTCATGCTGTAGAGTCCATGTCTGTCAGTGACTGGAGCGCCCCATGGGCAGTTGTGGAAAGCTTCTTACAGGCAAGTTTTGAAAGATACCCAGTTTGTGCTCTCCAGGGCTGCTCAGCCATGTGAAGCAAAATGTGGTAAGTGGGAAAAATTGTGAGGTTCACTTCAAAAGGGCACTGTTCAGCTGAACTAAAAGGCCAACACAGATGCACCTGGAATCTTTACCTGACTGTCACAGATTTCTAGTAAATAGTGTAGGAAACTGCTGCTTCAGGAACCTGAAAGATTCACAGAGGTGTCACATTTATTTCTTATCACAGTGCTGGCAAAGGCAGTATTTTTTCCAAGCTAATTGTCCAGTTATGGCTCAACTTTGCTTAATTGGTGATAAAACCCACTGTGTGTGTTGGGGTTTTTAGAAAGGCCAATTTGCTGCAGTCTAGCAGCCCACACAGACTGTTTGCTTGAAAGCCAAATTACTGGTTTTATTCAAGTATCATTAAGGACATGTGAAAACTGAAAGAATTTCTTAAGACACAGGGGGTAGAGAATCTGCATTAAATGAAATTTTCCAGAGGAAGAAAATTCTGGTTTATGTTTTCTGTGGCACTGTTTCTGCAATGAAATTTTCAAGGGGGTCTTACAGAACTGTGATCCCAAAAGCAAATGGATCAGCTTTAATTGTGTTTTCCTGTGGAGCAGAAGTACAAGCTCGAACACCTGCCAGTGTTTCTTGACTGAAGCTTTCATCCATTTTATACTGCAGGTTTTTTTCACCAGCTGAAGGTGAACAAGTTTGAAGAAGTCTTTCAAACATGTAAGAGCTGAGGGAGTAGAATGGGGTGCAAGGATGAATTAATGTTTATGCGCTGAACTTGCTGGAGTTTTGTGAATGATTACAGAAGGTTATTCTTTTGTGTGTCATGGTCTGGATGGTAGGAGGAAGTTGAAGCCATTGATCAGAATTCAGAATATTAAATTGTTTCCCCACTGTAAGTTCAGCAGGGTTTTGCTAATGACCTCTGAAAGCCAGGATCTCATGTGGAATATTTGGATGGTTCAGTCATGGTATTGTGGCTTGAAAAAGGTGAAGTTATCTGGGGAAAAAAAAAAGTAACTGAGATAATTAATACCATTTAAGGGATAGCTTTTCAACAAAGACAGGGAAGGAGTTTGGATCATGTGACAAGACACTTTAAGATATTATTGGGACAAATGTGTAAACCTGCAGTTTTTCCTCTTGAAAGAAAAAGTCAGACTGGGCCAGTCACGGAAGGGGTGATGAGTGGAGCAGGGAGCCTGATGTCAATGTAGAGAATATAAAAGAGCATGGTTTCTTTTACCGAATGAAATAAAAACATGGTGGAACATTAGCATGTAAATACTCAAGAGTCCTAACTTCCCAGCCAGAAAGACAAATCTAAGAGAAGTGACAAGAGCAGCACGTGAAAAAATGATTATTAAAAAGACATGAAAAAACTAAAGATGAGAATTGGATTCCCAGCCATCAGAAGCGTGAGGTTCTGAACCAGCATTCTGACAGTAGTGGGGCCAAAAATCCATGTCTCAGACTGAGCCAGATAATGCTTTGTGAAAGGAATAGTACCAGGCTGTGCCTACAAGAGGAGGGAACCAGATACAATGACCTTTCTGGATGCTCCTTCAATTTCTGTGTTTTGATATAGAGCTGTTAGAACACACTGAAGAAAACAAAAGGAATATTCAACTCATGTAAAAGCAGATATTTTTATAAACAAGCAAATCAATAAATGTAGTTCCTTAGGATCATGTTGAGAGTGTGAAATACCATCAAAGTAAAGGCAGCGCTGTTATCTTTACTGATAGAGGTGCATTATCCAATACAAGAGGTCAAATGATTATTGTATTCTTGTCTGTGCATTAGGTCTGGATACGTTCTGGTTTTACTTGCCTGGAATTTTTTTGGGATGTGTACATGTTGTAGCAATGCTACGCATGCCTGTAAACAGAAAGGCTAATTATTACCGCAATATGGATGAAGTAATGGAGCGTGACTGTCAGGAGTGCAACTGGTGAGGAGGCAGATAACAGGCTAGCCACTGAGACTTTGTCAGAAAACCTAGAGCTCTGTGCGAGATGCCTGCAGTGTTGTGTCCTGGGTATTTGGAGGCTCAAAATGGCCAAACACAGTGATTGAAGACACATGGTTTAAGTCGGACACATGCTGCTGGTGATGATGGAGGCTCAACTGTGTGCCTAATGAAATGAAACATTTTAACTAATGGGAAAGTATGGGACGCAGTGTTTGAAGATTTGATTAAATATATGCAGACAGGAGCTGTGATCTGGCTGCTTTCTTGGGTAGCTACATCTGGACCCTCCTACATGCTGCTTGATCAAACAAACACAGAATCACAGAGTCATAGAATGGTTGGATTGGAAGGAACCTTAATGATCCTTTAGTTGCAACATCCCTGTCATGGACAGGGACACCTTGTGCTACACCAGGTGGCTCAAAGCCCCATTCAGCCTGGCTTTGGACACTGGCCAGGGATGGGGCACAAACAATTTCTTAGGACAACCTGTTCCATTGCCTCATCACCCTCATAGTAAAGAGTTTGTTCCTAATATCTAATCCAAATATCTAATCTAAACTTGCCCTCTGTCAGTTTAAAGCCATTCCCCTTGTCCTCTCACTACATGTAAAAAGTCCCTCTCTAGCTCTCTTGAAGGCCCCCTTCAGGTACTGCAAAGATGCTGTAAAGTCTCTTCTCCAGACTGAACAATCCCAACACTTTCAGACAGTCCGCATAGGAGAGGTGCTCCAGACTTCTGCTCATCTTCCTGGCCCTCCTCTGGTCTCGCTCCAACAGGTCCACATCCTTCCTATGTTCAGGGCTCTGGAGCTGGATGCAATACTCCATGCTGGATTTCACTAGGGCAGAGGGGCAGAAACAACTCCCTTGACCTGGTGGTCACTTGCTAGATGTTGTACAGACAAAGGCTTTCAGGTGAAGATGGTCTTGAGGAAAGACTGGTTAAATGGAACTGAGGATGTAGGAGCTATCACTTCTCAGTGAGACAGAGACAAAGAATTAATCTACTGACTGTGGCTAGTGGGTATGCATTTGTGGAAAAACCACTGTTACACAGCTGAGCACAAAGAGATACTATGGAAGTGGTATATCCATCAAAAAGTAGACCTTGATGCACATTTAGTTTAATAAGAGTAGATTTCTGTAAAAGATTACTTTTATTGCCCTTCAAGATAGCTGCAGTTCTTGTGCTCTTGGCACCTTGAGTGAAGAGTAACTCAAAACACACATAAAGCTCAGAGAAGGTTGTACAATATTAATTTATATTGAAGAGGTCTTTCCATGATCAGTACTGTGGAAAGAGTTTTTAAAAAAACATCTTTTTAGAGCAGGATAATAGCCTTTACCTCTGACTGTAGAGGAACTACATATCCAACATGTTATATTGCACAGGATAGATAGAATCCTAATGATTAAAGCCCAACACAAATCAACTCATCAAACTTGTTAATGAAAGCATTCCTTTGATAAAGTTACTCAGTATAGAGGTCCTGTGGAAATTTTAATGGGCAGCATGGCTTGTAAAAAGTAAAGGAAAAGATGCAAAGCTTTTGTCCAATATTAGTTTCAGGTGAGTATTAGCGCAGCACCTCAACAGATACAAGTTGGAATATGGCAGCATTGTCCCAGTAGCAGCTGTTCAACTTTGACAGTATTATTATTAAACTGCAGTTTCTTGTTCCCTGAGACAGTGGGCCACAAGTTCCCTGAGGGAGAGTGTTCCCAGAAGGTTGCTGGAAAAGTCAGAGTCAGGGGAGAGCAGCTGGAGAAAAATTCATCTGAGAACATGTGGAGCTGTGCCAAGAGCTTCTGGGTCAGGAAGAATATTCATAGAATCATAGAACGGTTTGGGTTTGAAGGGTCCTTAAAAACCATCCAGTTTCAAGCCCCCTGCCATGGGCAGGGACACCTTCCACTAGACCAGGTTGCTCAAAGCCCCATCCTACATTGCAGTGGAGCTCTCAAGTGAATTGCCTGAGGAGGCAGTTCTGTGAGAAGCCCCAACCAGAGCTGGCCAAGAATGGGGGAACAGATGAAGGTGAGGGTTTGTGGGTTTTCATCAGAGCAAAAGTGAAGTCTTCCTTCTCTTTCCATCCTTTGGGGTCCCTTTTGGAAATGGCAGTGCTGCCAGCAGTCTGTGGAGTGAGTCTAGACTGTCCTCTGAGGAAAGTGAAAACAAGGGCTGTTTAAGCAGCAAACCTGGATATATCCTACAAGCATACCAAGTAGGATGTTGCCTGGCTCATTAAGAGGTGAGCTTGGAGGGCTGCAGTTTAATGTGGCACTGAACAAGCTGTTTGCTGGGTCCCACGTGCCTGGGGAAGAGGCAGTTTCTCACCTGAGACAGCCTTGGTAAGGCTGCTGAGATCAAAGACCAATCCTTTATCCAGGGTTCAGTGAGTCACGGCTTTTGAAGTTGTTATCAAATACTCCTGAGTTTACAGTCCAGCAAGGAGTTAAAGCAGAAAATCAAAGGGAGTGCATGCTTTTTTTTTAGATCTACTGTAGATCTACCAAACCCAAACTAGAGAGAAAGTGTGTGTGTGTGTGTGTGTATAGGGAACAACATTTCAGATGCATTAAAATAAAAACAACCTTAAAATTATCTTATGTTTGAAAGTGAGTTTTAGTGGTGGTTTTGGTGATTTGGATTTGTGGGGTTTTTTTGTTTGTTTGAGGTTTTTAGTTTAGGGTTGGTTTTTTATTTTTGTTTGGGTTTCCTTTGGGGTTGTGTGTGTGGTTTTTTTATTTTTTTATTTTTTTTTTTGTTGTTTGTTTTGGTTTGGTTTGTTTTTTGGTTTTTTTGGTGGGTTGTTTTTCCTTTAGTGCTATCTAGCAAAGGCTGCTTTATTCAGCTATGCTAGGAGTGACAGATGCAATAGAGGTGACATAGAAAAGCACATGGCCACCCATTGCTCATTTGAGGTGCAGTGGGGTGGGCATTTTTTACTCAATCCACTCCCTTGGCCATGCGAGAGTAGGACAAATCTTTTGTACAGCACTGGGGTTTGAAGTGGAAGGACCATGTGTGGATCTGCACCACTCTGCAGCATCTCAGACCCCTCTGTTATTAAAAGAACACATTGATATCCTTAATTCAATTCTGCGCAAATGCAAGCAGACATCTCTCCAGCCTCAGGTTAATTCATAAAATGGTGCTTGCAGTGTAAGTTACAGCAACAGTTGAGCTGCAGCAAGGGAGAAAATGGCAAAAAAAAATTTCCCAAGAATGTTCTTAGAGGTATAACAGTGATGGAGTAAAGAAGCAAAATCAGTAGTTCAGTGAGGGAACCAGTCTGTGAAAACTTGCTCAAATACATCATCCTGAGAAAACTGCTGCACCTTCTTTCGAATCCCAAGTAACTCCTTCCTTCAACAACACATTCCCAGTTAAATCCTTATTCAAGAAGGATGGTTCTTGAATAAGCTTAAAACACAAGCTTTGTATTTCATGGTCACTTTGTATTTCATAGTCACTACTACAAAAAGTGCAGTAAATTGCTTCGTGTCCTTGATTTTGTCATTCTTAAGTGTTTACAAATCATTATCCTGAAAAATAATTGATTCAATGCTGTTAGGACTTGAAATTTTGAACAAATGCTGAAATTGTGAACACTTGAGATGTATAAGAATAGCGACAATGGTCATTACCATCAACAAAAATAAAGGGAAGACAGATTTACTGATTGAGCATTTTGCCTCAAGTCTAAAGAAATAAGTATGCTGTTACAGGACAGATTGTTCTCCAGGCATAAAAAATTATGCATTATAAATAAGAGGGAGATGTTTTCCCTTTATTTTTCGAAGTTAAAATTAGTACAATCTCTCATATAATTCTTAAGGCATGATATGTATGTCTCCTTAAAATCATTGTTGTGAAATACCATACTGTGTTCTCTACACTGTTCTCCTGCATTCCCTTCTGTCTTTGGCTGGGCAGAAGCCACCACGTGCAATAAATTGTTCATGCAGTTTGGTGGCTGTGCCATACATTTTGGTAGCTTCTCTATGTGTTCATCTGTGTATATGTTGGTGTTGCTCAGGAAAATGGAAAATCATTCCAGCAGAAAGAAAAGCATTCTCCTTTGTAGGTCCTCTGTAAAAATACCAGTACTTTCCAGTGGACTCAAAAGTTAAGAATTGGAAAGGTCTACAGTGTGATTATAGGTTTTGGTTTTTTTAGAAAATCAATCTAAAAGCCCTCTTGGTATGTCCTACAAATTACATTCAAATTAAAGTATTTTTAAGCAACATTTTGAGCCCATGGATTTCTGCCATCTTATAAAACACATGACCGCAACATAAAATGATGTGAAGTACAGATCCTGAAACAGAAATGGGCAAGGGATACCACTGAAGGAATTAGTGATGAGGCCTGCTAAGACAACTAGAAAGACTCTCCAGTGTGAACAGTGCTATGAGGAACCTCATGGTATTTTAATAAAAGGTCACCTGTAACCATTGGGTTGTTTCTTCTCCTGAAGCTTTATAAATGTCACTGAAAAGAAGATAAAGAGCAAACACTGTATGAACATATGCATTTCATCAGATGTATACGGTGGTCACAGACAGTAGTCCTACTCTCAAATTTGGGCAATAGTAGCACAAAGTTTTGTATAACACACATGTAAATGTAGACAGACATCCTTTGCTCAGAAAACAAAGGTAATGAATTCACACAATAAATGTTAAACATAGCTGACCTTGAAAGTACAGTTAAAGAACTGAAATTTCTTTCTTCCAATTTTAAGAATTCGTGAGCTTTATACAGAGACCTGAATGCCGTGAGAAAGAATCCAGCCAATGCATTGCAGATGAACCAAGCAATGAGCAAGAAGCTACACTAAGTCTCTGAAGCCTCTGATGAAAGGATGCAACTTGGCTATATCAACAACCAAAAATTGTTCTGTCTAGTCCAGCTACGTAAGTACATGTTGCTGGCATTTAGTATTATAGTCTTTTTGAGGGATAAAACAGCTGAGCAAATAAAAAGATGTTATATCAGGCTCTTTAATTTGTCTATGAATTTTTGAAGTACATTTCCAGTTGCAAAAGTCTTGTAACGTGTTAAGTTTAAAAATAGTCAAAAGGACTGTAATATTTCCATTTTAAATCCCATCTGTTTGTTAGTTGAATGGGGACTGAGCCTGAATCCATTAAATATGAATTAACTAAAGTCTGAATTAAACCTAAATAAACCTAAATAAATCATTGAACTCTATCGTCCCTTATTTTATAATCCCAGCCTCTGGATATGCTGGCGCAAGACATCCTGGCATCGTTGCTCTCCAGTGGAAACTGCATCCTTAACTTCAGTAGAGGTAAGATGTGTCCTGTGGCCTGCACTTACGTAGTGCCACCATGCAAAGCTCTCAGAGCATTTAGCAAACCTTGCATAACTTTCACAGAGGTCTTGCCCTGTCAAGGTGCATGAACATGTCTTTATATTTTCATTGAAGGCAAATGAACTTTTTGTATTTTGTGATTCCATGCATGTAAGTTCTTTGCTTGATCATATTGGAAAGGATGTGTTGTATGTGTTGTGGTTTCACCCCAGCCAGCAGCCAAGCCTCACGCAGCCACTTGCTCATTTCCCCACCAGCAGGATTGGGGAGAAAATTCCACGGTGTGGTGGTTTTACTTGGCCCAGTTTTTGCTAGTGGGTAGGGAGGGGCACAAAGATGGCTCCTGTGTGTCCTGTGCGAAGGTTCTGGACGTTTTTCACCCTGTCCAGCAGAGCCACTCTCTGATGGCTCTGAAGATGATGGACATGCTGCTGGCCAAACCTGGGCCAAGTAGAGATGTTAGTTACGCCTCTGTGAAAACATATTTAAGAAGAAATCAAAACAATGGGTGCACGCACTTCTTTGTAGCCAGAGGAGGAGGAGGAGGTAAAAATATGTGAGGGAAAACAACATGGAGACACCAAGGTCAGTGGAGAAGGTGGGGGAGGAGGTGCTCCAGGCGCCGGAGCTGAAAACCCTCTGCCGGCCGTGGTGAAGACCATGGGGGGAGCAGGTGGTCCCCCTGCAGCCCATGGAGTCCAGGGGGGTGCAGAGATCCACCCACAGCCCGTGGGGAGGTGCCCACGCCAGAAGAACAGGGGGATGCCTGGAGGAAGCTGTGATCCAGTGGGAGTCCCAGCAGAGACTGAGAGTTGCAAAGGCTGTGGACGAGAGAGAAAGGCCTTGGCCCCGGGATGGAAAAAACCTGGCCTCGGCTCGGGAGCCTGCACCCCATGGACAAGCACTCGTGTTTGCAGCAGATTTCGGCCGGGCTGCTGCTCGTGAGATTGGACCCACGCCAAAGAAGTTCTCAGAGGACTGTCTCTCGTGGGAGGGACCCCATGGCTGAGTAGAGGACTCTTCTCCCTGGTGGACTGACCCTGACCAAAGGGAAACCCCCATACCCTGCCCCACCCCGGAGCTGCTGGTTGTGTGAAAGAGGGAGGGGGGTGAGCTGAGAAATGGTGTCTAAAGAGGGAGAGGGGTGAGCAGAGAAACAGTGTTTGTAGCAGAAGAATTGTGGTGATGGACTGACTAAGGGAAAACCCCATACCCTGCCCCCCACCCAGAGCTGTTGGTTGTTTGAAGGAGGGGAGGGGGTGAGCTGAGGAACGGTGTCTTAAGAGGGAAGGGGGGTGAGTAAAGAAATGGTGTCTTAAAAGCTTATTTTTACCTCTCATTTATCCTCCAACTCTGCTAGGTTAATAAATGACTTTGCAACTTAAGTCCCTCACCTGTTTGCTCATGTTTTTCGTGCGTCCCCTCCCCACCACTGCCTCATCTCAACTCATGAGTCCAGTGTGTTTGTGTTAGTTTGATTCCTCTCCTCTGCGTAAATGCAGCAGGAGAGAGCATAGAAAGCAGACGTCGTAGGTCCCTGGCATTTGGCCAGGGTCAAACCACAACACAAGGGTAAAAGACAGAAAACTCATGTGTTGAGATAAAGGCAGTTTAATAGAGAAAGCAAAAGCTGCACACACAAGGACAGCAAAACAAAGGATTAATTCCCTGCTTCCCCTGGGCAGGCAGGTGTTCAGCCATGAGAGCAGGGACTCATCACACACATCAGCTACTTGGGGAGACAAACATTATCACTCCAAATGTCCTCCCCTTCCTCCTTCTTCTGCACACTTTATATACTCACCATGATGTCACATGGTCTGGAATGTCCCTTTGGTCAGTTTGGGTCACCTGTCCAGTGTCTTCTCCCAACCTCTCCTGCACCCCCAACTTCCTGGCCAGTGTGGCAGTAGGAAAAGCAGAAAAGTTCTTGGCTCTGTATAAGCCCTGTGACAACAGCAGTAACAGAACCTCTCTATATTAACAACCCTGTGTTCAGCACAAATCCAAAACGCAGCACTCCCCACCCCCACACCAGCCACTGTGAGGAAGATTAACTCTACACCAGCCAAAACCAGCACTGTGTGAAAGGGGTTTGGTTTTTCCCTTCCTTATTTTTTTTTAAAATTTTTTTTTGATCTGAGCTTGCTTTCAACGCTTAGGTTGAAAAGAGGACATCCTGTCCCCTTCCCTTCAGCTTCATGGTACATTGGGAACCATAGAGATGTTGTCTCTGTGAGCATCTGAGACTCAAACAAAACTTGCACAACCTTGTATCATGTAAAACCAGCCAGTTTGGTAGACAGGAGAGGAAGTTCTTGGAAGACCTGACTCAAGGTTCAACCAGCTGATTAGAAAGCAACATGCCAAAACTTTGGACTGAGTGTAGTAACTGTTGACTTAGTGTTAAAGAAACCATGACACACCACTTAGTGTTAAAGAAATGGTGACAGGCAGCAAACATTGGGGGGAGAAAGAAATGGAAGGAAATAGGAGGGATAAACCAATATTCCATTGCAGAGAAATGATGAAAAGGTTATGTTTGCATCTTAGCAACTCATTTCAAGATTAATGCCTAGCTGGAGGGGACCTGCTGACTTATGGCAGTATTTGACTGTGGCAATGAATTTACGTTACTTGGCAACGGTAACACACATTAAGTAGGAATGCAGCACACCTCCTGGCTGGGCCAGCCTGCATCCCTTCAATCATGCACACCACTATGTGAGACAGGTTGGATCTGTGGCTTCTGCCAAATTCCTTGTAAAATTTAAGTGCAGATGCTTCTCACAAAATTAAAGGTTATTTTAACCATATTTCTTTTCCAAAAATATTTGTCATAACACAAAGAGGACCCTTTCAAGGACATGAAATGCGTAGCACATCTGGGCTTATAGCTTCTCTCTGCAGGGCACAAGGCACTGAGTTACACAAAGTCTCGGGATGGAGCTGATGGTTGGTGTGCTCTTGCCACCTTACAGGAATTTGTCTTCTGTAGTGCAGATGAGGACAGTAATGTTTCTTATAGTGTTAAGGGACATTCATAGATGTATAAAGAAAGTCACAAAAAAAGAGAAAAATAAAAAACACTCATTAGGAATAGCTGATGTTTACCAATTTGTTCAAAGGGTTTGTTCAATTAATGTTCTTATTATTGTGTCAGACCAATTTTCTTAGGTTTTGTATTTTTAAATTTGTTGCCTAAAGTAATGAACAGCAAGCAATTTTTAAAAGCCCCACCATAAGCAGGTACTGCTCAGAGCAAGGAGAAAAGTAATCCCATGCATCTGTAGATGAAAGCAGGTAAAGCAGGATCCCTCCACCAACCCTCCATTCCTCTCTCTGCCTGTGATGGCTGACTTTGGCTGGCTGTCAGTTGCCCACCAAGCTGCTCACTTTTTCCTCATCCTCAGTAGAACAGAAGGAGAAAATAAAACGAAAAAACTCATGAGTTGAGATAAAGACAAGGATGTCACTTACCAATCACTCTCATGGGTGACTCAACTTAGGGAATAGTAATTTGCCAGTTAATAACAAAGGAGGATAATGAAAAATGACACATAATCACCTTCCCCCCACTCCCTATCTCATTCTTCCCAGGCTGAACTTCATTCCCGACTCTTCCTCCTCCCTGCCACTCCCCAGGTGTCACATGGGAATGGGAAATGGGGATTGTGGTCTGTTGACCACTCTTCTCTCTCCTCCTGCCTCCTCTCACATTATCCCTACATCATATAAGATTCCACCTATAGGAGACAGACCTTATTCAACCTGGGTTCTTCCCAGCGGCTGCAGGTCTTCAAGAAGTGCTCTAGCATGGATCCTTACTACAGGGTCCTGTTCCTTGGGAATGAACTGCACCAGTACGGTGGGTCCCCCATGGGCCACAAATCCTGCCAGAAGGGTCTCTGAGCAGAGTATTTAGAAACAGTCCTGGGAAAGGTGTTGCAGCAATGCACTGTTTGTCTCTCTGCCATTGGTGGGAAAGAGCTGCCTGGAAGGACAAGTTGCATCTGACACTTCAGATTGGCTCAGTGTGGTTTTTAGGGCTGTATAAAAAACATGCCCCCTTGAACAGGAGAGGAGATAAAATTCAGAAACTTTAAGCAGTGACAATTTCAGCTGCTGAGGGTATGCATGTCAGAGATTTAAAATGAGGGGGCAGAGGAAATAAATACAAAAAAATCTTCCACATGTGGAGGGGAAGGTGTATCTTGCCTCTCAAACAAACCTCATTTGAAAACATTTGAAAAATATTTAGTAGAGTTGCAAGCTAAAAGAGGAGGACACCTGCAGTTGAAATGTAGCAAGGAGTGCAGAGCATTGACATTTCTCTCTTGTGCCATTGCATGCACAAGCATATAAACAAACTACATTCTGACAGACTGGCTTATAATAGTGGATTTGGAGGAAATGGAGAAGGAAAGACTCATGACAAAACATTTATTTTGCTTTTGCTTTGCAAAATGAGAAAACTATGTAGCAGTTTAATAAAACATAATTTCCATTATAATTATCTAAGCTACATTTGCATTACAATACAGTGCAACTTGAATGCTCTGCCTATGTCCTAAAGATTTCATGAGAAGATCAACTTTTAATCAGCTAAGGTCTAAAGCTCTAGAGCTACTCTGAGCCAAAGTTACATTGCTAAGGCTATTCAGTTGAAGCTTTCTGAATGTCATTCCTCTTACTCATTCATTAAAAAACATTGCCTTTCATTAGAAGCAGGACTGAGCAAGGAACTTTAGAAACCAAAAATCTGATGATCCAGTTGGGGGACTGAAGAATCAGAATTTCCTCAGTTTTGCTTGCATTATCGCAAGGAAAGTTGAGTATGTCAGTTTAACTTAGAAAATCAACTCCTTTTTATTTTATATGTTTTCAAACAAAGAATGAATATTTGTGGTTAAATTCTGGGTGTTTGAGTTTATGAAGATGCTCAGTAAATAAAATCATAGGAACAAGACTATTGCTGTGAAACACTAATTAAAAAAGCCTTTCCCCCCCACCCCCCCCCCCCCCACCGCC
>VZTX01005232.1:86957-237701 GCA_013400915.1 Pardalotus punctatus | reverse complement strand
CCCCCCCCCCCCCCCCCCGAGGTTAACCAGGAATACAGTGAGAAAGAGAAAAGGGGGAAAAAACGCCCCCAAAACTAACACAACAGTAAAAATCGGATAGTAAAAGATGCTCATTGAATATGTTCTTAAGCTAACACAGCTGATGGAAAAAACCTTTGCTTGAAAAAATGTTAAAAACATTATGTGATTAGACAGAATCCACATGGGTATTTTCTGCTTCTTTGCTGCAGAAGGGCATAACTGTATAGGTTTACCTTACCTTAAAATAATCTTCAGTTCTAAACTTCCAAAGAAAAGGACTGGTTAGGAAAACTACTGGAAAGATGATGCTTCATGATGGCAGATTTAGGTTAAATTTTGAAGTTATGACTAGATAGCTTTTAAATTAATGGGAAAAATACCAATCTATTTTTAAAATACAGTACATTTTTCTGACAATACTGTTTTCACTATGCTCTTTCTTGCTTTCTGTCTGAGTTCTCAGAAAGGAAAGAGAACAGAATAGAAGAATGGAAGCTGAATAACAGTACATTTTGTTCTTTGGGAATGATAAGTGAACACCTATACACTAGCTACAAAGATAGGCAGAGAAAAATTGCCAGGAACGTGCAAAAATAAAAACAATTTAAGAAATGTTATAAAATCAATCAAACTTTTTATCTTTTTCTTTTTTTTTAAAATTATTTGCTATGTAATAGTTTGTAATAGGATGATTACTTATGATGGTGGCAATTGGGCATGAACAGAAAGCAACACAAGGTTCTGGTGATGTAAGAGTGCTATTATTGTGTTTCAAGGCAAATGAAAGGTCTTTGATGAAGAGCTCTGCAGCTTATACAATTGATGTGAGCTTTGGGAAAGCAAAAATAATACTGAAGTTGTCTTTCTCTGCTCAAAAACCTGTACCTGCCTACTTGCAGCGCTCTTGTGGAAAACTCTCGTTGGCCACTAGCAGCTTTATAACAATGACATTGTGGCAGGGCAAGGGTTAAGAGGCAGGACTTTCTGATGTCCAGGCTGAGATGTTTCAGTGTGGGATGCACCCACACTAAGGACAGTGGATGCCAACACAGCAGCTCATAAAGGTCTTTAAGGAACTCCAGGGTATGTGGTATCCTTACAAAAAGGGAGAGATGCAGCAGGTCCATCCATAAGGGGGCCTTTCACAGCTGTCCAAGCACAGAGAGGGCTCCCTGTCTCATCAGAGAAAGTGTTAGGTCAATAATGTGCATTAACTGGACTGGGTGGAGGTAGAGGAGGGAATCCATGACAACAAACAGTTTTATCTGTTAACAGTACATTAAGTGGTATTAAATGGTGCTTCCAAATATTTTACTGGTGGGTTTTGTTTGGTTTTTTTGATGGTAAATTAATTTTCTCTCTCTCTCTATCAGTGCCTATTACTGTTTTAAATTCAAATAGTATGTACATGGAGACATTAACAAGGATATATATGCCTAAAACCTGGTGAAAAAAACATATCCATCTGTGTCTAAAACCCTATCTATGTACCAGGACTGGAAAATATGCTGGTTTTTGCAGGATGAAATTGGCCCCCTACTGAATTTGTTGGGAAGTTTTCCACATATTTCAGAAGGCCCTTAACTTTTTTTCTTTTTTTTTTTTTTGGTTGCTGTTTTTAGAAGATAATTCACATTTTAATTCTAGATCTCCTGTGAGATGCAGATTAAGAAAAAAAAAAATCCAAATCCCTACCCATGAAAGTATCCAGAAGAAAGAAGACCTAGATGGTGTAATGGATTAAAATAGCTTTTTTTTTGAAAGGAAGAAAGGAAGTGGTTATGAAAGTGATTTTGGGTAGCATAAAACACATGTTGAAAGATGAAGGATTTTCAAATAGAATTTACAGCTTGGATATGAACCTGAAAGTTTGCTCTGTTTAGATTTTGACCCAGTACATGAATGGAAAAGCACTAAATTGAGTAAATTTGAAGTGAATTGCTAAAGA
This sequence comes from Pardalotus punctatus, assembly GCA_013400915.1. Classification (NCBI taxonomy): domain Eukaryota; kingdom Metazoa; phylum Chordata; class Aves; order Passeriformes; family Pardalotidae; genus Pardalotus; species Pardalotus punctatus. Next base: position 235,732 of record VZTX01005232.1, on the reverse strand, counting down.
TGGAAGAGGGATTAGGAAAGCATGTACCTTTCATTGCAAGAGAGAGAAATCCAATAAATAAGGATTAGTAGCCTGTCATATTTTTGCTATCAGCAACATTCCCTCTAAAAATTAAACAGTTCTATAATGATCTCTAATATTTCTGTGCTGCTTCTGGGTGAAAATTGTCAAATATGTACATAGGTTGTGACATTTAAATAAAATGGCACCACATTTAAAACAAATCCTGAGATATAGGTGAAGAAAATTACAATAACATTTTTTCTATTGGAAAATAAAACACTATTTACTAAATTAAAACCAGATGCATAAGGTACATTCTACTTGCAGGAAGGTCAACTGCTAAGAACAGCGTCACTTCACCTAGATAATTTCAATCCTGTTAGGACTGCCAAGCACAGACCATTTTTACAGCTTGGCATAAATAATAAATGGGTGGTAAAAAGCCCCAGATGAAGGCAACAGCAAATCTCATAGTCTTCTCTTTGCAGTGTGTTGTTGTGTGCAGCTGTTCAGAGCATGTAAAAATAGCTACCATGCTGTCCTGGCTGTGTTGTACATCACTTCTGTTGTGTCAGTGTAATGGACTGATCAAAATACCAACCAGTGGAGGGGTAATGTCTGACAGTTGAAGGGTGGACCTTTTTGTTCCCTGCAAAATCTCTTCAGAATGCTGCATGGGATTCTTTCTAGGGTTGCAGACACAGGTTGCAGCCTTTGGTGGCCAAAGATTCACAGATTCACACACTGAATGAAGCAAACTTTGCTGAAATAATTTTAAACTTTGGCTAGTTGTAATTGCAGCTAGAATTCTCTAACTAAAGAAGCACCTAGCACAGAGCAGATGTGCACAATGCCAGGAATGTCTTGGTCTTTAGCTAATTGTTCACAGAAAACTGAAAACATGCTAAGCCTGCAACTACTTCATCTTTATTCTTCATTAATATCAATATGAATAACACTGACTTCAGTTGATATTGCAATAGTAGCTTAAAAGCCTTCTGAAATTAATTTAATATGAAAGCATAGGAAAAGCTGCCAACAGAAACCTTACTTGGAACCTAATTCTGCTCTGAAATACTCCTGTTCTTACATCCTTAGCTATTGTGTCTTTGAGGGGAAAGTGGTTTTCATTTTGTATTACTTATGCAGAGCAGGATGTGCTTTCCTTAATTGCAACCGGAACAGCAAGGTAACTGCAAGCATTTTCAGCAGGCTTGTGAAGAACTTAATTTTTGTTGTCTTTTAAACTTCACTGGGTTCAAGGAATTCACATACACCTGTGTTCTCCAGCTTCTAAGGGATCAGTGGGAGTATAAGCAAAGCAAAGCTATCAGCAGAGGCTGAAATTCACTGAAGACAGTACACAGCTTTCCTGGAAAACTTTTATGGGGTCTTCAAACTGAAAAATTCCAGTGACTTACATCAAAGACCAGAAAATATTTTCTCCTTCTGGCCATTTCTCATTTGATTCATAGAGTTCTGGTTTTTTTCTGTGCAAAGGAGGTTGTCTGCTCAGATGCATTATATAACTGAGTCTGAAACTCATTTTATGACTCACACTTTGATGCTGACCTCTGCAGCTGCTTGGATTCTCAGCATTTAAAGAGGGAGTATGAGTCAAAAGGCTTTCATTGCGAAGATGCTGTCACATTATTATAGACTCAGGCTGAAACTAATTTAATGAATGAGGATGCTCTCTGTATCAAAGATTGCTTCCCATGGTCAGATATATTACCTTACATCACCAAAGACCAGCAGCAGGAGCCAGTTCTGCTAAGCTAAAGCAGGTATGTATATGAAAATGGCAAGGAAACCTATGGTCCCCTCTTGAGCAGAGAGCAAGCTTCCAGTAACACACAGGAGGTGCATTTGCATTTATCTTAATAAATGGAAATTACCTAGTGGTTGTAGACTTCTGTCAAGTTATCTGTGGGAAATGTCTGAGCCTGTGCCAGCCCTGTGGGGTGGTTTGTAGACTTCAGGGCATCCAGGCAGCTGATTCCTACTACTGAGGTGAAAAAAAGGTGTGCATTTTAGAGGGCTACTCCGAAGAGCTACAGCTCTCCAAGAACAATATAGCATCTGTCCCTTCAGCCTGGCATAAAGAAACTAGAATGATTCCTCCTCCATTTTCCTTTCTCTAATACTTTCTACTTAAATTTTGCCCTGGAATTAGAAAAAAGACTTACAAAAAATGGATGAACCACATGTCAAGAGACCTGTCTCCTATCCTCATGGCAAGACAAATTTATTCCAAAACCCTTCCTGATGGGTGTTTCATTAATTGAGCTAGAAAAAACCCTGGGATGGGCAACCTGTCTCAGACATCTCCATTGCCTTGTAACTAGAGAATTTTTGCCCCTAATATCCACCTTAGAATCTTTGCTACAATTTGTGTCTATCATGTCATGTCCCTTCCCGTGCTGATGGATTTGAAGACTGGTTTCAGGTCTTTCTTCACTCCCTCTCCTGATTAAACTGTTCTTTCATGTCTTTGCATAGGGCACATGCTGTTAGCTTTTGATAATTTTTACTATTACAAGTTTTTGTCTTAAATCAGTGAAAAATTAATTATTTGTATAAAATAATCATGCTAAATATTGTAAAGACCAGATCCTGATGGCTTGATAAACAGAACTTTTTAAATTAAAGTGATGATTATGGACAATTATTTAGATGGATGTTTAAATGTTATTTAAGGTAATACAAATGCACGCACACATAGAAATACACACAGAGAATTCCACACACATGAAGATCATAGGCCGTCTGCAAAGATAGAGACCAAATACATAAATTCAATGTTTTATTCCTGACTGTCTTGAATTGTTGCCCTAGAAAGGGATGAAAATGATGGGCAAAGAAGAACGACTTATCTGTAACACTCTTAGATATATTTAAGTCTCCTAAAGCAGTTTTTCATGAGCAAAAGCACTTTACTGGAAGACAAAAAATGAATGCTTGCAGGAATGCCACTTATGCAATCTGAAAAGAATGTTAATAGAGTTTATTTTGTCAGTGATATTTGTTGTTATCAACTGAGATGTGCCTATGTGTTTGATGGCTTTATGAATTTCCCTGAAAACATTGTTTATCCTGTAGACTTGGATGGAAATCACTATAAATGTCATCCTTCTTTAGATCCTGACTTTGCAGAACAGTTAAGAACACACTTAATTCTGAATAAAAGCTTCATTTTCACTACTTCAGTGAGCAACAGCTATGTACTTAGCATTAAGCACATCTTCAAGGAATTTTGCTAAATCACGGTGTTATTTTCAGGTAGTTCCCTTTTTTTTGGCATTCAATGATTCAGTGCTGTGTGATTTATTGCTTGTTACAATGCATCTTTCATCACTACCTTTCCTGCTCCTTTGTTGTTCAGATGTGCATTGCTACTATAAATAATTCTGTTGTGTGAGTATGAAAAAACAGTTGCCTCCAGCAACTATCATTGTATTCTGTCACAAAGTTTGTGAAGGTTAAAGATTAATGCTTAAATAAGGTACTTAATAATGTTCACATTATATATCATATATCTTCTACGCGCTGGCATTATTTTTTCCTCTTTTGCTAAGAGAAGATGTGTTATTGAATAATGATGGTTGCAATAGCAATTTGAAAACACTGAACAGTTGTTTTATAGCTGCAAATGCTTCAGACCTTTAACGTGTGGACCATTTACTGAAGAGATGATGGGCTTGTCTTGCTTTGCTCCTGCCTATTACATAGATTTCCTGGATAGAGAACACATCTTTCTATGTGCTAATGCTCTGATGCTTACCTGCGCCTCAAGGAGGGGCTGCAAATTTTAAGTTTCTTGCAGCTGAGAACACATAAACATAGCTGAGGTTTAAGCAACACTTTCCTCTCAGTTAGCTCAAGTGTTCTGCCATTTTGTTTGTCGACTTTAAGATCTTTGCTTTAAGCACCTATGTCTTCTGTCACAACATACGTGGATCTTACCTGCTGAAATCAGTGCAGTGTGCCCTCCTAGCTGGGTGTCATGTGGGCTGATGGAGAGCAGCATTGCAAAGTCTTCCTGTGAGCTCATAATTGCTCTGACAAAGCTGGTTTATTAAAATACTGAGTAGGATCTATGGGTGAGAAGATGTTTCCAGCAAACCCCTGATTTAGGAGACACTGCCTTTTATAGAATTGACATATTATGGACAGTAAAAAGGATCATTACTGACTGACAGGCAGAACTTGACAAAACAGCTGCTGGTAAAGCAGGAGGTAGGATTCTCTTTTATTAAAAGGCAGTGATTTATTTGAAGTGCTGGATCTCACACACATCAGGCTTAGTGTGTTTTCTGAAACCCAGGCAGTTCCTGCAGAACCCCGCCAGAGCTTGCAGTGTCTCTGTTTGAGTTTAGGAAATCGAAAGCTCATTAAATTGTGGCTCTCAACAGACAGATGTTCAGTGAAGAACCCTGTCAGACCTTTGACTTGTCAATTTGTACAAAAGTTTGGAAATGCAAAGTGGAAGAATAGGGACTTTGGGAGTGAAGGGAGGAAAGTTTCCATGAACTAGAAATCCTGCATCTTATCTTCCTCCATTTCAAGCTAGGATAATGAAATGTGTCTGTGCAGCAGCTGGGAATACTTGAAGGTGTAGGTATGCCCATGGATATGAGACAGTGGAAAATTCAGTGATATGGGAGAACTAGCTGTACAGTAGTGTGACTAATACTCTGGTGAGCTTCGTGTAATTTGTCAGCTCTGTCCTTCCTCCAACTTTTTGCTTGAACTGTGTGGGCAGGATTGATGTATCAGTAACCTGTAATCACCTTGAGAAACCCACCCTGCTGCCGTCTGCATGTCAAGGGTATTTTCTTCTGGTTCCAATGGGCAGCACATAGGGCTTCTGCTGGAGATACTGAAGATGAGGGCTGTTGCTGATTTTTAAGTATCAGCAGAGATAGTTTTCATTTATCTTTTTCACAGGTAAAACTCATGGAGTGCCTGCTCTTCCTGCTGTCACTGATGCTCTGTCAAACCTTTATTAACTTTTCAAGGCAACCCATCAAAGTTTAGCTAGTTTTTACATGCTGGATTTGTCCTCAAACTTCTACCTGAGTCTGGAAACAAGCATGGCTCTCACACACAGGCAGCAGCTGATTTCTGCCTTTAAAGTCCAGACCCTGTGCAGCATGCTTTATTTTCAGAGAATACATGGAATTAAAGTGGTCTTTGGAAAGCCATTTGGAGGGGAAAAATGTGTCACAATACTGCAAAATGCTTAAAATCTGATCAGCTGCTTGCAAGCTGCCATATCCAAGGTTTCTTATACCTGATTGTGGCAGTGGGCTTCTGGAAAATTTGGTTTTGGTAGCATCAATGTACTTCACAATAAAAGCAGGCCACAGAATGGCTGTGGCTACTGATTTTTTAAAATATAACTATGGGACAATGATTGTGTACAAATGAAGTTTCATCTTGTCTCTTCAGGCTGGGGATCAAACTGAGTTTTCACTGTGAGATGGGGAAAAAATTCACATTTTCTTTGGTGTCCAAAAGAAAGGTACTTGTCAAGAGGTGTGGTGTTTCATTCTAAAGATTTCACAGTGAGATAGGGAGAAAATTCACATTTGCTTCGATCTCCAGAAAAAAGGTAGGTGTCAAGCAGTGTGGGGCTTCATTTTAAAGTCATGCTATTGACATGCAGTCTTTTTCCCACTGCACAGATGTAGGGGATGCACCAGGGCAAGCCTGACAATTCTCCTCCATGAGTGGATTTTGTTTGTTCGCTCCTACAAGAAAGTTCCCTGTCCCCAGAGAGTCTGCCCTGCTGTAGCTGAAACCTTGCCATCAGCAATAAAAGCAAATGTGTTAATTAATGAGGTGTCTTTATGGAGTGAAGTATATCACCAGGATGCGGCCACTCGGGCAGTGTGGTCACTACATAACCTGGCTCCACTGGCAGATTCTACCTTGGGTGGCTTTCAGGGTGCTCCATGCTGTAAAATTAACTGTTGCTCACCTCTTTCCTTTTAATTGCTGGTGTCAGATTGTTGTGTTCACTCTTCCATTTGGAAGGCAGCAGTGAAAGCGCAGATAGCTGAACTCATTATTTATCCACTTTATAGTGTTCAGGAGGGACATTCCATGGCTCAATGGTCTCTGCTATGAAAAAGCATTAAAAAATCCAGGCACTGCATTGATGCTGCAGGTGGTGGACAAAAACCTTAACCTACTTGCCAGTGGAATGATGTCCCTAACCTTGCATGACTGTGCTCCCTAAGCTGGAAATCTTGAGCCTACTGGGGAGCACCCAGGACTGGAGGTGAGCTGTTTTACCCTGTGGGCAAAGGCGCTGAGCCCAGGTGAGAAAGACAGGAGGATGTTCTCTCTCTGTTGCCCAGCTCTTCTTTCCCACCAGCTTTGCTGATACCAGGAATAGAGGAGGGGAGGAAAAATATACTGCCTCTGACCTGAACTGAAGAGTGCTGCTCTTAAGTGATGACATGCAGATAAGATCTGGGCTCATCTGGAGGCAAACCACTAAGAACCAGTAAGAGGCCAATGTGGTAAAGTCTTAATGGCTTTTTGCTTTCACAAGTAGTGTTCAGCTTAGCAGAGAGTTTTGGCTAAAATAATAGGTCAGAGAAATTACAACTTCAGTGCTTTCCCTGTGGAATATTTAATTTTCTTATTTTGCAAGTTTTGAAACATTATAGCTTCACTTACATTTAATTAAACTTTAAAAAATCAGTTACTTGATCTAAAGCAAAACAGCTGAAATTTTCAGTTTTCATTTCGCTTCATGAGTGAGCTCGCACCTCCTATCCTGATAATTTATTAGCACAGTTCCAAAAAGTAGTGTAGTAGGAAAGGTACAGAAGGTGAAATGCATACCCAGTCTCAGCTAGACTGAGCTATGGATATCCTGTGATGTGCTACAGGCTCAGGTTAATTTTGGGCAGGTACCACAAAGGTTTCACTCTAACTTATTTAATGTAATTGCTGACCTAATACTGAGTATCTAGAGAGTCTGGGATGAATTAATAAAACATACACTCTTTTTTTTCTTTTTTCCAATTACAAAAATGGAATGAGAAATTGTACATATATATTACACTTACGTATAATTTACTGTTCAGTCTTTGAAGTCTAATCTATTTGACAGTCTGGAACAGTGATTTTAAATTCACCTATGCTTAATTATTTGAACTTCTCCTTTGAATCTCACAACCTTCTTCAAACAGAAGAGATTTATCTTTGGAGCACGTTGGGATTTGAACAGAACAAATTAGATGTTGACATGAGTTTTTTAAAGTATAATTAAAATACAGGACCAAGTCACACTTCCATAGCTTTAAAAAAATACATTTTATTACGTTAAATATTTAATGCAGGACAGTTAATCCATATTCATCTTACAGAACCATGCAGCGACTGTAAAACTGCAGGCCATTGATCCTTTCTTGAGCTGCTTGGGTCTACGATAAACATATGGGCTAAGATTGCCGTATAAAGTTCAGGTAAATACTCCTTGAAGTTGAACCGTGTTTAAATCAACTATATTAAACCAGATCATTCAATACTGATCTCTACTCCATCCAAGAGATGCTGTTCCCTGTTATACTAACTATTTGGTGATTACTCGAATGTGCTCACCAGGAGGAACATCACCGGCTTTTTTTTACCTTACCCATGCTGTGCTGCAGGGCAGAGATGTCGACCACCTGAGCAGGGGACACTGATGGTCATCAAACGGGGCAGCAGAAGCTGACAAGCCTTTGCCTTAGACTTCTTGCTTGTTGAGACTGAAGAAATGAGACAGATGAAAGCAAAAACATCCAATTGAGGTCCCAGGCCTTTAAGTGCAGAAGCTGTACAAGAAAGTGTGTAAAGCTCTCCTGTAGAGCTTTTGTTCTTGTTTGCTTCTTTAGAACTTACTTTCAGCTTGTCACTCTTTGCTTCTTACTTTCCTACCCTCCTGGTATGGGATATGCACTGATTACACAGATTTCTGTGATTTTAGTTTTGGGGGTTTTTTTACTTTGTTTTGGTTTGGGGTTTTTGTGTTTGACTGGTTTGTTTTTTTTGTGAGCTTTTGTTTTGTTTTGTTTTGTTTTGTTTTTCAAACTAACTATGCATTCATTGTGTGTCAATGATTTTCAGACCAGGGAGCTCTGAAATGTAGCCTGAGTCATTAAAATTTCTACTAATCTTATATATATATACACATATCTACATACATATATATATATATATGCATATAAATGTATAATTTTATGTAAATTTTTCAGATATTTCATTTAAAAAAATGGTACCGTTTAAGGATTGCTGGCGTGAAACTCCTCATAAAAGGGAAGTTTAGTTTTGACAAAAATGTTAAGAATTCTAATTTTTTTAGTCTTGATGGCTTAAAATGAATATTTTTAGGCTTTTTCAAAATTACATTTGTTCAGTAAAATGTCTATTTCTTTTATATCGGTGCTGGAGGGAATTCAGATGCGTCTACTGGCATTTCTATCATGCAACAAATAATGGATCATTTTTATTTTTTTTTCACTGCAACTGTCATGGATTGCTGCTTTATAGAGAGAAAGAGAATGGAGGGGGCCAGGCACCAGCAGGTATCCTATGAGATGCTCTAATCTGTGCCATTCCTTTCACAAGGTGGTGAAAGACATTTCCAGAATTTCACATCCTGAGGCAGAGCGAGATTACTTGGATTTTCATCCAAGTTCTCTAAAACACCAGCTGCTAAGGTCTGTAAATAAACAAAAAACAATTGTGTGTGTGTGCACTCTTCAGCTTTTTTATGACAATTGAGGCTTTTCGTGGAAAGCAAAGTAAAACTTTTCACAATATGATCATGAAATGGAAAATGCAATTAGGTCTATCACTAGCCAGTAGACTTACTAGTCAACTTTACTGTTCAGCTCGGTAAAATATGTAACAAAAAGAAAGATTCTTAGTGATGCTTAAGCAGTGTTTCCTCAACTCCTAATGGTAGATTTTCAGTTTTCTGATGGAGACTCCCATGATTCAATTGTTTTTGACATTTTGAAAGCATGTTAAAATCCCTTCAGCAAGTCCTATGGATAAAAAGCTAAAATTATTTCTTTTTTTGAAGAAAAAGATATGAAACAAGAAACAATCAAATACATTTTGTTTGTGTAGAGAAATAATTTAAAAGCTCTATATGCATATGAAATTATTTTGCTCATCACCTTCCCAAAGAAGACAGATTTTAATTAATCTTTTCTCTGAGAAAGATATTAAATCCTCATCTAATCCCCAAGCAGCAGTTCATTTAGAGTCTGGAATCTTTTTGCATGTTCATAACCACAGAAAATATTTTCTCCTGAAGCAAATTGTGCTACAAAAGCTTTGAATGCTTCGAGTGTAGAGACTTTTTGCTTTTCCTTCATTTAATCTCTCACTGGCTTGTTACATGTGGGTGCATAACAATAATTTTCTTTCCCTTCCAATTTTCTTTCTGTTCCAAAGATAAAACCTAAGGAACTCTTATGAACTCTTCAACAATTTTAGTATTTTTTAAAGTTTTGAAAACTTAGCTCTGAGCAGCAGGCACAACGAATGTCTCCCACACTTATTACTGGTTTGTTTCTAATGTCTTTAGCAAATTAGGTACTGTATTTGCTATTTCATATATTCCGCCCACACCACTGTTATGCACCCGAAACTTCTCGCACTCCTGCTTCCTAGATGATACTTATTATTATATCCTGTATTGCTTTAGTACAAGAACAATATTACCTGTTCCAGAGCTATGTTTGGACAAGGACTGGAAACTTCTCAGCTAACTAAAGGAGATGTTGTTTTATCTGTATAGACAATAAATCATCTTTGCTTATACATACGAGCATATCATCACTAATGTGAAAGAAATCCATAGCTTGTGCCCAAATGCAGTAGGCAAGCCAGGCTGGCTGCGCACAGGTTCAGGCGCCACCAGTGAGCTGGAAAGAGCTGAGCCCATTTATTTGCATGAAGGTCTGGCACTGCTGGTCCACAGCTCACTGCACTTAGAGCAGCTGTCCTCAGTGACCTGCTGAGAGGGCTGTGTGTAATGCCACCACGAGGGGAATCACACCCATCCTGAAAACAGCACTCTAGTTCACATTTCCGTGAGAGTTTGTATCATGGCACTCACTTTGACAATGGCGAGCAAAGAATCATTAGTATGAGATATCTACATCACTGTCACCTTATTGAAATGCTGATGATCTAAGAGACACAACAGTTCATTAAAATATGGGGGTATAAAAATACTGGGCTGAGTTTATTTGCCTAGCTGCAATTTGCTGCGTATTTGGTCACTGGGGATGTGAATGCTTACATTAAATGTATCCACAGCCTTAAGCTGGTTGCTAAATTTTGTATTTTTCTTTGGACAGTCTTGTTTCTTTGAACTGTGTTTTCTGCTTTCAATTCAGCATGTGAGGCAGTCCTGTTTCACTCCTTCATTGGATTACAACCATAATTGAATGGTTTTATTTGTGCAGAAATGGAAATAATAACAGTTCATTTCCATATTTTTAATGAAAATATGTTTCATAGTGTGATCAGGAGCACCAATGTACTGCTAAAGATTTCCAGATAATATCCCAAGAAGTATGTCTGAAAAATATATTAGCAACAGACTGTGGTATTTTGGAAATTAAGGTTTGTATCACACCAGACTAATTTACATCTATATTACAGTCTAAAAAGAGCTGGCTTGCAGAAGACTACTTTTTTGTATGCAAAATATTTTTAATAGACATTTTATATATATTTTTTGCTCTTGCTGAATCTTTTTTTATTATTTGCCCAACACACACAAAAAAAAAAGGAGATTTGTTTCATGGCATTTGCTCTTCTGGACCAACATAAGTTATTAAACACCCTGTTCATGCCAACGTGCAGCGACAGATAAGCATGAACACAACCTTAGAGATTTGAGTCATGCAATGAAACTGAGACAGTTTCTTTGTTGGATGTTTCTTCACTTCCTTCCGGTTCCTCTTCCTTTCCACTGTTATGCAGTTCAGTGAATTCGAAGTAAGAGCTGCCACAAAGCAGATGGGGTTTGAATAACTCATCACTTTTACTGTCTGAAAATATACATAATCCTCATTCATGGAGATGACCCGGGATGCAATTGCATGTTATGGCCAATATTATCTTCTTCCCCCTATCCCCACATAGTAATTCTGACTTGGGACATGTAATTTCACAGGTTTATTTTCTGTCTGGTTTTGTATGAGAGAGCAGGGGGGTAATGTGTATCTTTTTCTCGTGATCATAAAAATCAGAGCTTCAGCACTTGAAAAAGTTACCCTGTCCAAACTGCTCTTCAGGTGCAATGATAATAGCAGTACAGTACATTTCTTTTACTCTACCTTAGGCTTTTTTAAAGGGAAATTGGGTGTAACTTGTTTCCCCTTCCATACATTGACTTTTTTTATTTCTCTGTGTGTGTGTGTGTATCCATGTGCAGGCAGTGAGAAGGAAGCCTGCTAGTGCAAAGCACTTTTAGTCTGCTCTGTATAATTTCTTCAGCCTTTTTATAAGTGGAATTAAACCTAAGAGCAGTTAGAATTCAACTGGCTGCTTCTATATTTAATAAATAATAACTCTGCCATGAAATTTCAATTGGTAATAAAAAGTCCTGCAATTCATCTAATGGCTTTCCACCTCTGTTGTAAATCTGTAATTCCACTCTGGTGCTCATCGCCACAAGACAGAGTGCATTCATTACTTCAGGTACAACTTCTTCCATAGAAAGGAGAGCAGAGATACAGACATTTACATTTTTTCTTCCCACACTTTCTTTTATTCTCCCGCCTCTCCATGGGCACATTTTTTGACCTACATTGTGGTTTGTGCTGGTCTTTTCCCAAGCTTTTAGTGTTGATGGATTAGACTAATTCCCCTTGTTGCCCTCTTCTCTCCCTGTAGCATCTGTAGTACTATTTGATCAGAGATTAGAGCTGGAAATGTAGTCTGAAAACCTGTTCTTATATATTAATTACCATCTTTTTGCCATGTTTTGAACTTTAATTTTAAATTTCACCTAGAGTTGCAGTTTTTTAAAACCTTCTGCCCAAGAGAAATTCATAGTAAAAGATCCTTTTGCTGTGAGATGAACAGCTCATTTATTGTGTGGGTTTATCTACCCCTTCTTTGGAAAGGAGTATCAGCACAGATTTTGCTCACTGCTGATTTCACTGGTTCTGATTTGGCACTCAAGGGCCAATGGTGCTGTGTGCTCTCTTTAAACAGAGAATCAGGACCCTGTACACAGAGGGTTTGTCAAAAATTGTTGTTGAATGCCCAGTTGGATGCTCCAAGTGCTCTCTGTGCCCAAAGCTGGAGATAACTACACTAGCAGCAGCATCTGGGTGAATGAGGAATGACATCCAGAATAATCTGAGCTTGTGACAAATCTTCCCTTTCCAAAGGTCTTCGTTATGGGAGAGGAGATTTCTTGGCCAGGGTCAGAATGTGAATGTGCAGAAAAGCAAAGTGCTTAATATCTTCCCTGACCTCCAAGCCTGAGTCTTAGCCATTGGATCATCCCCTGCAGAAGAGAGAGATTTATCAGATCCAGGCATCCTCTGAAATCTAACCGGGGAGAAATTCCTATATCAATGTGGGCTTGAATGGAAATAATGGAAATGACCTCTTGTGTGCACACACCAGAGGTAGCAGACAGAAAGGTAAGGAGTGGGAGGAGAGGAGTATTTCTCTCCCAAAGCAGATACAATGTGATTATCCATAGTCTGTAGATTAAGATGAACTAAGAACTGGTATAGAAGAGACTAGACTAGACTATTTTCAGTTGGAAGGGACCTACGACAATGATCTAGTCCAACAGCCTGTTAAATTGGTTTTAGATCAATTAAACATGGGCAAAGGAAAGAAAAATGTTTTTAAGCAACAACAGGAAAACTGAATGGAAAATGATTCCTATTTATATATGTTAAATGAACTATGTGTCAGTAGTGGCTAAGAAGCTGGCTTGTGGAAATCCCGAACCCAGTTTTCCTCCAACAGCCTTCCTGTACTGTGCAAAACAGAGCTCTGGCACTGCTGAGGCTCTGGCTCGTGGCTCAGAAGTCTGTACAACAAGCTGCTGGTGCCAGCTGTAGACAAAATGGGAACCAGCACCTGTGTCTGCACAGCCTCTTGGCCCCCCCTCAATGTACACTGGTGCTCATTGTGGTTAAATGGGACCTTAAGCAGAGGGAGGAGCAGGGCAGGACAAGCATATGGTTGGTGTTTTGTTCCCTGCAGTCTCCTTGTTAAGGAGCATACGGTGTGCCGGCCCTGCAGTCGGGCAGGCTGGCTGCATTCCTGCCGGGTGTGCTGGGAGCGGGCCAGGGCCCACCTGAAGCCACCTTTCCCTTTTGGCAGCTTAGCTTTATTTCTATGCTCTTTTCCCTTTCCAGCTGCAGCGCTTTGAGAAGGGCAGACAGTGCCTTGGCAATTGGAAGCTGAAGATTCTGAAGGAAAAATCTTTCTGGTGGTGATGCAAGCTGTGAATTTATTCTACCTACTTGCTGGCATCTGTACACATAACTACATGCCAACACCTGATGGATGCCATACATTTTGGCCACCTGCTCAGCTCCTTAAAAGTTAGAACACTCCAAGTGACTACGTTGACTGCCTCAATATCTTATAGGAATGCACATTCATCAGGCATCTGTTTCAGTTCGCGGGGCTTGGCTCTTTTTCTGTGGAAGCTGCTTGCCATTCTAGTCACAGAACAGGAAGAAATTCTGCTCTGCAATGTGCGGAATGAATGGAGAATCAGGCCCTTGCAAAAGATATGATTTTCTTGATGGTTATATTGAGGGGAACAGAGTGAAGGGATTTGAAATCTCAGGGTGTCTGACAGTTCCACTAACACAATATTCATATTTAATGGCATTACTCTATGTGTTTTCTTTGTCTGCTTGCTTCTTTTCAAAGATAATTCCTTAAGGATTGCTTATCTTCTGCAAAAGTTTCTTAACAAGAAATGAGAAATGGCTGTGTATCCCTTTTGCAAAATGAGCCAATCTGGAATAAGACTACAAACAGTAATAAAGATGAGGAAAACTGTCCTCTTAAAAAAAATTGTTTAAGTTATATACAAAGAGAACCTGCTCACATTTTATCATTTATTATAAAAACATTCTGTGATTTTTACAACTCCAGTGTTTTACTATGGGTAAAATCTAGGCTTTTGCAAAAGATCTGATTCAAAACTCACATTAAGAGGAAAATTCAACTTGCTGTCAGTTTGGGGATCTGATTCAAAGATGGACAGAGACTTGACAGGTGAGAGATCAGCCTGGAGCACAGCAGAGAACAGTTATCTCATTCTGTGATGCTTTTAATATTTCAAAATTAAGTTTGTTCAGATTCTGGATGAAACTCAAACTCAATTTTTTTCCATCAAAGAGAAGGGCTCTTTGACTGTAGTTGCTGGCCTCTAACTCCAGAACCCAGAAATCTGGGGATGCAGTGAATGCAGTGTGCTGTTGGCTGGCCCTGTAGCCCAAAGTGATCCATGAGGCCCAGATGGGACAGAGTCACAACCCCGGAGCCTCTGCAGAGTGTAGCTGAAATTCACACCTCATGAAGAGCAGCCTGGGGATGGCTAAGTTTGACAGTGCCAACATGCTGTTGCCAGGTCCTGCGTTGGGATACAGATCCTGAAATAAAATGCTTGGGAGGAGGTTGAAACCAGCTTCTGAAATCTTGCTTTGACTCCTGAATTTTCAAATCCAAATTTACAGCCACCTCACTCTGGAGGGTGGAGAATGGATGTTAGGGGTTTCTGTCAAGAAAACTCAGTAACTGTATATTTAGCCTATAAAAGATCATTGCTAGTTCAAGCCTTTGAAAACTTGGAAACTTGATGTCATCTTCACCTGGAAGGACTGAAAACAGTGTATAAATATTAGTGCAAATGTGTGGGGGAATACTTGCATCCTAAGTAAGGCACACATGGAGTCCTCTGCCTCACACACAGTGGTGACCTAAAAGAGTCCGGAAACGTGGATGCCCCTTCCCAGCCACATCCCAGGAACTGGGACCACGTACAGAGTTTTTTGGTTGCACATGACATGCAGGTGTGCATTCCCCTGGAGGCACGGTGCCAAAGGAAACCAATGCACGTGCTGAGCAGCTTGTGAGTTAAAGAAGAATGCATTTCTGACAGACAACAGGAATTGTGTCACTAATGTGTCAGTTCTGCTCTCCTGTGCAGCAGGGATGAGGGAACACAGCTATACAGTGCTACTATGCGGCCAGAGCTGGCAGCTGAGTCCCTCTGAATTTTCCCAAATGTTGAACTTTTGGGGAGAAGACCTGTGCTTTGGGAAGAGCAGGCTAACCTTCCTCTTCCAAAGCTGGCATATAACAATTTGGATAAGCACTTTTTTACAGAAAAGCAATGAACTTGCTTCTCTTTTTCAAGTAAGAAATATCTCATTCTCTTTCTTCCTACAGCCTGATAGCGTTGTTTGTTCTTTGCATTTAATATGATTATGCCCAACTACTCCAGGGTGCAGAAAGCTCCAAAGAGCAAAAAACCAAATATTTTTTCAATTTGATCCAAATGATGCCTAAATACAGCAAAGAGAAATCTACCATAAATGCTCAGTAAAAAATAATATAGACTTAAGCAGACCTTTTTTCTGCCTGTTTCTGATGTGGCTAATCTTTTCAACAATTAGACACATCAGAACATTTCCGTTGGCTGGCTTTTGGCAGATTATCAACATCATGCACAAAAATACTGCCACAAAATAATTTCTGTCAGGGAAGTCAAGATACAGAAATGGATAGCATAGGAGGAACCAGATATTCCTGCATGGACCCTCCTCCTACCGCTGCTGAGTTTTGGAGTAAAACATCCCCTGTGATGGCACCTCTGCCTGCCACGGAGCATCAACACTGAGCTGTACAAAATGATCCATCTCCTCCTATTGCACTTCACAGCTGTTGTGCAGGAAAGACCAGAGTTTCTGCATGAGGAATTTCAGGCCTAAATAATCAAAATCACTAATTTGTACCTGATCTTTAAAAACTTTGATTCCTTGTTTGTTTTTTGTTTTTTTTCCTTTTTTTCCCCCCCCTTTTCTTTCCAGAGTTACCTGCCTTCATCTATTACATCCCATCCCATCACATCAATCTCCTGCTTTCACCTTCTGCAGTTGCAGAGTTTTTTCTTCTTTCCAGCCAGGAGTGCCATGCCACTGTGGGGAGACAAAAGATAGGCATTGCACATCTCCCCGCATGTGTCTGCGCATGGAGGGTATCAGTTTTGCTGCACACAGCAACCACAGAATACACTGTTCGCCTTTCAGTGAAGAAACAATTTATGCTCTTAGGTTTTCTGGTCCCTTGGTTCAAGGCTTTATTTAAGAAAACTAAATGTGTGTAGCTTCCGAGACCGAGATAAAGGGAATGGCAAATGAAGGGGCCTTAAAAGCAAGTTCTCTCTATTCTTCTTCCAAATAATCCATTCTTATTGCCTAAGGATCTTTTCAATCTTTTGGACTTATGAAGCATGCTGTGGTGCAGTACTACAGCACAGTGACTTAAAGAAAAAAAGCCACTCTAAAGGTTAAGAAGGAAGAAGCATATTTTATTATACATTAGATAAAGATCTGTCTTACAATAATAATTTGAGAGCATTTTATAGCAGAGAGGAGACTCAATTTCTTTCCCTGTAAAACTAAAAGTTCTCAGAGAATTTTCAAGGTCCCAGCTGAGGAAAACAACAAAGCCAGTTACAGGAATCAATCAGCTATTCCTTCAGCACAGAGGAGTTGCTAGGATTTGATCTTCCCTTTTGTAAGCTTTTGAGATCCAGTTGTAACAGTATTTTATTTTACCATTCATCTCAGAGTTTGCTTCATCTCAGCATGGAGGGTGGGGCAGGGAAAAAATTCTGAGCACTCAATTTTGAAGAATTGAAATTATTTTTAGAGGTTTAAAAACAAGGCATTTTATGCTAGAGAATTAGCTTAATTCTAGATGTGGTACCACAGACAGTCCACGGCTTCAAATTCTGTGGCTAAACAGCACTTTAAAAAAACCAGCCCCCAACAAAACACGGCAGTGACCGTGACTGAGAAATACTCACGGGCAGAAAAGCTGATAGTGATGGAAAACCTGAATTATCCTTGTGTAGACTGGAGAGTGCTGGAGTAGGGCACGGTATAACCTTTTGTGGCACTGTAAGCACTGCTTAGAGAAAGTAGCTGGCAAAGCCACAAGACAAGTCACTCTAGGTTAGCCCTGAGAGCTGCACGTGATCTGGAGCATGGTGTAGATACCAAAAAGCCTCTTAGTGCCTGTAATGTGCTCGAGCTTAAAAGCTCTGTAGGAATGAAAGTGCAAAAAACCCACCAAACCCAACTTTCAGTGTAATAATTTTAACTCTAGCAAAGAGAGTTCTGTGAAAATAAGAGAGAAAGGTAAGAACAAGGAAGAAGAGGTGGAAAAAATGGTAAAATGTTTTCAAGAAGCTTGGATTCTGGCTAAATACTTCTTAGCAGAATTTCTAAGTAAATCTGTAAAATCACTCAGAAAAAAGCTACAAAAATATTTCCCCTCTCTTTTATATAATATATAAATGAGCGTTTCCCTGGTGGTTTTCAGGAAAATATGGTCTTTCTGTGATATTTCTTTTTACCTGATCACGTTCCAAGCTATGAAGCATTTGCTGCTGTTAAATATTGATCACTGGCACATGTTAGTCAGTGCTGACCTCTTTGTGATTGGTACTGATTATCTGTATTGGTCTAGACTGATTCCCTCCTCTAAATTACTCCTCTGAATGGCTCTAATAACTCCAGCATCTTCTGGAGAGTCTGAATACTGCTCAGACCCTCGGAGGTTTCTCCAGTCTCTAGAACAGCCTGGTCCAAAGCCCCAGATACAGACATGTCCTAACTTGGGAAGATTCAGAGTCAAAACTTGGACCTGAATTTTCCTGCTTGTGCCCCCATCCCCTGCTATTACTGGCCCTGGGATCTGGAGGGCCCTTTGGCGACCCCTCTCTTGCTACTTATGTAGGTGGGGATGGGCACAGTCCCCGCTAGATCAGGGACATGGATGCTGTGGGCATGTTGTGGAGACCCCGGCTCCAGCACCTGGGCAGAGGATGGGCTGTGCAGGCAAGAGAGAGGAGTTTAAAGACTCCTGAACTCCTTCCTGGCCATCTGTGCCTACATAAACACAGGACTGGGGTTTGCCATGAGCACAAATAGGGAGATTGAATTGGTAGGGTGTGAGTGTGAAGTGCATCACATTCTGCTTAGGATTGCACTGTCATTGAGGCAGAGCACCTTCATGAAGCTGAACAAGTTCTGGATTTATAAGTGACTTTGACCTCTGCTCAGGGAAGGTGTGTGCACTTTCATCTGCCACCTTGGTGTGAAGCTGGGGTAATGCCACTGGAGATGGGTAAAAACATCTGAATAAACAGAGGGTAGGTGGGACCAGTGCCCAGAAAATCTGTGAATAGAGAGATAATTGATTACCCTGTTCTGAAGAGTCCTTGAACCCCTAAGTGGCACTAGCAGTCTCTCGGAGCCATGCCTTTCCAGACAGGTTTTCCATACAGTGAAGAAAGCACTGCCTTCCAGGGTGTGCAGTACACTCCAGCTCTTTGCAAGGGTGAGGGAAGGCCTATTTGTGAAGTCAGACACCGACAGGGAAATTGTGATAGCTTAAGCCTACAAATGTAATAGAGTTTTGCTAATACAGGGGAACCTGTTGATGCTTGTTTATGGATATACCATGAGACTGCAGGTACTCAAAATCATAGTGAGCTGAGCTAAGGTAAGTAAGCAAAGCTGCTGGGTGGAATACCCAGGCTCCTGGGCTTAGTGCAGGGAGGAAGTCCATGCTTTTACAGGTGTGCCTGGCTCCAGAGCTAACAGCTTGGGGTGCAAGGCAATCCAGAGTCGACAAAGCACATGGCTGGGTCCATGTGTGCTGACTTTGTTACGGTCTGTTGCTGCTGAAAGAACATGTGGATGGCTGTCGTCAGAGTCGTACCAAAAGAAAGCTAAAAGGGATGCCAGCTTGGCTTTTTTTTTGTTTTTTTTTCCTATCACTCAGCTGCACTGAAGCCCGACGCCTCTGGTAGCCAGTGGTGGAGCAGTGAGAAGCTGGTTTTGTGCTGCGCTTAGACGGGAGAAGCCTGGCTGCATTAACTCTTACTAAAACAAGCACCTAGACAACTTGAACAAAATCCAGTGATGGAGGTCAACTCCACAGAAGCCAGCAGCAGCTCCCAGGGAGGCACCGGCTGGCTGGATCTTACCCTTGTCACCTGCACCGAAATGGTGACTTTCACAGAAGTGGTGGCAGAAGAGGAGTGGGGATCCTTTTACTATTCCTTTAAGGTATTCTTTTAAGGCATGCATTACTTTTCTCACATGCTTGCGGCTTTGGTGCATTTTCAGCACATAGGTGGGGAGGCAACTAAGATTATTGAACTTTTTTTCCAAAGTATTGATGGTTTTTTCTCCCCTGCAAAGACAGCCGACAGTGTATGTGAGGCATTTACTGAAAAGCAAAATACTTCTAGGAACTGGATTTCAGACATATATCTTAGCTAACTCTACCCCCTTCCAAGAGAGGACAGTAGTGTTTTTCAGTAAAGGTATTGTAATTATACATGCATCTTTAGTCAAAACTTGTATTATTTTTAACACATTTGTTTAATGTAATTTCTTATAGGCATCATCTTGACATAAGGGATTTCTTTTCAATTTTCCAGCTGTAACAAACATTGTACACAAGTGAGAGGGAGTTTTTGCTGTTTGGGGTTTTTTTAATCATGAGGGACAGGATCTAATTAGTTAGTTAGTTTGTTTGTGACTTGAGTGTGGGTTGCAGTGTTTCTTGAAGGCTGTTGTTAAGAATGCACTGGATGAGTCATTCAATAGTGAATGCTGTTGAATGGAATGGGAAGTGTATTCATTTTTCTCCAAAAGCAAATATCACCCTTGCAATATGTGAATGTAGGAAAAAGATTAGAGATACTGAAGTTCACCTTTCCTTCAGATTTCTGTGCCTGTTGCCATTGTTTAATCTTGTGCTGAATGCCATGCATCTCTTTATTCTTCTGGGATGTAGTACAAGTTCAAATTATTTAAAAGTCTGACAAGGAGTACCCTGCCATTCCTTCTGGAGCTCAGGACCAAAAAAATCAATTTCAGCTGGAAAGATACAGGCATTTACATCATTTGGCAACATGTGAGGTAAAAGGGGATATATTCAGAAACAATTTTTACATCTGTGAGATTGGTAGTGCTCTGACAAAATCTTAGTGGAACGACTGGAATTACAGCAGGTTCCCACCCCTGATAGAGATGATCTGTAGTGCTATCCTTAATTAATGAGGATCTCTTTTAACATGCTGCTGATATATTTTTTTATTGTTAATATAGAACTTCCTACTTAAGATTTCAAGGGTGAAAATTCCTTTTTGTTCCTTTTTCCTCTCCATGTTAGACTCCTAAAAGGCTCTTGAAAAAAAAATAAATCAGAAGTGACAAACAAAATACTTTTAACAGCTTTTTCTTTATCTCCTGTCTTCTTTTCACAGTTAGGGCTGTAAATCTGAATAATGTCATGGGAGCAGTATTTTATAACAGTAAAAGTGACAATTAATTCCATGATTAGAAAGTCCCCAGGCAGAAAAATGCTCATTAATAGGAGAGATTGAGTAAGTTACAATAATTAGGAAACCAAGGATAGTCATGCATGCTCATCCATTGCTAAAGGAAATTATTCTGTAGTGAGAGCTTCTCATTAGAGTTGCACTTAAGTCTCTGCCGGATGCCTGGCTCTGGCACATACAGCATGAACTTTGCAAGGAGACTCACTGATTTCACATCAATTACTAGCTGTTGATAGGCATGGAAATATTTTGACTCTAGAGACGAGTGACAGCTGGTGCAGCTGTAGGAAAGGAAGGAGAAGGCACCTGCTCTGATGACTACAGTGCAGGGAAGACAGGGCTCCTTGCCAGCAATTTCAGCACTGTAAAACTCGCATGTGGAAGGTACTGCTGATACCTGTTGACTCAGCTGGCTGTGCTCCAGCACCTCTGCCCATGTTGTGACTGTGTCCTTGCCCTCTTCAGCAAGCCAAGGAGCATCTCCTTCCTCCTTACAAGGCTCTAGTAAAGCAACTAAAAGAATATAAGGTTCGGTTTGGAATAGGCTGAATGAATTTGAAAAACAGAGTTCAGTGTTCAAAATGTAGCTAACAAATGGGGTTTGGGCATTTTATTGGGATTATCAAACACGCTGACTGTGAAGGCAGAGTGGGTGAGTGGTCACTAGACAGGTTGACCCCAAAGCCTGTGTACCAGGGTGCAGACAGGGCACACAAGCTATTTCTGTTTGGAAAATGCAGCTGTAACCAATCTTATCAAAGCAGTCACAGGAAAACATGATCTAAGCTGATAAATGGGGTGACACCCCCGTACCTGTGTTAATGACATTTTAATGATTTTACCCAATGACAGCTGTGTAGTGTATCTCACATGCTGCTCAAACTACCTGAGCATGCGCTGATGTCTTCTTTTCCTCCCAAGCTGCTAAAGGACAGCCTGTACCCACCCCAGGTAGTGTCTCTGTTATACTGTGGTGGCAATGTGAGAAAAATAAAGTCACATACCTTAGAGCATTTTGATGCCCAAAAGTCCTGTTACAGGCTGAGCTGTGAGTGCTTCTCTTTCGGAAGAATTCGAGTTTTTGTCTGTTCCTCTGCTTAACAACTAAACTCTGCACTGTTTCAGATTAGAGAGTGTTTTGCCAATTCGAGTTTTTGTTGTTTTGTGTGGGGGTCTTTTCATTTGGGTTTTTTTTTTTTTTTTCTCAGAAATGGAGGATATCCTCCAATTAGAGGAATGCACATTTTCTTCTGGTAGTCATTACTGCAGAAGGGCCAGCTGCGCACCAAAGCTTGCTAATGAAATCTGATTTGGGGCCATGGGAGCAAACTAGACTGACTCTTGGCATGCAGAGTTGTAGCTTTTGGGGCAGGACTTGGTGTACCCATGCACCATTCAGTGTATGAGATGAGCTGGTTCTTCCCATGGCAAAGGCACTGCCTCATTCCCACTGACGTTTAGGTCTTGCTGCCATGTTATGGCAAGCTGTGCCTGAAAACCCAGACCATCTTTCTTTCTGGGTGCCTTTCCTTGAGGCATCCAGGTAGGTTACTGTCTTAAACCATAAGGAATTCTGCTGGCTGTTTCAACACCTAATTCAGAACAGATGTGTAAATTGGTATTAATTATAGCTCCAACCTCGCAGGCCAAAGGAGAGTTCATTACATCCCTTTACAATCTCCTCCATATGTGTTTAATCTATGTGCAAAAGGGCTCTGAGCGAGTGTCAACCGCCCCTGCCAAATACAGTAGCCAGAAAGACCAGAGATCATCTGGATACCTGTGGCCTTCCTCCTCTTTTGGACCTTCTTAACTCTGCAAACCTGACAAGGTACAAACCAGAAACCTGCCTGGAGAAAAGCTGAAATCTCAGAATAGGTTTGGCTCTATTGTCTGCAAGGTTTGGGAGGCTTTGCCAGGGCTGGAGAAACCATCTCTTCTTGCCAGGCACTCAACAGCCCAGAAGCTTCTACAATGGTAGGAGCATGTGCTTGTCCTCAGAAGGATTGAGTAGGGATTATCTCTGTTTTAAGAAGTCTGTTGAGAAAGGAGATGCCCTGCTTTTATACAGTAAATGTTGGAGTGCTCAAAAGGAGAAAACTGACAGTTGCCGTTCCTTTCTCGGTGGGACTGTGTTACCACCATTTTCTCCTACCTCCCAGCAGAGCTGGGAATCCTTCAAGCAGTACTTGTTTTCTGCTGCGTAGAGTTGAGTCCTCACCTCTACAGCAGGACACAAAGGTTTTGTTGTTTACATCCAAGGTTGTTGGGAGCCCCGATGTCTCCCCTGCCATGTGGGAGCCCCAGCCACTTGTCCAAATGTTGACATTCCCCTGCCTCTGGCCCCATGAGCCCTGCTCCCTGTGCCATGCAGCGTTAACAGAGCAGTGACATTGAAGTGTTACAGCTCTCAGAAGGAACTGTGTGCCCATCAAAACCATCACAAATTATTTTAAACATATGAATTTGACTGTCTTCCCTCCACATTGTTGCATTCCCTATACCTGCTAGTTTTATCCCATGTAGTTCAGATATTAAACAGGATAGCACAAGTAAGCAGAACTCTAAGAACATGGGCTGCTTATCAATGGAGTTTAATGCTCTTTTCAAAGGTCAGGGCTTAGCATCTCCAGCAAAGAGCTGAGGGCACCAACACGTTGACAGGTTTTGTAGGACTATCCAGTTACATGGTTTCGGCTCCAGATGTTCCCAGAGAGTTTTAAAGTCACAGTCTGATGTCCCTATCCTTTCATCCAAATGTAGGAGTTGCTTTATCTCCTGAAAAGCATTTGCTTATGCTATTGCTCATTCTGATTTTCAAGCAAATATCACAGAGCATCCCATCATTGAATACATAATAGGAAAATAATAATGGGTGCTGTCAAATTTCTGGAGTAATCTCTGCAAATGCAATCACACATTTTAGAAAACAGACATATCAAATAATTCAGAGGTAACTTCGCAATCTTTCAGTGGGGGTAGAGGAGGAGGATTAAGTTTACACAAATAAGGTGTCAGGGACTCCTGAACACAGCCTCTGCAATATGCTGTAATGACCGTTGCTATTCCTGAGATGCTGTGCTGAGAATGATCTCCTTGGGAAACTGCTGCCATTGTTGGCCAGGCTGGCCTCATTGAGCAGTTTAAATGCAACACAGAAGCGATCTGGCAGTATGACAGCCCAACTGGGAGCAGCTCTAAGCCAACTGATTAGGGCTGTTCTACACTAGCAGCCCTCATATTGCTGTGCCTGCGGTCCACAGACACATGCTTTGCACCTGTCTGCCTCTCCTATATAAATATATCTAGAAAGTAAAAGTTTTAAACATTTTTGGAGATATTTTAATTTTACAGTTTAGGCATACTTAATGATTTTAAGTGATTAAGGAAAGCATCACTTTACAGTTTTAAATAAGGCTCTCAAAATCATACAACTACGGATGGACCTTTGAGTGCCCTAATATTATCTTTTCACATTAAAAATATTCTATGGAAAAAATAGATTAGGTACACCATTAAAAATTTATGTTTCCTGATGACACTTAAATCAGAAATATCTGTCTAAATCTGTGGAAGTTTCCTGGAGTGCAACGGTTAAAAAAATCCTGCAATAGCTGAAGAGTACCATCCCCATTTATTAGCCATCTTGTACCAAATCACAACAGAATGGCAAATATGAACTATTTGTTAGTAGAATTGAATTAGTAACAGTTATTAGTGACTGTCAGGTCACACCTATGGAGAGTTTTGGGGCAGGGTGGGGGCTTGTTTAGCTGTTATTTGAGGTTGACAATATCACTGCAATTAGCATGCATTAAACTGTGTGCACTGAAGGGACCCTCTTCATCCGTGATGGTTAAGTCAGAGCTAAGAAAGAATTTTTTTTAAAAAACAGAGGTTCACAAAAAGTACCTACAGCTTTACTAGATTTCAAAAAGATGAGAAAGTAATCTTTCTTAATAACAAAATTGCCCCTTTCCATGAGAAAGTGTCCTGACTTAGTGAATAGACTTTCTCAGCTTATCTGTTTCCCTAAGTCTAAAAGGAAGAAAATATTATAGGTCTTTTTTCTATGTAACACATTAACATTCCAGGCTATGAGTGGAATATCAACACAAACTCATGCAAAACTGCTTCTCGATTTCAACAGAGCAGAAATGACCAATCTGTGTTCCTCCCAGCTGTGTGCTTTTTCCAACAATAAGGACTCCTTGGAAAGTGACTGCTGCCAGAACCTTTGATACGTTGTGAAGGTTTCATGTGGCAGCGCATTCCAGCATTGTCAGAACATCCCATAACCTTGTGCTGTCAGGATAACCCAGGCAGGCAGTCAGAAAGCAGCTCAGTAAGGCAGCCTCTGCACAGGGGATAGGAGGGCTATCAAGCACAACCGGTAGCTTTTAAATGAGAAAGCAGCAGTCCTGGAGTCAAACCTGGGGCTGAGCTAATGTTTATGCACTTTGAATCAGGCCGCATTCCAGGCCATGCTAATTTTTTTTAAAAAAAAGAAGAACTCCTAGAGGGCTTGTTGCCCGCCCAAATGTGTTTCTCTCAAATTCAATCATGATGGAAGCACTTTCAAAGACAAAATATAAAAATTATCTTTGAACTTTCTCTTTTCCCAGTATTTCTTATTTTCTCATGAGCTTCCCCTGGGTTTTTAAGCATCAATCAAAATGCATTCCCAAAATTTTCAGGAGCATCTTGTGTGAACTTTGTGTAGAAACATCTCAGTTTTGCCTTGCTGGATGGAGAACCTTCTTTTCAAACGTGTTTGTATTACAGGGGTGGAGAGTACAACTTCCTACTGTTTGTGACAACTAGCTGCTAGGTAGAAGATTTTAGTGATGTTCCCAGTTGTTTGAGCATGTTTCTTTCTTATTGAGACAAAACCTATCAGCACATGAATCAAACATGATTCAGTCATTTTTTTTCAGCTTTTCTTTTCTTGAGCATTAGGACTTGAATTAATCATCTGAATCTTCACATTCAAATGACTAACATTTGCTGGTTGAAGCTTGCTTCCAGCCCAAGTATTCTGTTTGTTGTGCCTTTTGTGATATATTTAGTGCCCCTTACATTTTTCCTTCTTAACAATCAGAATTATTGTCTACAACTAAAGTATATGCACTAAAGTATAAACCTATAGTTTGCCTTCAAGCAGATTGCTCTTAGGTTGTGGGGTTTTTTTCACAAAACAACTTGTGTAGAAAATTTCAACACAGGAAGAAATATGAATGTTTCCTTGGCAGTTTAACCAAGTTTGTTCTTTTTTTGTGTACTAAAGAACCTTTATTTTGTAGGTAGTAAGCATAAACATAGTCATGACCCCTTCAGTGACATCACACTTCATTTCTGAAAGCCCACTCTTTAAGCTGGTCACACCTAGCAGAAATTGTTCATCTCAGGACTTCAAGTCAGAGTAAGAAAAGTGCCATCTTATACTTTTAAAGTTCTTTTCCCAAGACTAATATGCGTGTGCCATTCCCATGCCAGTAGCCTTTACTTGCAGAGTGAGCTTTAATTTGCATAAAGATTCCCAGAAAGATCTGAGCTGTTCATGTTTCTATGATACAATAAATAATATGCAACTTGTGCAAAGCACTCGTGATTATGTCTGTATAAGTACCCTTTAGTTTTAAGACTATTCTTTAAGAAAATAGATCTTATGCATACTCGTGTGTGTGCATAATAATTCAAGCAGAGAAGGACTTCTGGAGGTTGCCTGAACCAACAACTTGAAAGCAAATTCAAATTATGCCAGCTTTCTCAGGGCAGTGTCTACTCAAGCTGTGAATATTTCCAGGGATGAAGACACCGCAGACTCTCTGGACTCCCATGCCAGTGCTTGACCACCCTCATGAAGAAAATGTTTTTCCTAACCATGATGTCTCATGTTACAACCCTTGTTTGCGGACACTTGCCCTTTCGTTGCGCGCATCTGAGAATAACCTGGCTCCATCTTCTCTGCACTATCCTCTCATATAATTGTAGGCAGCACTTAGACCCCAGAAGCCTCCTTTAGGGTTTCTGCTGTGGAAGAATCTGATAGTATGGGACAGAGGTGTTTTATTATTTTTGCTTTGTTTATTTGTTTACATACTCTATGAATTATATCAGAATTTGTGCCTGTACCTTTAAAACACCCTGATTAAATTGGGTTAATGAGTGTATTTCTTTGATTCTTTTCATTCTTGCAGTCCAAAGTGCAATTTGCCTTAGAGGTAAGCTGACTCTAAATCTCTGATGGAAATCAGTCAAACTGCAGGGTACCTGTCTGCCTCTGGGAAATTAATATTTTTTTTTCCTTCCTTTTTAAAAAAAATATTTTGGGGTTTTTTTATTGTTTGGTCATTTGGTTTTTGGGTTTTGTTTGGGATATTTTTTTAAGGGTTTTAAGTTTCCATCCTAAATGGGGGATGTTAAAATAGCATCTCTGGCCTGAATATTTTCAGTTTTCAATGTTCAATACCCCAGATCTTCTACAGCAGGATCAAAAAACCCCTAATCTAGACTACTCCATTTTTCTACATGGTCTGCAATTAATGTGATTATTTTAAAGAGCGAAAAGATTTTTCTCTTTTTTTTCCCCTCCTTCAAAAAAGTGCAATGCAATCTACTAGTGGCAAACCTGACCATGAACATGACAGTTACCCAGTTTAGCAAGGAGATTTATATATTCTTCTTAGATGTTAAGAACATTCTTACAAAATTGTTTGGATTGCTCCATGATTATAGCTCTCTTACAATCTCAATTGCTGCAATTCTAACCCCATAATTTTAAAAACATACCAAAGGCAAGATCATTTGCGTATTCACAGTTTAATCAACTGTCAAGAAAAAGCTGTTCAGAGACTTAAGTTGCTACTGCCTTGTGATAAGAGTAATCAATGTCTCTTCACCCAAGTGACCAAAACATGGTTCAGGAAGACACCAGGTGAGCAGGGCCATGAAGTTACCACAGTCCTGCTGTCCTCATGTTCAGAGGCCAACCAGTCACGCCAGGCATGGAATACCTCTCCCTCTCTTTTTGTATTTGCTTATTTCTTACTTGGAAACCTATTTTGCCCAGGTTGTTTCCCATCCAGCCTCAGCAGCTAGAGCTAAACTCTTTTACGTTGGGTGCCTGTTCAAATACAGATAAGCTTTGTCCATTGATAGTCGAACCTCTTCTTCTATGAGACAATTCCTCTAATATCAGGCAAAGGCTTTTGCACCTCAAGACATGAGGAACAGCCACTCCGCTGGAAAGGGCTGTCAGGTTTATCCTCATTCTACAGTCACAGCTGGTGCTCCCCAGCAGAATGGATACAAATCCTGAGAGATGACAAAGCAAGGAAGTTGGTTGGGGAGAACTGGAAGGAGGGATGGAATTATGACACCAAAATGTCACCCAACAACTCCAAAAGGATTTACTATGGTCTTGATTAAAGGGGTTTGCAAGGGTGATCTTTGTCTCAAATATAAAGCAGAATACACCTCTTGTTAGATTTATCCCAGCCTCTGGATTCAAAAATCTTATTAGAGAAACAAAATGACAAGCTTCTTCTATAGCCAAAAGAAAATGCACAAAATCTTCAGACAGGTTTTCTGGCTTACCTTTCACTTATGAAGAGGCTTTCTTCATTGTCTAAACCTGGTTTTAATCTTAAAGCAACTTAGCAAAACACGATTATGCGCTCCAGATGTCAAGCCGTTCCATGCTCCAAACACAGCAGCCTTGTGGAACAGCAGCGTGTGCAATGGCTCTAGTCAAGCCAAGGAAATCCCCTTGACTTTAATTTGTTGGTGACCTTAATAAAGTCAGCAACATCTCTAGCTTTTCTAACCTGAAATAACTGGCGTACAACATTAGTCTCCCATGGTATTCTCATGTAGGGCAGTTAGCAATGCCCATTGCAAATGAAGACCTTTTCCAAAGCTTCTACACAGAGGCTTGGGAGATATTATTATCTTCCTTTTTATTAGAATGTTTCTGGTGTTTGCACAACATGTTATTGAAGAATGTTTTTTGTAAATTGCCCTGTCGAGGATTGTTACTAAGAGAGGATTTTTGTTTGATCAATGAACAAGTCACGAAATCAAACACATCTATGTCTAAGCAACCTGAAGATGATGAATAAAACTAGAGGAAACTCAGCTGCAGTGAAATTCAAGGATCCATCAGCTATCTCTAATCTAATAACTATTTTTAAGACCTTCACAGATGGAGGTTTCACTGACTCAATCAATCTCTCTCTATATGACATATTTTTAAGTCTTTTTTTTTTCCTTTTTAAATTTTCATCCTGAATTCTGTGCTGCAGTTTTGTTTTTTTGTCTGGTCTGCAGTGGATCTAAAGAAGAGATTAGACCTTCCCTTTTTTACATCAGTCTTCTTGTGTCCTCAACTCTATGTGCATCTTTTCGTGCAGTTGGCTTTTTCTGGATTTAGCAACTTGATTCATTCAGTCGTTTTGCCTGGCTATATCCTTTATGTCAACTTATTGCTGTGTGTCTCTCTTGAAACACTGTGCCCAGGAGTGGGCACAGTCCAGTGGAAGGATTAGAGCAGAGGCACACAAGCCTGGTGTTGTAACATGCTCTTACTCTCATGGTAGGGTGATGTTGTGATGTTCTGGGGCAATTTGCACGCATGCTGCGTGTGAGGGTTGATGTTTTGAAGGCTGGTCCAACCACATGTGATTACACTCACTACACTGTAGTCTTGCACTTCTCCTTTATTGAACAGCATCTTGCCTTTTTCCCAGTACATGCATCCAATTCATGAAGATAATTTTGAATTCGAATCCTAGCCTCTGCAAAGGCCTTTATCACAGTGGGTATCCCATTAATAACCATGGAAGTTTTCATTCTGCAAGTTAACATAGACTGAGAGAGGCTGCCGTGATTTAAGTTGCCTATTGTTATGGCTCCTTAATCCCCAGGAATGAGATCTTTTTCCCTTTTGTCTGAATGGCAGCTCCCACAAATAGATTAATAGAAATTCTGGCTTCATTTCTTTGTCTATGGCCTTTCAGACTTACCTCTATTTTCAGTGTTTGCATCTTTTAAGCTATCTTTGCAGTCTGGTTTGATTTCTGGAGTCTAACATTGTTTAACTGTTAAGCATTGCTTTTTAACTTGGCAGAAGGGATTTTCACTGGCCATTTGTGCTGTGCTCCTGTGGTGGGGAACACACTTCTAACACAGTTTCTGTTGCTCCATAGCTATTTCTTCTGTGGGAATCATAAGAAAGTTTGCGTGTCAGACACTTGTTCTGTTCCTATTCATATCAGTGTAATACAGGAATATGAAATTCCTTTCAAGAAAATGCTCCTCTGATTTTACACCAGAGAAAATGGGAACAAGTCTGGTCCCCTAGTTTTCTTCATGTGAGAAATATGTTTTCTCAAATGGAAAAAACAAAACAAACCCTGAGGAGAAATCAATGATTTCAAGGACATACATGATGTGAAATATTACCCTTTATGATTTTATTGTCTTCCAAAAAGACATTTCCTTCTAATTCCTGTAGTAAGAAAAGCATCCCCTTAGAAATAGTTTCACGATGTCTCTGCCACCCAATTTGAAGGAAATTTGTTTCCAAGAAATTAAAAAGATTTACAGATACCCCAAAAGTGTGGATTTTTAAATTTTTTTATTTTAATCTAAAAGCTAAGTATCTAGCCCACACAAGCTGTCTCATCTAGGTCACTCTATAATCAGAGGAGACAGGCCATCCCAAGGTAGGTGAGATAAGTTGTGACTCATCTCTGAGACACTGTTATTACCTAGACAATACTATGACAATTTAGAATAGCTGTGTCTCTTTGGAACACTAAAGTTAGGTGAGATGACATGAATGGTAGATTATGCTGGTGAAAATCATCATGCTGGGAAAAGTGAAATCCTCTCAACACAGCCTTCATTGTTTGCTTAAACTAATCTCTGGGCTCAGGCACAGAGTGCAACCTCAAAATGCTCATCATCAAGCCTTGCTTTCCCTGCACGACCACATAATTCACAAGGTAGTGTGGCTGCAGACGTGGAGCAAAGCTGAGGCTGGTTGCCACGAGAGGCTGCCTGGGGGGACGATGGGAGGCAAAAGGAGGGACCATGACTGCTGGCCAGAGGGGATATAAGTGTTGAGAAGGCACCAAGGCTAATTACAAAACAAGAAGCTCCACGGCCCTGCTCCATTCCCTTAATTTTCCTTTCCCTCCCCATGCTCACAGTGAGCTATTTTGTTTTCAAGCAGTTAGGAGCTCTGGGTTCTCCTCACTCCCAGTGGCTTCCAAATGCTTTTAATGAGTGCTGTCCCTGGCTTCTGCTTTGCCATCAGCCCAGTCAGGTGGGTGGGGTCTCACTGATATCATCCTTCCCCCAGCCTGGTCAGGACAAGTCCTCAGGGTCACGTCTGTAGGGTCAGCCCCTGGCACCCCTCCTCAGCTGCAGCCCTTACCTGCCTTCTCCATTTTCCTCTAACTCCCACATTATGGCTTTGCTGTTTGGAACTGGAAGATCCTGAACGACTGTATTGACATAACCTAAAACTCATTCCAGTTGCTAGGATGTAAAGACTGTGTGTGCACTCACCAAAACAAGCAAACGTGGACACATACCCTGCTGTTCTTGCAGCCAGAGCATCCTGATGCTTTGAGAGCACGAATAGCTTGGTAGCTTACTTTGTTTTCTTTGTACACACACCACTAGGGGACGTTTTGTCATCACGTATCAGTCACTACACAATTCTACTTTTCCTTAGGGGGTCATGCTTCCTTTTCAGCCTTGGTGCACATCTAGTAGAGTGCATGGAGTGGATGTCTGAATTTCATAGGGCTTGTGGATGACCCAGACTCACTGAAGTTGGGAAGAGAGAAATATTTATTTCCCCCGTTTCTCCAAAGGAGCCCATCTATCAACAGTCCGTATGAAGTGAGGCAGCTGGTTATTTCACAGCTGGCTGAAGCAGCACAAGAAAGCTGAGAGCTGACTCTTGTTTTAGCATTAAATGCTGAATACCAACACTGTTAGTGGTTTTGTGAAGAGAGAAGTAATATACAGCCACTGCAAACCAAACTGGAATGAACATCACTAGCAGTGATGCATGTTAAGTATTTTCTGAAAAAAACAAGAATGTCTTTCAGACTAAATAGTTGAAATCAATTGGTAAAACTCCAATTTATCTCCTGTTTTTCATTCTCATCTCATTTGTCCTAGGATAAGTGGCTGTCTTAACCCAAGTCACTACCCACCCACCCATTGATATAATTTTTCCCCTTCTCTCCAATGCAGACAGAGCAGCTGGTGACTCTTTGGATTCTCTTTATTGTCACAATTGCTGGAAATGCCATTGTGCTCTTCTCTACCTGGAGGAGGAAGCGGAAATCTCGAATGACCTACTTTGTTACTCAGCTGGCAATCACAGGTAGTGTATGGGAGGGGAAAAGGCACCTGACCTGAGCAGGAATCACTATTAAAATGACAAATAAGAAAATGTGAGTTGAGTGGTGAAGAATGCAGTTGCCACCTAATGTCCAGTTGCAGTTTGCCACAAATCAAATGGATGGCTGCTTATCTTAGGGTTCAGTCTGACTCTGATCCAAAAAGATGTTGCTAGATGTAGTAGTATCTGTGTCAGAATGCAGCAGCTGCAACTCATTGATGTCACTAAATCTTATCTTCCAGTCTGAGTTTGCATCCGCATTTCCCAGAAGCTATGTCTCCAGCTGTTGTCATGGAACTGCTTAAATTAAACTAGTTTAAGATGAATCTCTTGTGTTTTTCTACTAAAACTACTCCATCAATTATGGTCTTTCAGTGAAGAGTGAAAATAACTTCATGTTGTCTGGTTTAATGAAGTAGGGGAAATATAACAATATTAAGGTGGAGAGGAATTCATTTAGTTGGTTTTTTTAATGGAAAAAAGGATGCTGATCCAAGGACTTTGTAGTTTTTAAACAGAATGTAAAATGTACAGAAGCCTGGTTTGTGAAATGTCAATCTCAGCAAGAAGGAAAGGAAATAAGCATAAGCAGCACATTGTTTCTCTGTGGTATTCAATGGACTACATTTGTGGGGGTTTAAGTTTCCCAAGGGAAAATATGTGCTGTTTCTATAACAGTGTCCTGCTACTAATCCCTGCTTACAAGACATCTGTGTTGTACTGTTTGTGTCTATAGGATGTATTTATATGCTTTCTGTGGCCTTCCCCCCCCACCAAGATATGGTAGGAATTACAGCTCTTTTTCTCTAAAGAGCCATTTAATATATGATTTCCCAGCAATATTGCATCGTCCTTTGGTATCTGTTATACCTGTGTTTATACTGGAAAATCAAAGGACTACACTGCCCAATTTCCACCATGCATTTTTGTAAATAAGTGAATTCCTACTCTTGGTCTCAACTACATCTGCTCAGGAGCATGTCCAGTTTGAAGAACTATTCTCAGCCTAAAGAGATAGACGAGGGTGTGAAAATTGATGCAAAGAAGCAGGACTGTAACTACAGGTGATGTAAGAATTCTTGCAAGGTGAGGAGGTGAAGGTTTGCAGCGACTCCTCTTCTGAAGTGCTGACAACTGGTTTTCCTGTTTGCCTGAGTCATCTGTAACAAATGGTTTTACTTATCGCAGTCATGACCTTTATGTCCCTTCCTTC
The DNA here is from genome assembly GCA_013400915.1 of Pardalotus punctatus. Lineage (NCBI taxonomy): Eukaryota > Metazoa > Chordata > Aves > Passeriformes > Pardalotidae > Pardalotus > Pardalotus punctatus. Next base: position 202,420 of record VZTX01005232.1, on the reverse strand, counting down.
ATGTGCCAGCGGGATTTTTCATCAGGTAAGGCAGGTCAATACAGCCTCACCGCAGAGCTTGGAACATCAATCACAGATCAAGCATTACAGTGTTCACAGGAGTTTCAAAATAAACAGTCTCTGCTCAAAGAGTTCCCAACCCCAGATGAATGGAGTGTACTCAGGCAGCCAAGCAGCAGTACAGGCAAAGAGCGGAAGAGCAGAGGAAACCCCAGATGGACACCATCCATTTTGTACTGACTGTCAGGTGGTCTTGGAGGAGGCTACTGCTGTTGCTGTGCTTGATAAGAGTCTGAGTGGAAATTTTGCCATTTTGGACCTTTAGGAAAGAGGATATTTTGTATTCGAATGGAAGTGTATGGAGACCTATTCACTAGGGGTTTAAATACTGTCTACATGAAGGGAGAGGAAAGCATTGCAAATGCAGTTTTGAGGGAGCTGACGTAAGTGGCAAAGGCAACAAGGAACATACACCATTAGATGTGGACAACAAATAGTGCTATAAAGCTGATGTTATAATTTGACTGAGGTCCATGTGTTCCACTTGCTGATTCTTCTGATTTCCCCTTCCCTAAAATTATCCCTGACTTTTCAAGTTGCCTGAGTTCAAGTCTGTTCCATTTCATATTACAAAAATTCACATAGAAAACCCACTTGACATTCACATCTGCAATGTTAAGAGAAGTAACTCCAGCTTGAACAGCAAGGCTCCTTTCAAGCCATGTCAACTTCTTTTTTGTGATGCAGGAGTCAGAACTCTAATTTATCTTCCCACACCAAGACTGCTTGTCAGTATTTTGGCACAAGGAAATGACTTAATTCCTGAAATGGAGCCATTTCACTTTCTTATCTTTAAAAATATTATTAAGAACAAAGCAAGCTGGCAACAGCTATCATCCTTTCACAACAAGTTATGAGGTAGATGGAGAACATTATGAAAACACTGACTTGTCACACTGCTTTGACATGCCAGGCATATTTAAATTCTACCAACTTAAGCCTAATCTCCTGGCAAACAGTTTCTGCTTAGTCAATATTACTACTTCCATCTATTTTGAGGCTCTTAAAATATTTATTATTTCTGCCCCAGTAGCAGAAAGAAGAATAATGGATATAGCTTTATCAATGCAGGCATTTCAAAGCCATTTAAAAACTTTTTGTCTATTGATCTGTAGCTCAATAGTTGAGTAGTGCCCTCAATTCTCACATTTTCCCACTAATGTAGCACCAAAATGAAATTAAAATACAGCCTTCGTGTTAGAATAAACAAGGTATTCAAAGCAAAATTGTGCATAATACATGAATAGGAAGTAAGCACTGTTGTTTGTCTTGACCAGTTGCCAAGCCAGATGCAGATGACAAATAACTAACTGATTGAGGCTTCTTTCAGCACCAACAACATTCAGTGGTTCAACCCACTCAGCAAATCTAGGGAAGACTCTTACTGATCCCTTACTCCATCATAATTCAATGTGGTGCTCAAGGTTGCAGGAATCTGTAAGAAAGTGAGTAATCCCTTTACCTTCAGAATGCTTAAAGATGTTGATGAAGCCTGGATTCACAATATTTCCCATTAAATATATGCTTAGTACAATGCTTGTGTCAGTACTATATTTAAGTCTATGTCTAACTCTCAGTTCATGCATAAATCTCTTTGAAATTATCTGGGAATTAAGTACTAGGAAAACAGCTAAGAGTTAACAGCTGAACTGAACAATAGTGCTAATCACTCAGCATCAGCTAATTTAACAAAGAGGAATATTGCCATATTTGCCTAGTGTTCAGTTTGCCTTTGGGCATATTCCTCTTCCGTAAAAATGTTTTTCTTAGAAACAAGTTTGTCTGTTCAGACTGAAACTGAAGCTAGGTTTCCTACAGATTTCTATCTCCAAGGTAATTTAGTTTCTCAGAAAGAGCAAGCTCTGAAGATTACCCTGTGAGGAGGGTATTTCTAAACACTTTCCCCCAAATAGATTTCTTCTGAGTTTAGCACAAGTTATGCTCATGGCATAGCTATCTCTCCTGGCAGGAAATCTCTCACATCTTCCCCTACCTGATGCCATTTCACATAACTTCAGAGTCTTAGTGTTTTTAAGATGTTTGCCTCCAACTGAAATCACCAAGTGGTTCAAGATCAAAGAGTGGGATGAGTTTGCAGGAACTGTATAACACTGGAAACATGGACAGGAAATGTTGTTTTCAGAAAAGATGGTTAGTCCACACATTTATATCCCTGTATATCCGTTTACCCAGTTCTACAAAATGAAGGCCTTCTTAAGTTCACTCTCAAAATGTAAAAGCAGTGGACATGAGCATATATCAACCTCAATTATTTGAGTAGTGGTGGATAAGGAATGTCATTTATGGACTAAAGAGTTCATTCAATAAGAATTATTATTATTTGACCAATTCTAAAACTAATCAAGCAATTCATTTAAAAAGTCTGCTGAAAGAATTTTTCTTCTCGTTATTCTCCATTCAACTTCAACTACTACTGATAGAGGAACATATTTAAGTTCCTTTTAATGACTCAGAGTAGGTAGTTTATTTAGATCTTTTTCTCTAACATTAACATCTGGAAAGTTGGAACTTGAAATGTCATGACCTTCAGCTCAGTGTGTTTCTCTTTCTACTCCACCATTTAGTAGAGATCAGTACTTTACGAACAGTGTTATACTTTGACCACTGTTAGGGGTAGAAATACATGTAGGCAGTTTACTGCATATCAGATTTTAAGCCGTAGTCTGACAGCCTTGTTTGGAAATACAGGCTCACATAGGTATTGCTGTGGCTGTAATGAAGAGAGAAAATAGAACATCACCGAACTTCTGTGGTAGCTTACATATAAACAAGAAAACAAAAGATGTTCTGTAAACATATGTATCTACAGTCTATATTACGGTATAAAGACCAAATCCTAAGGGATGACTTGAGAATGACATTAAAAAGACCAGGAGATAAGTTAAAAAGTGATCCCAGAAAGTTGCTGAAAGTTTCAGTTGCTCCCAGAAAGCTGAAGGCCTTGGTCCCTATCAGCTGCACTCATTTTGTTCAGTGCTTGGTAAAAAGCCAACACACAGAGAACCTGCAATGAAAGGGCAGCGCAAGCGTAGAAGTGGAAACAATCCCTGCTAAAGAAAAGTGTTTATTTCTGTGCTTCTTCTGCCCAGCGTGTCTGAGACTAAGACCAACTGGGCTCAATCACTGACTTCTGGATGACTTTGGATTAGATGACTGAAGGCAGAGTCTACCAACTAATTTTCTGGTTAAATGCACCAAATGAATGTATCTAACTGTGCAGCTAAACAACAGTTAAACACAAACAAATGCATTAGATTTTTTCCTTCCTTTATTCTGTTTCCCCCCCTATGCCAAAACCACTAGGACACTGACTTCATTAATGGACTGTGCCTGTCCATCAATAATTTTCTTCCTTGTCTATGTGACTTGAAGGAATGAAGATGACTTGTTACTCCATGATCTGTAGAAAAGTTTAATATAATAACACCATTACCAAAACTGACATGTAGAACATTATTAACAGATAATTGTCTCTGTTCCTGCTTTTCATCTGGAAAATGGTACTTGGAATATTTCTGCACTTCAGAGAAATCATACATACGAATTCATCAGTTTTACAAGCACCTTAGACATCACAGTGATTATAAGCACTGGAAGTTAATTGCACAGAGCCAATTAGCAGCTAAATCAGCAAGTCACCTTAATGGAGGGGGACTGTTGGCAGCCAAAAAGTCTACAGAGTTCCTAGTTATACTAGAAAACTTGCCTATGTTGCCTGTTGGGTCTTGGCTGGAACCTGACAATATGATTTACATGATTGCCCACCTAAGACACAGAAACCTGATGCAGAAAATTGAACTAATTCCCAGAAATCTGTCCTCCTCCTCTTTCCACACTAATTGTCTGCTAATTTGTGGGAAAAATATGAAGGCTGAGGAAAGGTGTGAGGTTTCATCATCTTACCTGCAGAAAAGAAGACTTGGAGACTTGGAGAAAGTTACAATTGTACTGCAGAATTCATTCATAAAATTGAAAGAAGGACATCTGCATTCCTTATGTTCATTAAGTCCTAAAACCTCCTGAAAGAGTAATTGATGTAAGGAAACTGTCTCTGCTAATAGATCATCTGTGTTCAGCACTGCATGCTCCCATCACTGCTGAAAACAGTTTGTCAAGTTTGGGAACAAAGAGTGTAATTTGTTAATATTCCCTCTGGCACAGGCAGTGAATTTTTCCAGAGTACCCAATGGCATCCAAATTCCGCACTTTTGCAAGCAGCTTGATTCTCAAACACCTAGCTGGAAGTCTAAGAACTCTGCAAATCCCCCAATTGTGCACATGGTTTGATAAACAGGGAAAGAAATAGATTATATCCACCTTTCCTCCACAAGCTACAGAAACTATAGCATTTAGTGCAACTTCCATTTTGCATTCACAGAATAAATGGGATTCAATTTACCAAGAGGAAAAATCATCTCTGGGAGTAAACACCGCAATATTAGTATTACTTATTCAATGTATCCCATGAAAATATGTGAATAAAAAAAATTTTTACATGGCCGCATTAGTCGCCTGAAAAAGAAGCAATCATTTTTCCGTCCTGGTTCTGCCAAGAAGACTAATTCAGTAACAGGGAAGCAACACGGGACTTAGTTTAAGTTAGGTCTGTATTAGGGTTCCCCCAAAAACTGAGACATAATGCAGCATAAGATAAATGTGGTCACTGCCTGCAATACCCTGTGGCAGCATGAGGAAAAACAGATTTGCTATCCATTGCCGTTCCTGAGGATTTAATAACATCTAGGAGAAACTCAAATTCTCCTTTGAACTTTAACTCAGATTTGAAGATGAGTCATAGTTCCCTAGTTTGTAATAAGCAACTTGGACACTGATGCTGTACAATTCCAGCTTGATATTATGAATCATCTTTTACTATGCTCTAAGATTTCTTATGTAAACAGCCATGAATATTTCTGCATGTCTATATGTATTAATTTATCTCTGCATAAATGGTTAGTCAAAACATACTTTTTATTTTCCTGAGTAAAATATCCAATATATGCATCCCTCTTAAAATGTATTTTCTCCCAAACCAATCCTGAGGATATTTTACTTTTTACCTCACCTGCTTCAATGAGGTAAAAAGTGAAATACCCCCTGAAGCTAGGAAAAGAACCTAGATGTGAACTTCAGCATCAAAACTGAGTGACAGAAAGAAGATTTATGTAAAGGAAACATGGTCTCTTTAGGTGTATCAGGATCTCTATTTCAAAGTGTTAGGTCATACAGCCAAAAGAAAGTGCTCACAGAAAACAGAGTAAATTAAATGTTTCAGAGGTGAAATCACTAGGCAAGAGGTCTGACATAGAAAACTTGGCATCCTGAAAATACTTTGTTCTGGTCCAGTCTAGTAGTGGAGGAACACTAATTTGGGACTAGAGTGAAAACAATCCATGCAGTTACACTACTTTCCTGTGAGACCTAAAGCAAAAGAAACCTCTTTTGGTGCACAATTTACCTCCTTGAAAAGGTAAAGTTCTGATACCACAAGAGCAGGACTGTGAAAGAAAAGGTAGCCTTGGGAGCCTTGGCAGTAATCCTAGAGTTTAAGTGAGTTGGATCGCCTTTACCTTTATTGTATGTGCCCAAAAGGATTGGAGTCAAGGAAGTATGTGAGGAAATACAAAGAAACAGCAAAGGATCAAATCTTTATGCAGTAACCAGAGAGTTTTAGGCCAGAATGAGGTGCTCCAAAAAAGCTGGCTGGGAGCTATGGTAGAGGTGGGACATTTGGAGAATGCAGAAATGAGCTCTAGGTTTGCTGACAACAACTTCTGCTTTAGAATCCAATTCCAAATGAAATCCTAAGTGTCTTTAATCAGCCCAGATGGAAGCTTGTTACACTCTATTTTTCTTAATGCTCATGTAGTTTTAGATATTTTCTCAAGGGCTCACTGGAACACAGTATTTGTGTTTGCTAAGACTCTATCCATTGTAGCTCACTGCAGTAGGAAACAGCAGCACTAGCATTAAAAAAAAAGAAAAAAAAAAGAAAAAAAAGAAGAAGCTCGTGTGCTGTAACTATAACAGTAGAATGCAGTGGCCCTCCCATTAGTGACAATATAAACGTAATGAGCTCTCCAAATTTGCTACTGGAAGCAAGAATGATCATCCCCTTAAAAACCCTGTAATGACTTTTATTTATATAGCCTACTTTAATCTTACAAATGCAGGAACAAGATGTCCATGATTCATGATTTGTAATTAATGCAATCACAACCCACTAGGCAGACATCCTTAAACCAGTGTTTTTCAGTCTGTTTCCTGTGAAGTGGTCTTCAGATCCCTTTCAGGTAGCAAAAATCACTTTGCAACATTAACCTAAGTTCAGAGCAGAAGTTCACAAAGGCAAGGAGAACTCATGAAAAAAGTCTCTTCTTTCCTCAAAGTACAGTACATAAATACTGTACTAAATTGTTCTGGAAGGGGACAGTTTGTGTGTTCATCATACATAGGGACTCAGCGTGGGATTTTCAGCATACTTAGGGATATAAGCTGCATCTCCTCTGCAACTGTAAAACAGCAGACACACTCTGCTTGTCAGTAGCTCCAGTATCACTTTCAGTGTAGGATATGGTCTTGCGTTTTTTTTTCACATTGCAATGGACCACCTGGGACCCTGAGAATTTAGCAACAAAGATGACATGCCCTCATTTCATCCTCATCTCAATCACTTTAACCCTCTGAAGCTAGATATACCTTTTTTTAATTTGTATTTTGTGGAGTTATAAAGTATTTTGGGTAGATGTGTCGATTCTTGTACAAAGAACTTGAGTATTTCCTTATATAGCCTTTAGGGACTTAATAGGCTTTAGTTCATAAATCCTCCTGCTTCTAAAGCAGAGGAAAAACTAACTACAGCATGCCTATAAATATGCAGTACTGCGTGCAATGATTATTCCTTTGCAATGCGTATGTATGTTTAAAATCACAAGCAGGCACCAGACTTCTGTTCCTAAGTCATCCAAGATTGTTTTTGAATGCTCTCCCTAAGGTTTGGGCCCCTGGACATCCCTAGAAAGGAAATAAGAAATATTAATGGAACATTTTAGTGACAAGTCTATCTCCCAAAATTCACCCCAGATCATGCAATTTTAAACTAAGATGGAATCAGTTGTTCTGTTTGCTTTTCCCAGCTAATAAGTAATTTCTGAAAGCATTAAAAGTGATGAATGGACCCTATATGCCCTATCTTTATCAAAGGCATCGTTTTCTCATTTCAATAGACACACACAGCCTAAACTTGATTCCACTTACCCACCTACAGATTTCTACATAGGCAGTCCACATTTGCCATTTTTATTATTTCAAAAGGAGCTGTCATTCTGTCAGATCTTGCATAAAAATGTTTTTCCTGACTAGACATCTGTGTGACTAAAATGTAAGCATTTCCTTTCAGCTGTTTTTTTGCCAGTAGCTTTTTACTCACCCCACCCCCCCTTTCACCTGCAATATAATTTCTCTAACCCTCTGCTGAGACCTGCACTATGCAGCTAAATTACTGCACCATCACAGGACTGTTGGTACTGGTAGGGCTGTGTGGTGATTATAAAGGTTTGTATGGGCAACTACAGCACTTTGAGGGCTGTAAGACAAAAATGCAGTATGGTATGGGCTTATATGCTAGAGCACCCATGTGGTATTTGAAAGGAACAGCAAAAAGAACAACAAAGTTCTAATCTTGGTAGCTTTTCTAGTCAGTCAAGTGAAATGCAGATTAGGGAAATATCTTCAGACACCTTCACTCTCTTACAGCTGGGTGATTGTGTACTTAGGTGAACATTTGCATTTGCGGGTCTTTGAGCCAAAGTGATTTTAATCAGTGACCTTCTTCACCCAAGGAAATTATTTGGAGCATTACACCTTTTGCTTTATACAGCATCATTAATACTGAGATTTGCTCAGTTGGTGAGAGTTTGGTGCTAATAATGGCAAGGTTGTGGGTTTGATCTCCATAGGGGCCATTCGCTTAAGAGTTGGACATGATGATCCTTGAGGGCCCCTTCCAACTTGGAATGTTCTGTGATTCTGGATAGTAACAGGGAGGGTGGGGGGCACATGTTCTGTTAGCTTCTTGCCATGTGTACAGCAGTGGGTCTAAAGAAAGCCACACACCTTGACATCAGTCCTGGGAAGCAAAATGGGACATAACTGTCATAGAGATAATTGGACTAAATTTCATGACTGCATTCTTGCACACTGGTATTCATTTTAGGGATTATTCATGCCATCTATTTTAGGCACCTCACTGTATGTATGTAAGATACAAAGTCACCCTCCCTATGCTCAATTTATAGCCAATATAGCAAGACACTTTAAGCTGCCTTTAAGTTTCACTGACTTGTACAGGAGGATTCAATTCCTAATTTAGATCTCTAAAGCTGACTGTATAAATCCCTCCAGTGTTCGTACATCACCAAATATGTCAGGACTACTATTCATTTTTGACAGCTAAGAACCTAATCTTCATCCATTTCACACAGACCTCAGAAGGCTCTGACTGAAATCCCACCCCCAAACACAAAGTTTTATAGGGAATGTGTTTCTCAGAATCTTTCCGTTTGTTTATTTTTAAGCACAGGAAGGCATAGCAGTGTTACCTGATGGAAAGCGCAGGATTATTTCTTTTGTGCTCAGATTTGTTTCTAATTTGCCCTCTGGAACTTGTCCAAGATTTTTGAGGCACTGCCCAAAAGACAATTTGTTCATAGAATCACAGAATTGTTTAGGTTGGAAAAGATCAAGCCCAACATAACACTGCCCAGTCCATCATTAACTCATGTCCCTGACTATCACATCTACATGTCTTTTAAATACCTCTAGGCATGGTGACTTAACCCCTTCCCTGGGCAGCCTGTTCCAATGCTTTACCACCTTTTCTGTGAAGAAATCTTTCCTAATATCCAAACTGAACTTCCGCTGGCACAACCTGAGGCCATTTTCTCTCTTTCTATTGCTTTATACTTGGGAGAATTGACTGCCCCCCACCTTTCTACAATATCTTTTCAGGTAGTTGTAGAGATCTAAATGGGATCTGGAATAAAACTGTAGTTTAAGTAACAAATATTACTCCAAACTTGTACATTAACACTGCAGCTGCATGATTAGATTTAAAGGAGAATCTTTAGGATCACAGAATTAGGTTAGAAAAGAACTCCAAGATTGTTGAGTTCAGTGCATATAAGTGCTGTGCCCCACTGTGTTGGTGGAAAGAACAACCTGAAATTACTGAAGCATGCAATGTGGATCTGATTCTGCTTCTGCACACATGTAATAGATGCATGCACACACACACAAACATGCACACCATATCCTTGAAATCCAAAAGAAACTTGCAGGAAAGTCACACCTTTCTCCACTGCTATTATGTTAGCAGGCAGTAGCAAGAAAGAAAGAAGAATGAAGATCTGCTTAACAAGAACATGATCACTCAAAATAGGATGGAAATTATATCTTGACAAATCTCCAGACATTTCATTTACAAGTCAGACGTTTTGCTGCTTCTTAAGGAATAGGGATAACAGCACTGAAAAGCAGAAGCAGTTGACCATGCCAATTTTTTACGGGTTACTGATAACAAACAGAAGGATTTTTTCTTGCAAGACATTTTTACTTTCATTGTAAACTAGTGAAAGAGAACAATAGACAAAACATTATCCAAATATGCCAGAAGCGCACGCTAAAAGAGGGGAATAAGGAGTTTTCAGCACAAGGAAACAATTCGCTTTGAAGTTGTGGGAACCTGAAGATAACAAACCAAAAGAGAGACATTTATTTGTTTCCTAAAAAAAACCCCAAAAAAATCAAAACCAAAGAACAATATATTTTGAGATTTTTTTTTTTAAAATGGATATTTTCTAGGCTTGAATGGAAGAATTGATTTGTGTACATTTTCATTTCCAACTCCCATAGGCAGGGAGAAAACCAGGAGTTGATGGCACATATGGAAAGGATAGAGAGTCCTCTTAGAAAATGGCTTTCCCTTGCTACAGGGATTGTATAATCACTGGTTTTCTAATGTGTTATGGAAGTGCTGGAGTTAGTGCTATATTACTAGTAAGTCCAGAGAAAAAATTTAAGGTAAATTAAATATGGTAATTTCAGTGCTTGTTAGGAAACTGTCATTCCAGTGACATCTGATAAGTCAACTTGAAAAGTGAGTGTGTATTGTCTCAAGCATAGATTTTCTGTCAGCAATGGCATTAAAAGCATGTTTTACAGTCTAAAGCTACCTTACTGTTAGTGCATACCATGTCCAAAGGCATGGATCATCAAACAACTTGTGTACCTAAAACTGAATTTCAGCCATCTACTTGCTAACTTCTTTTGGTTATGGTGGAAGCATGAACTCCGCCACTGAAAGTAACTTTTACATTATTTTGAAATACAAGAAATGGCATTTGCTGCTCAGTCTTCTTTGTTTTAATGATACATGCAAGACTTTTAGAAATCAAGGGGACATTCTCTTATTTAAATCCTTTTCTCAATAACTGCAAGGTCACAGCCACTTGCTCATGGAAGTCGGTAGCACATTCTCTTTAAAAGGGTTGAAAAGCAAAGTGTCTTTTTCCCTCATCCTTAGCATGGAATCCAGTGTCACCACTGTTGAGGACAGCTTTGTACATAACCCTGGTAAATAAGGATCCTCCAGTATTTTGTTAATCTTCCTAAAAGAAGGATCCCATGAACACTTTTATCTTTCATTCAGAGAATCAATTTAAATTTGGATTCCTTCTCATCCCTGACAGAAACACATGCAGGCACCACAACAAGCTTGACACATCTTAAATACTGAGCTTGTTGGATGGCACACTCCATCTGCAGTAATTCTCACAGTACTAGATGCATGAGACCAATGAAGACTCTGCTTACAGCACCAATCCACTCATGGAATCCAGGCTTTTCCAGTCTCTGATTACCTGCTCTGATGAGGTTTTACTGTGTTGTGGTACCCAAATATCAAATAAATTTCTTTGTGTCAAAGAGTTATCAGTGGCAAATCATTGCTCTAATATGGAAACTGTGATGAAATTTTAATGCACAAAAGACAGCACAGTGGTAAAACTGTGAAATCCCACCTGAAATCGTTGCTTTGCCAAGGAGTCTAATCTAATATTAATAAATGACAACCACATCAGTTGCACATCAACCTAGTTTCTCTGAAGTGTCGTCTCATAATATGCTGTAAAATCTTTTCTCTCAAACACTGAAGCTTCTTACACAAACAAATCAGTAATATATCCTGTGCCCTTGTAATCTGGCTGTAAGTTAAGACCATCTCTAAGTCTCCCTGCATGGGTAAGCTGGTACCTACAGCTTGCCACAACATGGTATTCATCAACTGCTTCCCAAATTCCCAGTTTGCCTTCTATACAGTAAATAAAGCAACTGGGTTTATTCAAAATAGAGCACCTTTTGCACCCCTCAGGTATTTTTCAAAGGCACTTACATGTCTACCATGTTAAACCAGAAGTTTTTGAGTAGTGTGGGCATGTAGCACCTCAGCTTACTGGGACCTGGTTGTAGAATGAGTGAGACAAGGTTCAGTGATGGCTGTTTTCTGAGGCCTTGGAGAAAATGGATGATGGAAATCAGCATGGAATTGTTTTGCACTGTGTCTGGAGCAGAGAAGAGTGTATATTGCCTCAAATATAAATTTTCTGTCAGTAATGGCATAAAAAGCATGTTTTGCACTCTGAAAATTAACGCTCTTATTAGGGAAATTTTTAGGGAGGAAAATTAACACTCTTATCTAGAACAAAGTTATCCAATTAACAAATATCTGATTTTGAGAGAAAGCACATCCTCAGATGTTCCCCCAGTTCTTCAGGTAAAGGAGAAAACTCATATATCTGAGTTTCATCCATAACATTCATGGATGTTGCCAGGCAAGAAATGACCTTAGGAGGTGGGAAGATTGTTTAATGCAACCAGAAATTAAAGCACTCTACCACTTCCTCAGTGAACATCAGGGATATCTTTAAAATGGTTCCATTATTATTCTGCCTGGTTAAGCACACATAGAGCACAGGCACAGAAGATGCTCTTGCCCTCTATGGCCTTCACAGGTCTCCCAGAACTCTCACTTTGGGGGCAGATTCACATTAGCAGGTGAGCCAAAGCACCTTCACAGGACTGGGCATCCAGTGACCCCAGAGCCTTCATGGTTTGGGATAAGAACATTCACTAGCAGAATGGAAATGCTTCAGAATGCTCTGAAAATGTTCTTTCTGTAAGAGACAGGAGATTACTCCAGAAAGAATGTATGTACCACCTGCCATTGAGTTTCCCAGCAAACCACGCTCAGACTCATGACTTTCTGAACTGCAGGGAGACTCACAGTCAAACCAAATGGGTGAGTGGCAGGACAGCACAAGATGTCAGCTGGAAAGCCACGACACCAACTCCAAGAGAGCACATCCCAATATATTGTAATGCTTTAGAAGTATTAAGGCACTTCAGCTGGTGTAGTTTAGAAGTTATGAGCACAAAGGGCATTTGCCTTTTAATAATGTTTTTATGAGCTGCCTGAGTGGCTTGCAAGCAGTTCAATATCCACTGCTGCATACCATTACTGTTGTATTTTCTAGAAGACTGCTTGAGAGACACAAGAAAGAAAATTACTATGATCAAAGTCAAATTACAATACACAATTGCATTTCTGTGAATGCTCTACCCAGCTAATACAAATAGACTGGAAAAAATCGATTCAACAAGATCGTCAGAAAAACAAAGCTGTGCTTCCAAAACCATGCCCCTTGGAGGTATGTTTTTAAATAACTCTGTGCTCCACTTACATGGTTTATAATGTCAATGTGAATTTCAAAGGATCTGTAAAAGGAAATGATTTTGAGTTCTTCTATTGGACCTCTTTTGTGCAGATAATATCACAAACAAAATATTTTGCTCTAGCTCAACACTGATTCGATCATTCTGAAAAGTCACAAATGAATGGACTCCTGCAAGATAAAGTTTTGCATTTTCAACTGTATTTCCAAATCCTTAAACATCCGCTCATTAGTATACCAAATACGTTTTCAGCTGAGTGCTTTGGTAGGTTAGCATTGTTTTCAGCTAACAATATTTCCACAATATATTTTTTGTGATTTGCAGAAAATGTTCTTGAAATGATAGGAGTTATAAATTCTTCATATTGCTGAACTTATGAAGTCTGTGGATTATGTTATTTATTCCTCATGAAGATCATCTTCAACCTAAATAATTCTATGATTCTAAGGTGTTTGTCAAAATACTCACAATCCTTCTTGACTATTCATTGTTTCAGAAGTAGATAAACATATCTGGATCTTCACAAAGTTTTTCCCACAGTTCCATTTTCGGTGTAAATTGTAAATAGACACAAAGCTTCATATTCATTCATTGTTTGGGAAGACATTCCAATTTCAGAAGTACTTTGCTAGGATGTTGACTGTCAGGATGTGGAAAAGGAACAAGTAAATTGATTTTAGCTGTCAAATTAGAGTTGTTGTTTACACTCTTTATAGTCAATCAATCTTAGTGAATTACCTGCAGGGAAAATCCAAATATCTGGTTATTCATCTCAAAGGCACTCATGCATTTTTGACCAGGAAAAGAAACCAGACATTTTGAAAAAACCAATGCCTTTTATGATTTTAACATGCTGGGGTTTCAGTTTTGGGCTGTGATTCCAGGCTTGACACAGCTGCGGGCAGCTGGCTTAGCCCTTAAACTAAAACTCAGATAAAATCCAAATGCTTTTGACACTGGTGGGGAAACTTTGGCTCCATTATAGCAAAGCTCTGTGTAGGTCTTGGAGGCTTTTTGTGCATTCATATCGGTCTCAGGTTGAACACTTTGGGCACCCAGGGAAGGAGTGTCTGCATCCAGAACTGTCAGAGTGGTCTGACTTGGCCACAATGACAACATCTGATGCACCAGGTCCATGCATGGCCGCAGCCCAGACACAGTGCATGGGCACCATAGGCACAGCCTCTATTCATATTAGTAACATAGTTTGAGAAAACAGAGCAGCAGCTTCTCTAAGCGCGGCTAGAAAAACAACGGTCCCGTTTAATGCATCTTTTCATAAACCACTTACTTCAAAATACCATGTTTTTCGAACAGGGCAGAGTGCAAGAACAGTGGGGTTTTATTCTTTTTGCATGCAGTGTAGCACAGGGAAACATGAAGGGCAAGAGATGAACTTGGGGTTTTCTATGGGGCTCCAGAGCAAAAGCAGACATTAGGATGGTTTAGGAAGGTTATTTTGATAACCTTAGGGAGGTTGTTTTGATAACCTTTCCTATGGCCCAGTGGTGGCCCTGAATATGTTTTGAAGATACACTTGACAGTCAATGGACTGAACCATGCATTTTCCACATCAGCAGCAGTCAGCTTTTCCTGTTCAATTTATGCCAGTTTATAGGAAACCTTAATTTTTGTTTTGACAGCTATGGAATCATTCTGTGGTCCTGAAGGACTGATTATGGTTTTCCTACCTTCAGCCTGTTTCAGACATTCAAATCCTAATGACAGCTGTACTATGTTTGTTTTTGGTTTTGTTTTAAACAAAAGGTGCTTGGCAGATAAATTGTATAATCCTTTGGGTCCCACATTTCAGCATTAAGAGTGGAAGGGGATTTCTTTCTGAATTATTTAGAAAACACATTTTCTCTAATATTTATGGATTTCTGTTTGATTCCCTGATGGATATCCAGGCAGGATCATCGTCTGACACAGAGGACATTGATTTTAGAGTTATTCTACATGAGAGTTTAACTTCATTGTTAAATGAAAGTAAGTGTGTGGAGTTTACTACCTGGCTTCTTCATGTGCCAGCAGTAAATGCTGAGAAACAGGATTACACCAGCACCGTGCTGCCAACAGCATGGTCATAATGACTATGCCTTACTTGGAATCATCACTAAGGATCTCATTAGCTCCTGTTAAAATACATGACTTTAATCTTCTGACATTAGATGTGCAAATACACCATTAACACCTTTTAGTACATCATCTGTACTGCAGCACTTCTAATTGCAATCAAACAAAAATTATTCTGGAAATAGCCTTTGCATGTGCTAAAGTTACATTAAGAAGATAAGGGTTTTTCTATTCCCCTCTTGCATATTACGGCAGTGATATTTATTTACTTAGATTGTCTTTGTGTCACTAACAATAACACTGGCACATTTCCTTTCACCCATCTTTGCAAAGGGCCGTAGAACAAGACATCCAACATTTTCTTGTGGTACTTCATCACCTGCCAATACAGCCGACTCATGTTCATGTGTTTTACAGGTTTTCTCTGGAGAGTCACTTCCTTTAACTGCATTGCCTAGCTGGTTACCAAATGTTTACAAATGATTAATAGGATTTATGGAATTCAGGTCAAAGTTATCATGTGGCGCTGCAGAGACTTAGTTGCTCTATTAAGTCCAAATGCTTAGAAGTCCATTTTGGCCATGTTCAGCTTGATCATAGGAGTGCGATCCAGACCACATGTAATGAATTTTCAGCCTGTTCTGGCATTGCAGCGTATTTAATGGAAAACAGCTCAACATGTGTTTGCATGATCCACCTTTTCCACACTATGATTTTTTACAGGAATTCACCAATGAATCTTACCAGTATGCTTTTGTTCATGCTATGAGCAAACACCAGGGGAGACAAAGCAGATTCCAAAATAGAAATGAGCATTGCTCTACTATTCTGTAATGGCAAGCCTAAGCTTCAACAAAAATTGAGCTGCAGCAAGCAATATCACTGCTTGAACACCATGGGAGTCTGATTTACAGTTTGCCGTGAGGGAAGAAAGAAGGCTTTATCCTTACCACTCCTACTTAGACTAAAGTGTCTGCATCAACAATATCTGAGCCAACTAAGGCAGCGTTGTAAGTGTCGGTATTTAGTGACTATAATGACCAGGGTGTCTGAACTACATCAACAGAAAATACTTCTAGGATAGTCCACATTTCGTAGATGAGAATAATCATACAGTTGCTATTGTGACCCAGATATGATCATGCTGTCCTTCAAATACTTCAGCTAAAGAGCTGGCAAAAAGATCAGTATAGAGGATTTAGAAGACATAGCAGAAGAATCTATGTACAAGATCTTGGGGAAGGAAAAAATTAAAATGTACTTGTTTGTTACTTGGTATCTTAGAAGGTAATTTTTCTTCTGGAAAACTGTAAAAGTACAGGTACCGCTTGAAATAAATAAAGCAGCAATGAATTACAAACAATTCCTATGTCTTATTTTCCTGTGTTTTAGTAAGACAAACTGATCCACAGGAGGGTCTTCTACATTTACACTGAGACTTGCCTATGCAGGTTTCTTCCCTCCACAGCTTTCTACTTACTTTGCCCAAAGGATAGAAGGGGAGTTAAATGAGAGAGCTACATCCCAACAGGTAAATAACAGTAATGAAATGCTGGTTTTTGCTTAAATTTGAATTCCATAATCAGGCATGCATAAGTAACATCTTCATATACCTAGAGAAGCTTGATTCCTATATCAAAACCTCAAGCCATGGACTCAATAGAAACTTCACTGTGGTTTTTGTTGGTTTGCTGTTACCTGCTGTGTAGACAGCAACTGAAGCTCTTTGTCCACTCTTCAAACCCCAGTGTGAAACTGCATTCAGCTGATTTTATACAGTCTGTTAAAAAAATTTCTTTCTTTACAGAGAATGTCCCACTGAGCAACTGCACAGAACAAAAAAATATTTCATCTAGTAGACAGTGGTCTCATCTATGTGCAAGTAGCACAAGATGGGAAGTGGCAACTTTGTCCTAGGGTTCAGAATTATCATCAGCTTCATCTGCCCTCGCATATTCCCCCTAAGGGCAGCTGCCAATCCCAAAACACAGTATCTGCAGAAGTCTGAAGAAAGGGGCATTTGAATGAAAATTACTTGCCTTTACTGTCCTGTTCCCATTATCCTGTCCTGTTTTAGTGGGTGCCATGCTCCTTCCTGGCAGAACTGCTGGATCAGCCCAGCCCCCTCCAGCTGTATCCCCACAGCAGTGGTGTGGTAGGAAATAATGGTAGAAAGAGATGTATTAACGAAGGCAAATTAAACAAAACCTTAGTGACTTTAACAATGGCAGGGGACGTTGAATTTTAATTCCAGGAGACCTGCTCTCCAGCTCTTTTGTAAGTGATGTTTCTTAAGAGGCTGGTATTGTACAGTACATGCTTTTTTCTCAGCCCTTCCTCTTTCAACCCTGATGAGCTATGGAGTGAGGCTGGAGCCTCACTGCATCCATCCTTTACAACATCTACCTTAACAGGGCCTGCCTCATCTCATGAGAAAGTGGATCTCAGTGCAGAAATATAAGAAATACAACAAATAAATTAGATGCTCACACAGTTCAACAAAATTTCCTGTCACTTCCTATGAGCCGGAAAGAGAAAGAAAGTACCACTTCTGCCACAAAAAAAATCCACATAGCTTTAACAGGTCAATTGAACAGGTTTTCTCTTGACAATTTTCAAGTGGGTTTTGCTTCATCCGTTACATTTGCTGTTCTGTTCCAGGCTGCCAGGCTTGAAGGAGAAAATGCCCAAGAGCAGGGCTGTGCACATTGTTGGCACCTGTGGCAAAACTGCTGCCCCACGTGTGCTCCAGTGCAGGCACCACAATGGACAAAGTGCTTGTGGGTGTCCTTGCTGATTCCCCACAAAAACTTAGTGCACCCCAAATTTTGGCTCGCACTTTCTGTCCCTTTGCCAGAGATTCTCTGGCAGACAGCTGGGATCTTGTGTAAGCACAATCATGTCTACTTCACATCAACACTTCTGAAATAGTTAAATTCAGCCTTGGCAGGTTCAGGGCAGCTCCTGGGGTTGCCAACCATCCTCCCTATTGGCCCCATCTGCAGCACAGAGCCCAGATCTTTGCAGTGCTGGAGCAAGGGGCTGCAAACCACCACAAACTCAGACAAATGCACCTGAAGGGATTGTGAGAGGAGGAATAGGTGGTCAAAGGGTGAAAGCACGAGGGTGACCCTTGCACCCAGGCCCCTTGCACCCACCCTGCTACACATGCAGCCTCTCGCTTCACCACAACTGCATGGAGAGGCCACTCACCAGGCTCTCGTGGCTCAGCATTTAAAGAACTAAAATGTAATAATTTGAAAAGGCATCTTCTAAGTATCTTACAAGTATCTTGTCCTACAGATGCCCAGTGCAGGGACACAACCTATTTCACTATCAGCTCCTGAATGAGACCAGACAGTTGTGTATATTTTTTAGGTAATGTAGTTACAAAATTATTCCTATTGCAGTGAATACTTGCAAAGCCACCTGTGAAATTTTCATTTGAAAGCACAAACCATGGGAAGAGTGGGAGAAAACGAGCTGCAGGGATGTCTGCAGGAGGTAGGGCAGGAGTCTTGTGCCTGTACTCCAGCCAACCTAAGAACACCTAACTTAAGTTGCTTGTACCCTCAGGCCTGTAGAAATGTTAGATATGGGGTTTGCTCACTTTCAAGGCAGGTTCACAGTACTGATTCTGATTAGCTGACAGCACATCAAAACTGATAGAAAGCAGCAAGGGCAGATCAGCAATAGCTGCCTCATCAGTTCAAAAATCATGAACAGGACCTTATTTTTGTCATAGGGCAGTGATGTCACTTTTGTTTTTAAGGGTCCATCACTCTGTTCACTTGTTAGTGAACAGCTGCTTCTGATGCATCCAGAGATACATTCTTTGGGGAGTGGTAGGTGATGGGAATGAGCATCATGAGGTCAAAAAAAAAGAGAGCCATATAAATGCTTGGCCCTGATGAGGAGCTTGCACCCCTTGTCTCTCCTTACAAAATGCTGTGGTGCCTTGTGCAGCTTGGTGCCATCAACAAAGCAGAACAAAATATACCTTGTTAAAATGGAATCACTCTGTAAGTGACATGAAAAGAGAGAAGGTATTTTAGTAAGGGGCACAGCTTCACCAAGAAGTCATGGATCACCACATCCAACTTAATAGAACTGTTCTCCTCAGGGGAATATGGAACTGCAGCTGCGATGATGTGGAGCTTTTTAACCCATCACAGCTTACCAGCAATCTGCTTTCCACTTCTGAGAGAAAAGACTTTCATCCTAAGGGTGAGTGTCTTGAGGGAAGAGTGGTGTCAGTACTAATAATCAAATTATAGATATATTTTCTTGCAGACTTGTGAGCATAGATTTTTGTCTTAACCTCCTTAGTTGTAACGAAAGAAATATCCTGAAGTCTGCACAAGGTATCTCCCTTTGGCAATACAATCAAGTCGATGAATTTCTATGCACATATTATCTGAGACAGTTGTAACCTCTCTCTATTCCCATGCCACATTGCTAATTACCTCCATTTGCTTTCTATAATGGACTTCTATCTCTGTGGAGGGCTTTTTGACACAAAAATTTGTTTCACTCACAGCAACAGCAAGCTGACATTCAGATTTGTCCCTTCAAGGGCAGTGATTTCTTTTTTACATTTCTGAGATCGGTCATATGAGGCAGCACCCACCACTCAGGCTACTGCAATCACCCCCTGAACCAAGTGGTTCCTGGGATCAAAAGTGTAGAGACAATGCCTGCACTCAGTCATGCCCATAAAAAAATACAAAAGCATTTTGCTGAGCATGATGGAAACTTGAGTTATGTTGGCCTTGAGGGCTCAGGATTTTCACAGGTTGTTTCAGTACCTGACATATTTCCCAACAACAGATGCTGTAGCTCTATATTCAGCATGTTTCCATCTCCTCTGGGAACAACAGGGTGCTTCTCCTTTTCAGACATTTTCTTGGCCTTTTGAATACATGCTGTCCCAAAATGCTGCATTTTGAAATGCTGACAGGTTTGTAAAGGCAGACACTAGTTCTGCCTTTGAGGACTGGCTGTGACCATGGTGGCAGCAGGGAGAAGGCAGATAAAGGGTTGCAAACCTATCCAGTTGGATAAAACCCACAAAGCTGCTCTTCCCTTCCTCTGCCAAGGCAAAGCCATCTTTCCTCCCTACCTCCCTCTACTTATTCTTATTATTGAATGGAATTTTTCTTTTATATTTGTTTATAGAAAATCCACTTCCCCTCAAGAGCAAACTTCTTCCATTCCTATCACACTAGTGCCATATGCTCTCTTCCACGAGGAATTATTCCATCTGTATCCTTCTTCGAATATACATTTGGCTTAAAATTCACAAATTATCACTTGATGGCATCTTTATTTTGTATCAAAAGACAATATATTTCATTAATTGAATTTTTTTCTATTTTTCCTAAGTAATTAAATGAGCCTAAAACCCCACTGTTGCCTAGCAATGCTGACACAGGACCACAGTAAACACACCACTGCTTAGTAAAAAAAAACTAGAAAAATATTAGGAAAACAGTGACAATGACAACTTACACACAGCTGTGAGTGAAGGTTGTTTAGGATAGTTTTCAGAAATGATCTTGGTTGGCCCAGGACCATCCATCAGTGAAAGAGCACAAGTATCTAACACTCAAGCCGCCAGCTTTGTAAGGAGTGGTGAGGATACTCAGAGTAATGAGGACACTGGGGTTCAGAGCGATGTATTGCCTGTGTATCTTTCTCTACCTGACATTCACCACTTCGGATGGCAACGATGCAATCCAGTGACACGGTTTGAGATGTAAGCTTGCCAAAAGCAGCCAGGGAATGTGTGATCTGCTGAGATCTCATTGCTGAAACCAGCTCTCTTCCTTGCACTGACCTCTATCACAGCAATTCAAATTACATGGCCAATGAAGATTTCAAGATGCTGTTGTCATGGATGTTAATGCATCTGAGATGATACATGGGTGAGGAGGATTCATCTACCAGTTGCAAAAGGTCTGCTGGCAATTCATGATCTCTGTACCAGGTTTATAGCACTGGCACACTGGGGCTTTGTGTAAAAAAGGGGTTGTAAGAAAAAATGTTGGGAAGGTGTGAAAAACATAAAGTCTAATTATTGAGGGTGTGATGAGCAGTAAGATAACGTAATAATGAGCAGCACATTCAATGTCAAAATCACTAATAAAAGTTTGTAGGATGTACTTGTGGCTCTGGAGAAGGGAAGGATGCAGAGCAAGAAACGGCCAGATTGGACATTGAGGACAAGAAGTGCTGCAGATGGTATGATGTATGCTTAGCACAGCGGACACCATTTAGCTGTCTAGAGCGTGAGTAACAGATGCATAACACAAAATGATGCACAGAAGAAACAGATCAGAATATATACTCATTGTATACATAGCACTCCTATGTCATCATTTGTAGGTTTGCTGCATTTTCCCTTCATGCTGTCTGGCAGTCTGCCAGGAAAAGGAACATTATTTACTTGGTGGCCTCATATAAAGTCTGCAGGAAAAATCCTCTAGAGGTGTGTGGTTGGGTTATACTGAGAGAGCCTGGTCCTTTGCAGAGATAGGGTAAGGAACACCCTCTGGAGCAGGAAGCAGAGGACTGAAGGATCCTCTGAGAAAAGTTAGTCTGGTAATTTTGGGATCAAAGAGACAAGAGATATTTCCAAAACCTGAAGAGGCCATGAAGACATTGTGTGGGAGAATGTTTCTATAATTAAAGGGCATTGAGAAAACTGGTTAAATCTGGCCCACATGCACAGCTGGGTGCATTGGCTTTGGTATGCACGTGTGTGTTGTGTTCAGGGGCATGTGCTTGGAGGTTCATGCCAACCCCTCCACAACAATTCCAAAATTCAGCACAGAGAGCTCTTAAAACACACTGCTGGGGGAGAAGTGCTGAGGCCGCCAGCACAAAAAAGCTGTGAAGTTTAAGTCTCATTTAAAAGCCCCTGCAGTTACCTTAAAAACCTCATTCAACGGGTCTCAAGGGAAAGACAATTCTGAGTTGTCTTTAAAGCTCCTGAAGTACTTAAGGCTATGGATGTATTTGTAGGTATTGTCACACAGCATGAAGAGGCCTGTAGCATGAAAAAGACAGAGATGATATCCACATTCAACATTTGTGGAGAGGGATCTGCTTTTGCCGTATAAACTTTGCCATGGCTCCTCAGCTGGAACACTGGCTGGCAGCTGCATGGTGTGTGATGCAAGGAGGGCAACCCTGGAGACAACTTTTGGGCCAAGCATCAGCTGAATGAAGGTTCACTCGCCTGTGGATCTCCATCACATGAACCAGTGATAGTGGGGGCCATCCACAGGTTAAAAAAAACACTCCTGATGCAAACTAAAAAGCTGATGTGAGCATAAGCTGAATGTGTGTTGTCTGGGACTGCCAAATTTCTTAGCGGAAGGAAACCACCAGGACACTGTCCCATCTCCCACTGCAGCTGCAGGATGCACCTCTAAAGCATTCTCCTGATGCATTGGAAAGGGATAGGAAATGGTGGTGAGAAGAGGGAAACGAAGAGATAGCTGAGGTGCTGTCTGTTCTCCCTCCCTTTCCTCTTCAGCGCACTGAGATTGGTTAGGGAGGGCAACCTCTGCGCCCTCCCTCTCCTGAGGAAAGATGAACCCTGATTAAGCACCTGCTTGGCAGATGCTCAGACCATCAAAAGCCGGAGGATACCCTGAGGTGAAGCTCTGTTGATGTGTAATACTTTGAACAAATGTATATTTCATTACTGTAGAGAGAGAGAATATGAATCAATAATTCAGGAGTCAGGAAAGGGGAAGGGATTGGTTGGAACCACTGCTGGAGGATGCATTTCACTTTTTTAAGCACTTAAACTCTGTGGTATTTTTCAAAGACCACCTTAATTATATACACCTACAGTCTTCACAGTAAACTCTTAAAGCCATTATATCATCGGAGGAACAATCATCCTTACCCCATCACCCTAATCAATGAACAATATTTAACAAAAGGCTTCAAACCACATTTCCTTCTGGAAGTTGTCTGTGATCCAGCCTTTTTCTGAAGGCAGGGAAAGAGAGAAGAGAGAGATAATGGGGTTGGGAAACACTGAGAATAAAGAGCAAACCAGTGTTAATTGAGCAGTAGTCGTAAGGAGGGAGGAAGTGTAGTTACACTAATTTAATTTTGAACTGAGCCTTGAAGAAGAAGACGAGACACACGAAAGAAGAAAATGAGAAGATAAAGGATTACTGATACAGAAAAATAACCCAGATTTTCCAGTGAAGCAAAACAGGTTGCTCTTTCTGACGCATTAAGCTGAAATGTCAATTTCCAGCATCTGGAATTTCTGTAATTTCAAAGGGCTTAGAAGAAACCTATTTTGCAAAACACATGCCTGATTGCTTGGAAACACTGTCTCAAACTGTTTATTTATCAAAAGATTTTTTTGAAATTGTCAAAATATCTTGTTTCCAAAGGCATATATTTCAAATCAAAATCTTTTGGTATAGGGGTTGAAGCACCTTTATCACACTAAACCTTAGAGGTGGTTTTTAAATATGTAAAATGATGATATGAAAATGAAACACTTTCCCTCACCACTTCTTTTTTTTTTTTTTTAATATAGATTGAAGCTGTTTCTTCATATTGCTTGGTTTTGTCCTGAAAAATTACACAAAAGCTTTTCCTAACCTCCTTTCTCCCTTTTTGGTAATCTGTGCAAGAAAAGCAACATGACACGTTACTTGAAGTGGCAGGACACTGGACTGGTACATATTTTCTTACATGGACTGCACAGAAAACATTTATTTTGTCCAAGTGAGAGAAGTTAGTTTTAAAGACAAAACTTAATATCACCCATATCTACAAGAGGAGAACCAGTCCTTGTGATTAATTTCTAAAATGTGCATCTCTATGAGCACTCATTTGTTCAATAAGAAGCAGAACAAAGGCTGGACTATCTCTTTAGATTTTCTCATGAGAGAAAAAAAAAAAAGAAGAAGAAAGAAAAGATAGCCTGAGGTGTATTCAATTTGGCAAATATAAAAGTACAGGCATAAGTAAGTTAATTTTAAGCTGACAGGGCAGGGTTAGTCATTAATTAATTAAGTTTGCAAATTAACTCCTGACAAAATTGCCACTAACTTCAGCAGCATTTGGTTGCCACTCCAGGTGTTTTCATAGGAGATTTTTTTAATTGAAATAACAAAGAATAAAGGATGTTAAGTAGTTTGGTATTTGTCATAGCTGGAATCAAGCTGACACACCTGGGCACTAACCTTGGAGTGCTTTTTGTGGCTTTCCCAGCTCTTGTACCACACTGGGCTGACTGGTCATGGCTCGACTGCCCTCAGGACTGGGGCGCTGATACATCCCAAGGGTCATATCTGCCTCTGTGGTTCACCTGCAGTCACGTATTTGCTTCTTTTAATGTTTCTTCACTTAATTTCTTTGTAGATTCATTCACGGGACTCATCAACATAATGACTGACATCATTTGGCGCTACACTGGAGATTTTATGGCCCCTGATATCGTTTGCAGGGTCGTTCGCTACTTCCAGGTACAAAAAACCTCATGCTTTGTATCCTCATAGCAGTAAACTCTGACAAAAATGCTGTACAGAATTTTTTCTAGAAGCAAAAGTGCTAAATGCTGAAAATGTTCATTTAAAGGTGAAACTCATTAGTTAAAGCATTTAAATCTTTTAAATTTTGCAGACAATAAAAAGGAAAAATACTTGGGTGAATATACAAGGGTGCGTTTTTCTTTCTTTTTTTTCAGTAAGTTTTGAAACATTCTTAGTTCAGAGTTCTTGCAGACATCACCTTCTGCAATAGATGTGTCTCAGCTGCTGTCTCATTATACTTTCTGCCCCAGGTGGTCCTTCTCTATGCCTCAACTTACGTCCTCGTGTCACTAAGCATAGACCGCTATCATGCTATAGTTTACCCCATGAAGTTCTTGCAAGGAGGTAGGAGAATTTTGGTACCTTGTTATTGTTATAGATGTTATTGGATAATTTTTTCATTTTCAGAATTCTTGCCCTTGTTGCTATGAGTTATTCATTCCTGCTCTAGCTACATTTGAACTCTGTTACAGTTTTCCAAATGATGAAGGAGCTGTGGTTTGACGATTTGTTGAACTCCACTTAGCCCTCAGCAGTTTTTATAAGTATTGTGTTAGCAAGGAATGAAATGACTTTTAAAAAAGTATGGTGGATTTCATTATCTTCCAGCATTTTTAGAAGGTTATTATGGGCAAAAGCTATCCCTTGTACCACTATACTGACTGTAGGAGCTGCAACTTCTATGCTGTCTATTTATTCACATTAAAAAATATGGATGGAGGGTGTGGCACTGAGAATCCATACAACAGTTTGACATATCTTCAATAGATATAGCATATAAGTTTGGATATCTATTGTTTCTTATAATTTCTTCTGTTTGTTTGGTTTCAGTTTTTTTTACAGCACTCAGAAATATTCTGGCCTCTTAAGAGTACATTTTAAAGAAAATTATTTCTTTCCAAGAGAGCCAAAGTGGGGCGTTAAGTATGTTGCACTTAGTGAAAAAACAGAAATAGCAGTTTCAAGAACCATGAGGTCTGGAGGATGTGCTTTAATCAGATGCAAATACCATTCTTGTTTTAGAGTAATGATGGCTTTTGCCAGACGGCTCTATTCAGGGGATCAGATTAATGGTCCTTCCTGGCCTTAAAAATCTATGAGTCAATCACAACAGAGACAGTGGTGCAGCTTTGGCAGATGTTAAGATCTGAAAGCTTAAAATACTTGTGTGAAATTTAGCTTTATATTCCCTAGTGTGCAGATCAGCTCTTTCAGAACAGGGAGATGAGTATCAAGGTTTTCCCAGTGGGTTTTGGGAGGGATGGCATTGCTCTACAGCTCCTGCAGAAGGGCTCATAAACCAGGCAGGGTGGGGGCTCATAAACCTGTTGGCTGAGCAAAATGAGCTGTGGGACAGACCTGCTGGCATTTCTTCTTTATGCATGGTACAGCAAAAGTAGCACTTGTTAAATTACTGTCTGGACATAGTGAAGAATTTGGTGGTTAATCTTTGAAGAGCACTTTGAAGTTGAAAAAGAACCTATGGAAATCACTTCAAATCTTCATAAAAGCCTTTTTTTTTTTGTATCCCATTTCCTATACCACAACGTTTTGTTGCTGTTTTTTTTGGTTTTTTTTTAAGACTGGAGAAGAGCAGACATTATCCCCAGTCCAGGGTAGAAGAATCATCAGTTGGGTGCATGTCTGGGCAGGGGAAAAACATCACAATCACAGAGAACACTGACAAAACCCACCTGCCTCTTCAAGGGCTGGCTACGCACTGATACACAAGCAAAAACCATGTTCAAAGATAAAAAGATGGCAGTTGTAAATCTAAAAGAAGACTCCAGAAAGTTTTATTTATCGTAGCAACTTTCTGGAATATATATAAAATAATCACCTTTTGCACCCAGCTATTTCTTGCAGAAGTGTCATGTGGGATGCTTTTGAAATGCCCTCTTAGCTAGTCTACAGATAGAGAACAAAAGGATTTACAAATCTTTGTCATTGGTGATGACAGAGGAACTTCATGAACAATTCTGAGTCAACCTGTGGCAAATTTCTTTCCAAAATGAAACACTCATCCCCCCGAAATCCTTCAATCAAGAAACAAAAGTGTTCTTTCTCCTTACTGATTTGAGGAATTGTTTCCATGTAGCCTTGAAATATCATTTTAGAAAAACGAAATCAAACATTTCACTTTGAAAATGTCAAACAGTTTTTTTTTAAATTGTGGTTTAGTTATTAGCCTCAAGTCCTGTTAAAAATAATTTGCAATGAGCTGTACTTTGCATGGTTTTTAAGAAAACAGACTTCAGCAGTTGAATATTTTATACTTTGCAAGTACATAAATGACCACAGAAAGTGCAGGATGGGAAAGAAATATGTGTTCTAATCCTAAAGCTTTTACTATGAGACACCTAATTCTACAACCAAAAGGGTCATTAAGAAAAAAATGTAAAATAAAATTTAAAACAAAAGAAACTGAGGAGTTATAGCAGAAAACATTTTGTGAATACTTCATCATGTTGAAAAGGTATGTGCAAATAACATGCAAACTAAACAGGTGAAAAAATAACTGCGTAAGTAAAAGACAAAATGCAAAAAGTTGTAAACTGATCCTTGTATAGCTTTGGGCAGAAAACAGTGCTATCACTGAGATTCTGAAACAGCTCTGCTCTCTCTGGATTTGAAACCTAATTTTAAAGTGGCACTCAATTTATCAAAGGATTGCATAGCACTGACACTCTTGATGGCAGGAAGCAAAATTCCTTCCAAGAGGTGACTCCCTGTTCCATTTGCTGGAAGCAGAGAGATGTACTTATCCCATTGTCACAGTGCAGGGTGCTGGGAGCGGAGCAAAGGGGGCGGTGACATGGAACCATCTTTTAGGAGAGTCAGAGCCAGAGCTCACAACTGAGATTCCCACTCCAGCACTGGCAGTCAATATTGCCCACCCCAGTAAGAAAAACCCCAAAGGAAAATGTTCAGACTGGCTGAATTGAATATTGCACTTCAAAAGCTGATATTAGTTTGATTTCAGTTATAATTGATATAGCTCTAGTTATGTGATTTGCTGGCATTTAGAGTAACTGTTAAAAAACCAACATAAAAAAATCATTGCTGTTGAGGCAGACAATTAACATTATTCTCACAAAACAAAAATCTGCTTATTTATCAGGGCTCTGTAAAGCCTTTTAGACTAGCAAGACCTTATTCTACCAAACTAAAGGGACATTTAAAAACAAGTCTAAATGAACATTGCAGGAAATATATTATGCAACACAAAGATACAATATCATTCTTGCTCAAAACAAATTGCCCAGTTCTGTTCAAATTATGGTTATCACTATATAGTAAAAAAATAAGGTTTCTTTTCCAGTTCTGATCTTTTTCAGTCAGAAAGACATAGGTGGGCCCCACTGAGACTTTCATGATGGTAGTTTAAGTAGTTAGCTCACATTTGAAATGTCCTTTCTGTCAGGAAATATTTTGCAAAATTTATTCTTAATATTCCTTTTGCTAAGTCTGTTCTGTTATGCTTTGGAAAACTTCATTGTTCTCCTTTGCCTGTACAATATTTATAGCCTTAATCTAACCCTCTCACTTACGCAGATGTCATCAGAGTTCCCTTAAGCCCTAGATTAGCAAGACCACACTTTGCTGAATGTGGGTAGCATTTAAAAATGAGCAGGATAACTGAGTATCTGCAACTGATGTTTTATAAAGCATAAAATTACTTTTTGAGTGTTTCGCCCACATGCTTTTGTATTGCTCTTTGAGCTTCAAGGAGGAAAGACATTCTTCTTGATATGCATAATTTAAAGTGATTTTCTATTTCACACACAACCTCGGGTATTTTTTAGGACAATAAAGTATTTGAACACTAAAGCTTCCCAGATCAAAAAAATCTGTCCCCATCTGTTCCTCTCGCAATCTGGCTGAGGAGGAATAACTGTCACTGAGAATCATAGGTACTCCACAGATCAGCCCTTTTCCCCACACTTTCCAGCTAGAACTAACTAGATTTTAGCCAGAAGATGTGGGTTTTTGAAAATTAAAGCCTTGGGACTTTTTGCTCCTACCCATCAATATTTACAAAATCCTGTGGGTGCCACCAGGAATCATTTGGTTTCCCACTTGTTTTTCCCCACTTGGCAGTGGCCAGAAATCAAGAGGATGCGGTAACCCAGACCTGATGGATGTTTTGGGATCCTTCAGCACCTGTTCTTCACCATGGGGTCCAGCAGGATCTCGCAGTTCCTGTATGCTGCAGCAGAAAAAACAGGGCTGGGCACTGGAGGACCATCATGTGTCCTCTCTCATGGTTAGCAGTCCACTCTAGGCATGGCTTGGGCTCATCAGCAGGAGCTGAGTTTGATCCCCGCCATGACACAGAGAAGTGCAGGAGACGCCCAGGCTCTTCAGGTCCACATTTCTTTGGGACAGTAAAATTGCAGCTGGAGTTAAAGGCAGCTTTTTGTGCAGTCTTTTTCTGATCCTGAACTGAGGCATTTTCTTTTTCCTCATAGGAAATGTTTTGCAAACTTTCTCACTTCAAGGTGCATCACTAGGCACGCAGTAGGGCAGGCCTGTTGTCCTTACATCCATCTCTTGGTGGCATAGAGGTACAATTTGCATTTCATGTTTCTGACTTGCTGACCCTGACTGCTGCCTTTCTCATAGTGTTTCAGATTCAATGGGCCCTAAGCATCCTTAAATAAAACCCACAAAATACAAGCCCATAATGACATTCATCATGAGAAAGAAGTGAAATCCCCATTCTCCTTCAAAGTCTTTTCAGCATCAGCCAGCTGCAGCCTAAAATTCCCCTTCTTCACAGAGTTTCCTCCTCCTCCCTTCCTTTCTGTCAATACTGCTGCAAGGGTTCACTTGCACTAACAACCCCTCTAACACTGTCTGTTTGACTCTTACACAGAAAGACAGGCGAAAGTTCTTATTGGAGTGGCCTGGAGCCTCTCTTTCCTGTTTTCCATACCAACTCTGATTATTTTTGGGAAACGGCAGCTCTCCAATGGGGAAGTGCAGTGCTGGGCTCTCTGGCCTGATGACTCCTACTGGATCCCCTACATGACAGTGGTGGCTTTCCTGGTGTATTTCATTCCTCTGATCATTATCAGGTAAGCCTGAACCCCAGTCAGCAAGCATGTGGTGAAAGCCATCAAGTATGCAATCAGCTTAATGCTTTAGTTTCTACTCATTCATTACAATTTCATTTCCATACCTGCTGCATAGCTGCTTTGGTTTTTATCACATAATACATGGGTCGTGGTACTTGCCCTGGGTGTTCTCTGTGTGGTATTAACAGTCAGAAACATTTTCTCTGAAAAAAGGATTGAATCTCTAAGTGTGTCCACTTATCTCCACAGCTTCAAGCATGAAAGATATCTTTATAAACCCAGTATGAATATTTATCTATTATTACAAGAGATAATTTTAATAGAAGAATAGGAAACTACACTTAATACTAATTAAACTAAAATTAACTTGAAGTGCTCTTAAGCTTCACAGTACTAGACAAGTGTTCCTTCACCAGGATTGGAAAGAAATCTCCAAGCGTTGAAGTCGCCAACTGCTCTTAAAATACGAACAAATACAATTCTTTCTGTCTTGTAATGGGAAATTTAAGCTGCAGATATTTGAGACTGATTTGCCCCAAATCACAGAGACAATCTGAAGAACCTGTATTAAACTGAGGTCAACCAATACTGCAGACTGTGCTTAGTGATCAGTGAAGTTTATCACCTCCCTCCAGGGCACTGCCATTAGCTGCCATTAAACAGAAGTTAAGTAGCCATGAGGAGCCACCAATGCAAAGGAGCAGTCAAAATCACATGTGGAAGGGGAGTCAGGCTTCCTAACTGCCTCAAAATGTTACCAGTGCCAGTAAAAATTATTTAAGCCCTTATTTTTCTTTCCTATTTTTTTTCCTCTTTCACTAGCAAGGTTACAATTATATTTCTTGGTGTCCATCTCTTCTTATTAGCAGCAAGAACGACTTGCTGGGACTAATTTTTTTCCCCCATAATTTGATGACCAGCTGCTTGAACTCTGAGAGGGGAACTATGATTGCAATGCCCCTTGGATTTATCTCTTGGTCTATCTGCTTTTCCAAAAAGTGATGAGCCCTGAGACTCCTGTAACTTCCTGTTCATTAGTACCCAGGGTGAGAGTGGGGTAGGTGGGGGCTGATCTTTTCTAGATGATGACAGGACTGACTACATAAGCTAAATAAATTCCTTGAGGTTTATTACTGTTTTATCACTGAGATTAAGTTTTGCAGCTCTTAATGGTAACAAGTTTATCTTTGACAGAATCAAAACCATGTGGTGCTTGAACTCATCTAGCTGACTTTTTGATAGGGATTCAACATGGATCAGTTTTGCTCCCTAGAGATGATTTTTACACTTTGCTCATAATATATCAGTTTTCTAAATTTTCCATTTTTGCGCCAGATTGCATAGATATAATAAACAAAATCAAGGAAGTTCTCCTTAAGGAAAGGACGCGATGGCAAGAGAGGAAAAACTACTCCCAAGTGTCCAGTAGCTCTTTCTTCCTAGATAGGATAATTTCTCTGCATATTTTCTTGTCTCTGAAAGCCAGCCTAGTTTTAAATAAACAAAAAAAATATTCTTGGGAATATGTAAATAAAAATGTGGGTAGATCTGCAGCCCAGCAGTAGCACAAAAACCAATAAACATACACTGCACAGACAAAAAACAATTTAACAGTGAAAAGAAATGGCACTAGGAAACTGAGGCTGGCTGTTACTCTGAAAGGGGTTCTTGTATGCGCTTTCTCAAATAGCTAGCAGTTGGAAAATTCTATCCAGTATCTTAAGTGTTTTAGGAAAGAAAACGCACAGGCTGCCCAGTTACCAGTCATTCCTTAGGTGTGTGAAACATCTCTCTCACACTCCAACATCGAGATTTGCATGGTTTCTATTACAGGCTAGCCACTCCTTTTACACGCCATCTATACTTGTTTGGCAAGAAAAGGCAAGCTACAGAGCAATAAATATTTCAGAGCTGTTGACATTATGCTCCCCTCCTCCCTGCCAAAGAAAGATATTCAAACCAGATCAGCTCTGTGACTTGCTTTACAGTAAATCCCCAGAAGAAAGAAGGTGATGAAGACATGAGGGGAAAGAGAAAGGCAGGGAAACTGGCATTTCATGAGATTGCCCTGACAGCTGAGACATGAATAAAATATCCTAAAATTTTTGTGGCTTTAACCTTAAGCAACTTTCACACAAGAAGTTTATGGCAGGACAGGAACCAAAACCACTGGCTTTGGAGCCAGGGGCAGCGCAGTGTCTGCCACCTGCCCAGAAACATTCCTGGTTTCAGTGTTTATTAATACAAATGCTCCTGTGTCCTTGCCAGCAGAAGTCAGATTTTTGACAGGTCCAAAGTGGTCTCTGGCACTGGAAGGAAGGAAGGGGAGTGGTGCAGGAAAGGATTTATTTTGTGCTTGCTTATTTCTAGTTGTCAGTGATACTAATTTCTTCAGAACAGAGAGGATTGTCTAAAACCACAGAAAAAGAGGATTATCATCAGGGCAAGGTCAGCAGAGACATTATGAAAAATGCCACGCAATTTGGGAGGAAATGATCATTTTTCAGAGCACTTTTTTAAGTCTCAAGCATAAAAGTGAAGGTTGCAACTTCCCAACTGATATATCTGTAAAACATCTGTCAACACAGCCTGAAGGGGTGACATCTATTTCTTTAAAAATTGTTGGCAGTCCAGGAGTTTGAAGCTAATCCACCTGATGTGGTCGCAGCATACAAATACTCTGGTAAGCAGTTTGTGGCTCAAGAACAGCAGGAATGGCTGTTAATATCTGCAGGGACTCAGTTTCTCTGTAGAAGTTTTGTTCCCCCCAATACTTGCAGATGCACAGGAGGTTTGATGATAAATGAGACGCTATTTCATAAGGGTGAGAGAGATCACTTAAATCCCAGTCATGTGTTACTCTGTCAAGAGATTATTTATAAAAATGAAAGGTGCTATTTAATAAATGTAGGAGGGCATTTTGTGATTTTTTAAATTTAATGACCTTTAGCCTAAGATGTTATTTTAAAAAGGCCACAACATAACAATAGAGAGAAGATCCATAAATGTGCAACCGAAAAGCAAAGGATCAGTAGAAGAAGCTGCGAATACCTATAAGCCAGAAGCCAAAGCATACATCACACTTAGTGAGGAAGCAAGGCAGGGTGCACACAGGGAAAAAAATAAAACCTTTTCTGCAAGAATTCATATTGTTTGTGCAGCTACTTTATTTTCTCTGCTGAAGCACTGATTTGGCTGCATGGCAGGTGTCTGACGCAATGTGGGACACTGGCTGGCAGAGTTAATTCTTAATTAGTTCTGCTGCCTGAATCTGCTGAAAACCTAACCTCTAGAGCAAAGCAGTTCACTGATGACAGCACTTTTTCTGGTGCTGTTCATCTGAAGTGCATACAAAGGATAAAATCTTACTTTTCAGGTGCAGGACTTAATTCCACACTAGATATGCTGCTTTGGCTGAGCTGTTTGCACTTGTTACAGTCCAGACACCATCATCTTTTAAGCTTCTCTCATCCATCCCTCAGCTCTCTCAGTAGAGCTGATTTCACATGTTCCTGACAGCCTTCAAGTAACTCACAGGAGCTGCGTTATTCATAACACTGCAGCCCATGGAATGAATTATTTAGCTGATAACCTTATGCTCAGTCTGGAAAACCCTTCCACTGACAAGCAAAACCCCCAGATGTGATGCAAGCAAACCCTATAGATTCCAAGCCAAAACATGAACCAGAGGAAAACAGCATTCTCTCTGCCCTCCATTTTTTCTTTTTAATTCCCCCCCGCAATGTATATATAGAAAGGTAATGTATGAAGAAAACTGCAATAACCTGAAAGATTTCAATACTTCTGAGGTCTATTCCTACTACTTCCTCACAACTAGAGAATAAGCAATCAGTTATCAAAGAGCTTGTGGTTTTTCAGCAAGTTTTTTTATCTGATTATAATACCAATGAACAAGACCTGAATTATGTAAAGAAAATGGAAAGCTATGATTAGTATTATTAACCCAAGTGTGCAAATATCTTTGAGAGCTGGAAAAAGTGGAAAATATTTGTTCTTTTCATATTAAAACTTCCCTTGTCCTCATTGTCTCAGTGTTGTACAGGAAGAGCCAGAGATCCTGAGTCAGGTATTTCTTTACAGTGCTTAAAAATTTGGTCTGTTCCCTCTTATTTATGTTATTTTACCACTTCTACAATTGCTATTATCAACCTAAAAAGCCCCAGAAAATGCTAAGAAAGTAATTAGGAAACCTGCAGTAATTAGTTCTCTCCTCTTCTGGGACAAGTGTCATCAACTATAACCAAAGCCTTTTCTCCTATGCCAAAATACACCAAGCAAAACTTACATGGTATCTGTGATAGTTGAAAACCTCTGGGGCATTGCTGAACAGAGGTTAAATATGGGTCAAATCAAGATTACACATTGCTCTCCTGCAAATATTTGCACCTTGGCCCTTCAGAACCTGTGATGGGGAGGCAGAAGATCTACTGGGTTCCTATTCTGCATTGCTACTCTGCCAAAACAGAAGTATATTCTGACACTTGAGTATCTAGAAATTCAGAGGTTTTTTAGCTGTTATTCATGATTGCTAAATATATTTTTTATATTTTAACATTATAAATATAATACATAGACATATAATTGCAAACTCATGTTTTAAGAAAAAATTGCTAAAACTCCTCTTGAAGAACAGAGGAAAAAGATATCCATCTGCTGCTTAAAATCTAAACTCCAAACAGAACATTTGCTTTGGAGCAGCTGAAAAATAATCAGAAGAGGAAAAACCCAGAATCAGCTAAAGCGAAAAAATCTGTATTAAACCCAAGGCACTGCAATGAAATAAAAAATAGATTAAATAAACGGTATTTCTCTGAATTAAATCAATTAAAGGGACTGGAAATACCATTAATAAAAATACCAAAGGTCATCTTTTGAACTTGATTCAGTGAGCCCATTCATTTTTGCCTGCAATTTCCATTTCTAATAAAAACCCTAGATCTTGCACATATGTTCTAATATCTGCCCATCTCTTCACTTACCCATTACATATGCCTGCAATGGTTTGTTTGGATGAGGTTATTTTTCTCTTTAGATAAATGGTGCTGTAAATTAACTACCATAAACAAAGCAGCTGCATCACTTTGCACAAATAAAGTATAAGGAACAATAGGCAATACTGAATGATAAATAGAAGTAATTAACAGGGAGCTTAAGTGCACTTTTGCCATGGCAAAGGCTCATTTTACTAGAAAATACTGAGGCTGTGTGGGACACTGTCGTAATTCAATAGTTTATTTTTTAAAAAATCTGTATTTAAATAGCAGGCAGATCAATAACACTTATGATTGCTAATATCAATAGCTTTATCAGAAGACATTTTATTTACCAAGAAAAAGAAAGTGGTCTATGAATTAAAAGTAAGATGGGGTGGGATTATTCACGGTTGCATTTGTATGGCTAAGCATAAGTTACATATTTACATGGATTAAAAAATGCTGTGATTACCAATGAGGTATATTAAACAACACCATGAACTAATAACATGCTATGATGAACATGCCTCTTAATCCTTTAGAGCTTGGATGAAGCTAAATTGTTTCTGGAGGTGCAAAGAACTTAATTTCTGAGACACATCCATAATGTGAGCCATATTTTTGCATTTTCCTGCCACCTCTCAAGATATTTATCCAGGTTAGAAAAATCATCACATTTTCAGGTCAGCAGCATGTCCTTTCTATCCTGTGGTCTTCAAAGCCTGAGCAGCTACTGTTCAGAATGGCTTGGATGAGTTTTCCATCCCGGTTTGACTTTTCCACCTGAGTAGTACCCTTTCATTAGTCTCTCACCCACAGCCTGTGCTGCAAGACCAGGGCACTGTGCACTTACAGACACAAAGAAGCCTGACAACCTCTGGACCTAAAGGACTGCACGTCACATCTCGGGGCTTTCAGTGGAGACAAGGGCAAGCAGCATGCAGGCATGTTACATGGGTTGGAAAAAGAGGTTTGTGGCAATGTGTGCCACGTGCTTTCCCACCTTGGCAGTGAAGGCTGAGCAGCTCGACATCCAGAGAAAGGGAACAGAGATTATGATATGGTCAGAATGGTGCAGACCATTGCCATACACTCCTCTGAACACCAGTTTGTCATCTGTTCCCTGCTACTCTTTGCTCATCTGCCACTTCATTTTTCAAGTGAGAATTTTTTTTGAGATTTGACCAACCTCTGCATCCTCCTCCAGCTGCCTTTTACAAGAAGGAAAGGAACTACAAATTAATTCTGAAAAAAAGGCTGTTTTTCCCTTGTAGGAAAAATACAACTTATGTTCTACAGTGCCCCCTTTTTACTTTTGTGGCTTTGAAACACATATGCAGTTGCCTGTTATGATCCTATGCTTTAGGTGGCATGTATCTGGAAAGTCCAGTTTCTTAGCTCCATGGCAACATTGCTGGGAAAAAAAAGGGTTAGGCACTATTACGAGCTGGAGTACCAGAGAGATCAAATCATAAAGGCATAATTGTGGCTGGCAAAAAAATTGCTCACAAGAGTACCTAGCATGACAAGTGACTTGCCTTTCCTGACACCCACCATGAGTAGCTTTATACCACCTCTGGTCCCCTCCTGATAAGGAAGGTTCCAGTGGTTTCAGCTATAGAGAAATGAAAGATTAACAGAGGCAAAAACACCCACACAAATCCACTACGCTGGCAGCACTTTATAAGCTGCTGGATGAAAACAAGAATTCAACTTTCCTCTGGAGTTCTAAAAATTAAGGATTCAACTGAATCAGCATGTAATCTCATATGTGAAATGCCAATGAAGAAGACAGATGCTATAACTCTATCTGGTGAAAGACTTGCTCCTACCAGACTCTGAATCCAAGAGGGCAGGAATTCTCAGGTCAAAGGGAAAGTAAGTGAGAAACCTGGCTTTATAATTCAATCCTTATGGCATTTGGCTGAAAGTAGGGAGCCTGAGTATTTTGCCTACAAAGTTGGACTCCTTTGTCCTGATGCTTAAGGAACTCTGAATGTGTCCTTCTGGACAAAGGAGAATCTGCAACAGAGAGGACATTGCTTCAACTGCAAATAAAGAGGTCCAGCTAGAGATAGCAGGCTAGGAAGAAAATAGAAACAGGACTTTGAAGAGATGCCTGGAAATTTTTTTGAGATGACAACAATTATCATTATAATACATTCTGATTCATTGGAACAATCAAAGGAGAAATGATACATGAATTTTCCACCATTGTCTGAAAAAGTACAAAGAAACTCTCAAGTGTATGAGCTGTTAAATACACAGGCTCTTGAAAAGCCAGGAGATAAAAGGAAAAAGTTCAAATCAGCTGGGACCTTTGAAGGGATTAAGGAGAGCAAGTTGTAGTCCATGGCAGATGCATGCAAAACCCTCACTGGGCAAGCACGCTACTGCCCTGCTGCACAGCCCAGGCTGCACGTTGAATTTACAGCTCTCACCTACTGAGCCTGGGAACCAGATGGCTCAGACTTCAACAGAAAGGAAACCTCCAAGCTTCCATAGTTTTTTGAGCACAATTACTGCCTTTGCAAGCATGTCTAGCAATTGAGGGTGCTGTAGGAAAGACTGGGATATCAGTCTGAAAGGTCTAAAAAGAATAATGCCTCTTCTAATAATAAAAGTAAGCCACATAACAGTAGAACACATTTTTGCCTCTATAAAATGCCCTGAAATGATGTCCTTCATTGCACCTTTTTCACCTAAGGACTACTAAGGTTTATGGCAATTGGTGTTCATGCTGCCTCAGATACTCTAGAACACGGGTGTAGTGCAAATGGTACACAGCCACTTCTGTTTTGATGCTTGGTTTGTTACATCAGGAAAGCATGGCAACCTGAGTGCATTAGCTGAAATATTATTGAATTATTTTTGTATTCCTTAGCAAACTAAACAGGAAAACAACAGCCAAAGTTATGCTGTTGTTTAGTGATCTTAGCAGGTTATGCATGTTTGCAGGAGAAAAGGCAGACAGAATAAGGCCTTGTATCTTTTGTATGTAAACTGCTGAAAAGGTAAAATTCTCGAGCATGACGTGGGTTCAAACAGCTCTTGAGCTTGAAGGAATTGTTTTTACCTATTCTATACTAAATCAATAGAAGTTCAGACTGGTTATCACATAGGGAAAAGTCATAACTCTCCAAGGTAATTGTACACTAGAGCATTTTTCATCTTTCTTATTGAAAGTATGTAAACTTCTCTAAATATGAAAATTGTGGTGGATCTGGTTTTGAATCACCTAACTCTTTCCATTTATCTGACACTTCTGTCCTCCTTGATTTCCACCACAGGACATTGATACCCAAAATTCAGCACTGTATTTATTTACATTTCTCATGGGTCCTGCCCTTATCAAATTCCCCAGGGTAAAATTTTATTCACCAACTTTGTGCTCACAAAATAACAGCAAAACAGAAATGTACGTACAGCAAAACCAGGTCCCTCCCTTGCTTCCCTCATTTCACAGCTGGTGTCCCAGGGCTGGTGCTCAGACAGATTTGGCTTTGGCTAACTCAAAATCACCAGTGAGCTCTTGCCTGCAAGATTTTTGGTCAAATCATTGCATTCCTCTGAGCCTGAGGTTTGGCATCTACAAAGCCAGAACAACCATAAAGGCTTCCATGGTGAAAAGTCT
Source organism: Pardalotus punctatus (assembly GCA_013400915.1). Taxonomy (NCBI): domain Eukaryota; kingdom Metazoa; phylum Chordata; class Aves; order Passeriformes; family Pardalotidae; genus Pardalotus; species Pardalotus punctatus. The sequence continues at coordinate 164,190 of VZTX01005232.1, read as the reverse complement.
TCAGATCAGCTTCTGAAAAATATTGTGGGAGGGTCATATAATATTTATTATTATTATTATTGTCACTTACTATTATTATTCTTATGCAATCCCACCATTTCTGTGAATTCCTTACACCCAGATAAGTATTCTTAGACACAAATGACCAGGATGTCTGTTAAATTTATTGTGCCTAATAATACCGGCAACTCTTCCCCTTCTGCAGCATCATATACTCAATTGTGATTCGAACCATCTGGATGAAGAGCAAAGCTCAGGCTGTCATCATATCCAGCTGTCCTGGTGAGTCTTAGCATACCTGTGACTCCAGCCTTGTGATTCAATTCTGGTTGATCCTCACAAATCTGTGAGTGCCTGGACATGCAGTGTCACGTTGGGCCCCCATCACTGCAGTGGGAATGGGGTTTCTGTATTTGTTCATTTATAACTCATTTCTACATCATTTGACACTAAATTCTCTTTAGAAAGACAATAGGAAATGTCTGCAAGAAAATGATTAAAAACTACTTAATCTAGATCTTAGAATTCCTCTTTGTAGAATTTTGACCATTTCCAGAATAGCTTTTTTCTAGCATATACTAGGTATCACTTTCTCATGTCTTTGCAAGTCTAAATCTTGCTCAAGATCAGAAATTCCTGGCCACAGAAAGTCATAAAATGACCTGAGTGTTCATCCCAAGCCCATATATGCTTTAGTGTTTCAGGAAGATCTACTCTGTTCACATTTCCCCTTTTTATGTTGGGTAGCTCAGGTTTTGAGTGTCCAACTTGAGCAGACTTGCAAGTGTCCAAATTTCAGGAGCTATAGAGATCTTGGCTGACAGCAGGGAAGGATGGGACTACGCATTCCTGTCCTGCCTGTCAAAGTACACACTGACACATCCTCACACCAGCCCTATTCTCTCACTAGCTGAGCTGTTCTTTTCCCAGGTGGCAAAACCTCCACTGGCTACACCAGTCGTGGGTTCATATCCAGGGCGAAAGTGAAAGCGATCAAGTACAGCATTGTAATCATCCTTGGTAAGTGAAAATCCCCACAGCTTGTAGCTAGGGAGGGTGCTGACCTTAGGAAGCTGCTTTTCCCCAGCAGCCTCTATCATCAGCAGACAAAGTAGATGGCTTGGAGAAGGAGCTTTGCTTAGACCCCTGACATACCTTCTGATCTTGTCCTTCTCCACTCATATACTCATATTTTAGGCATTTGACACAAGCCTTAAATGAAATTAGATGCCTGGCCCCTCATGTGCATAAAGAAATTCCTTTTCTAAAAGGAAAAAGGAAGGGGTCATCTCCTTCATCTCCTTCCCATCCAGACTTCCAAAAGATTCGGCAACAGAGCTGTGTTTTAGGCTTAGAGACACTGTATGGCATGTGAGCTGCTGGGGTGGTGCAAGGGAGAGGAGAGGTGAGATGCGGAGCAAATGTGTTTGATGTCACAGGTGTGTTGCCTGCCGAGATGGAAAGAATGAGCTCCCCTTTCCCCACTGGGCAGCAGATGACAGTGCAGGTGTTCTCTGTCTCCCAGGGAAATTACATTATTCTGATGCAATTAGGAGGCTGATATTCTATCTCAATAAACAAAGGCAGTGTCACACAGAGCTTGTGATTAGCTGCCAGAGACGTGCAGGAAAGGAACTGAAGCTGTTTACTCTCAAGGGCTGACAGTCGTCCCTTGACACTGAAAAAGGGATTGCTTCTCTTTCCAACACTATGCAAAATTCAGATTGGAAAATATTGTGATAACAGCCACTTGAGCAGCTTAGCTCACTGTGTAGTGGTAGCATCTGCAGACATGAGAGGGGCCAGCGTGATTCATAGTTTTCATAAGCCCAAGAATAGCTTCTCCATGTCTGAACTTTGCATGGCAATCAGAGGAAGCTTTTGTCAGACACAGCTACTATTGCAAGGCCATCAGATGTTAAGAGGTCACATGGGTGCTCAGTATTTCAGCAGACCTCAATAATATTAGGCACCCAGCATCTCTTGATGCGCAAACAGATTAAGACACCTAGCATCCATGGATTTTTTTTAAAGCCACCTGAAGTTCTGCATAGTCAGTGCTATATCCAAAGTCTGACACTGTGTATTGCTATTTTACATATATCTGTGCATAAACACCTCCTGGTTTTTTGCTCTAGAAAACACGAGGGGAGTTCACCTCTCCCTTGCACTTTCAGTGAGTGTTTAGCTACTTGTCAGAGAAGAAATTCCGATTAATATGACAAGAAAGCAGGCACAAGGGTCACTCTCGTGTTTCATCTGGGTCAGGATGCAATCATGTGTCTGATTTCACAGATACCAGTGTGTTTGCAACCAAGGTACTTTTAGCTTGGTTGAGTGAACTGCCTGTCTCAGCATTTCTATGCAAATCCTGAATCAAAAGCCTTTGTGAGAAGAGATGGCACAGAAATATGTGAGGGACAGCTTAATTCCCTATGCCTGTAAATAAAGGTAGAGCTGTGGCCTTTTTTTCCTTATCACCTCGGAACAAAAGCAGAGTCTATGACCAGTACAGTCCTCTCTTCTGTTCCTCAAATTCATCTCTCAAATGGCAGTACAGGAAATGAGGAGAATCTTCCTGCACACTCCATGTACACAGCACCTCCAGCCAGCAAGCCAAACTACACATTGGTTTGCCGTAATGTGTTGTGAAAGAGTGTCATTCCTTGCTCCTGGGTGTCTGAGAACCTTATTTTAATAGGTGGCTGCGACAGGCAGCGCTGTCACAGAGCGGTACTTTGGCTGTGTGTACATTTACATTGGCTGCTCACTCCGGGGACCATTAAAAGAGCACTTCACTATAACTGATGATGCTTTAACTGGCTACCTATTTACCCTTTATGTGTTGTGTAGTGTTCAGAAGTGTCTCAATATGTCTAGAGGGAGCACTCTAAACACTTAGAGAAACACATGTAATATATTTTATGGACATTAAAATAAAAATAAAGACAAATAAAAGCACAATCTAATAACTATTTTCTTAAATAAGATCCTGAATGGGGAGAGGGGTTTTTTTTGCATGAACAAAGATTTATATATTGTGACAGTCTCTCCATGAGTGTGTAATTACTTCCCTAAATTGCTAAACTATCCAATGTCAAGCTCTTCCTCTCCCTGTCTCTTCTGCAGCATTTGTTCTCTGTTGGAGCCCTTACTTTCTTTTTGATATCCTGGACAACTTCAACATACTCCCCGAGACCAAAGAGCGCTTCTACGCATCCGTGATTATTCAGAACCTGCCAGCCTTGAACAGTGCCATCAACCCTCTCATCTACTGCTTCTTCAGCAACAGCCTCTGCCCCCCTTTCGAGTATTGCTCCTTTATTCTCACTCTGACTACCCCTAAGAAGGGAGGGAACACATAAATACAGTCGCTAAATTGATTAGCTATTTTTGACTCCTTTAATTCTGACCATTATTTTTTGTAGGGAAAGAAGAACTCAGCTGCGGGGAACTTTCCGGGAAAGGAGTGATGGAAGGCAGGAGATGCAGGTCCTATCCAAACCAGAATACATCTAGCACAGACAATGTTCTGCAAAGCCACACTGCACTATACAGAGGAAAACAGAGGTCGCCCACAAGCGCTGTGCACCGTGAAGTGGATGGACACTGGCTGGCAAGAGCCTGAACATTGTGCTCTTGCACATCTTACAACAGATACATTTTGGATGGGCACTGCAGCTTCATCAATTGCACACTGCCAGTGCCAAGCTCAGTATGAGGGGTTTGCATGCCTCTGTTGTGAGGCTTCATCTTGACCCTCTGTTTAAAGCAAACTGTAATCTATATGTGCTCCAAACAGCAAAAATAATTGTAAATGGTGTCTAGTCAGTCTTCTCTATTTTTCAGGTGGTGTTAAAAGCCATCTACTGTAACATCTGGCTCATATAACCGATAGAGTGTTTACAAGTAATTACAGAGCAAGGACCCTAGTTAAAATGAAAACACTGGCACTTTCCCAATGAGAACACACTATTGTCACTCTGTGTAATTATATCTTGGTTTCATACAGAACCACTTACAAAGTCGTACCCAGAGAAGCTGGGAATGAAGGGCTGGGATACTGCCTGCCTCATCTCCTGGCCCAGCTTCTCAGCTCACACCAGCTGCACTGTCCCTGTAGCTCTTCCTTCTCTTCCAGTGTGATGTTTCCCTGCTGTCCTACCTTGGCACATCAGTGGCACCCCTGCGTCCCTGGAGTGACACATCTGGACAGCCATTTATTTCTGGGCTACTATCAAATGGTCCACCAGCCCCTTCCAGACCCCATGGTGAATGCCATGTCCAGATCCTTACATACTTCTGTGGCAAAGGCCCTGAGCAGTCTCTTCAGGATCCTATGGAGAACTGCCATGTAGGGCATTTAGCCAGCACAGATCTAACTCACAACCTACACGGCAACATTTCCCTATCCTGTGCCCTATGTAAATCATGCCTGTTGCTTAAATCATGCAGGGAGCCGTACACATTCTTTGAGCAAACTTAGAGGTGGAAAAAGACCCAAGTGAAACCGCAAAACTCAAATTACATTTTGAAAATTTTTTCTACTGATGGTCCAGTCTTGAGAACTCATTGTAGGTTTCACAGAGTGCCAATGGTCAGACAGAGCTTTGCTGCAGAGAGCCCAAGCAGTGGGGCATCCCCTTTCCCCAGCCCTCGGGCAATCCTCCTGCCACACTATTCTCAAATGTAAAAAAAAAATTTTGAATGCAGGTGGCGGGGTGATATTAACAATGTTCATTTTACTACAACGCAGCTTGAAGTGTTTGTATTAAAAATGTGCTCTAACCAGCTGTATGGCAAGTGTGTTTGTTTCCTCTCAGTGAAAAAATTATTCTTACTTAAGTGGTCTCAGTTTAAAGTGGGGTTTTTATTATTATGATCTTTTGCAATGAGTTTTTTCCCTACAAAGCAAGAACTGAATTAAATTTATTTATAATTGCCTATATTACAAAAATACTTTTTCCTAAGTAAGAGATATATAAAATCATGGAGCTTTATGTTCTCAGGAAAATAAATAAGGTATCTCTTTTTATTACCATGAAGTTCTGTTATTTAGACTCTATGTCTAAATTTTGGTTCTGCTTAATTAAAACTATGAATCTGCAGCAGCCTTTACTGCAGCCACCTTGGATAGACTCTATATAAGAACAAGACAATATTTTTTCCCATGGGCATGTAATAACTTTCCTAAAATTGGACTTCTTCATAGTGATATAGATTGTGGATTTTAACTTTTTCATTTGATACTTGTACACTGGCTACCTACTTTTGAACAATTAATGGAGTTTGTAGACTTAATATCTGAAAATCAAATAATATTTCTGAGCAGTACTTTGATTTGCAAATTTAATACAACTCAATCCCACTAAAATTTACATAATATTCACAGGGGTCGCCATGTGAATTACCCCATTTGTCTAAATTAAGTGCATGTATGAGGTAATGTAGGACTCCGGACTGAAATAAAGTCATCATCCATCTATTTTCAAAGAAATGGCTTTTTGTTTAATTCATTATTGTACGATGTACCGTTTACAAGTTGTTCTTATCATTTTTCCTCTGGACATGATTGTGGATGCCCTTCCTCATATGAGAATCCTTCAGTTTAAATGGCCTCACACTGCTTTTGTCTACATCCCTTCCAAGTGCTTAAATATAGGAATAAATAATTAATCTTATTTTCTATGCTGCTTCCTTACTGTGCAGGAGATGGCATTTTACTACCTTATTATATTCTCCACATCTTCTGTCGTAAAGCTGAGTTTTTCCATTAGTCTGGGAAACACTTGCACAGTCCTCCTTTGTCTCTGGGGAGAGAGATTTAGGGAATTTCCTCTGTCTCCAGTCAGTTTCTTATTCCATGTCTGCACTCACTCCACATCTCTTGACTGTGTAGTGGCTTAACGGTGCCAGAGTTGCTCCGAGAGACCCCACACTTGGGAGGAGAGGCAGCAAAAGTCACTGTCCAGGTCTGATTGCCCAGGGAGGGACTCTGAACACAACAAGAAGAGGGCACCCAGCTGGCTTGTCCATGACAGCCCAGGAGGAGCTCTGGTTTTCAACAGCTTTAAAACTTCAAGAGGCATCTGTGAGATCCTTCTGACATTCCCACAGTGACCAGAAATATTTATGCACATGACTGCTAAGACATAAATTCTTGTATGATGATATAGTCCTATATGACTGTAGATCCCAAGAAGCATGAAAAATCAGACACCCATCCCTCAGAGAAGTCACATCAAACAGCATAGGACTAGGATACTTTCCAAACTAACACTAATCCCAGAAAATAGAAAATGTACGCTTTCTGTGCAAGTTTCAAATAAAATCTGAATAAGAAAGCTATTTAAATCTCTTTTGGATATTTTTAATGTAATTTAAAGTTTAATTCTCTTAGACCAGATTTCTATCTCTTGCTAAAAGTGTAAAGCAGTATTTTGCCTTACATTTTGGTTTTGCCTTGGAATTTTCTGTCTCCTCTTTTGGTTTTTACTTTGGAAAAAAAATAATGCAAGGCAGCAAAATTCAACATTCCCCATTGTGACCATTGAAGAAAGTAAAAATCAACCTAGAAATATGTTGCACTCTCCTGCACACTGCTAACCCAGTGCTTAGAGGTGCAAATATTATCAGTCCAAGAAAAAAAAAGTAGCAACTACTTAGTTGTTTGTAGGTTTGGGGCTCTTTTTTGAAAGACATTTTTCAAATGGAAAAGTGAAAATTATGGAAAAATAATTGCACCTTTTGGGATGGTACAGGATGATTTGACTTCCACAGAGCAACAAAAGAAAATTATTCTTACACATCTCCAATTTTTGTGAAGCTTGAATGAATGAAAGTCCATACTCTACGAATTACCTAAGCATTTAAATATGAATTGTTTTAGTGGGAATTGGGCACATATCATTATAGAAGTGGACTTACACAATATGTTTTTGGAGTATAAGCTATTGCAAACACCAGACCCCTGCTAATAACAGTCTCTCAAGATACATGAACAGAAGTAAAAGGAAGTCTAACACCTATTTTAGTTCAAGCCCTGGCATTTGAATGTTAGAAATCTTTATGTCTATTCAGATTTCATATTTTCTTGATGATATAAGATGCAGGAAATCAGGAAAATCCTCTCTCAAACCACAGGCCCCTATGAAAAACAAAGGAAAAATAACCCAACTGAAGCCCCCACAACATTGGCAAAGAATTTCTCGAGCTATGAGCAGTTTGGGGTAACTCTGAGCCAAGATAACTGAGAGTAGTCTCTTGGCTCTCTCTACAAGGAATACGCTTGCTGAGAAGACGCCTCAAGCTCAGCGTCCCTTCAGAAGTCCTAATTAGTGCACTGTTTGTGCAGATACATTTCAGACATGAACCCAGAAGGCATTGTGCTACCTGCCACTTCACTTTGCCCCTCACAAGGACTGCATGTACTTTTCAGAAATACTTGATGGAAACAGAGCAACAAAAGAAAGAAACTGCAGAAAATACACCAAAAAAAAAAAAAGTATACACGTATGCTGTGGGCACAAGTGCCTTTTGTCAAGAGAGGAATTATTCCACAAATAAAGATAAACTACTCTAGAAGCTATCTGTCTGTACCTTCTAACACACAGCCTGGTGCTTACAGGAGCAGACCTTTTAGTTTATTCATCAACCTTGAGAAATGTGATTAATTTGTGGAGTAAATGCAATTTTTAGTGAAAGGTAAAATATGCTTCAGTTTCTTTGGCAAACTAATTTGTTTTACACAGTGTTTAATTAAGATAAGCATTATAGCTGAATGGTTCATTAGATAATCTTTTGTCATGTTTGATGGAATCTTATTCTGAGTATGCATAAAATATGGGGGTAGAAGGTTAGGCATACAAACATATGCATGAATTTACAAATAGACATCGCTGATTCCTCAGACTGAGTTGTTATACTGGTACATAATTAGAAGCTTAGTTGTTGATTTAGACTTAGGCAAGGCAAATGAAAATGGGTTAAAATTCAGCAACTTTTATAAACTCAGTAAAAATGAACAGTGTGAGGCATCATATGGAAAGAACAGGGTGATCTTCAGGACCCAAATAGCAGTAATGTGCTAAGTACAACACTGTGTTAATATAACAATTACATTGATTTTGAGAAATTCTGCTGTAAATTGAGATCTCATCAGCTGGAAATATCTGAAGAGAAGAAAACCTTGAGCATCCTCAGCCAGACGATGCCTGGTTACTGACACCACCATAGCCAGTGGGGTCAGGAGGTTAATATGGTCTACACAGGTGTCTGGTGAAGCATTTGTTAGAAGAGATAAGACTGTGCCAGTGTCACCATTGCTCTCTGTTGAGACCACTCTGTGTAAAACAAGAGAAAGAGGGAATGTGGAAAAGAACAATCTGAGATTTTGGTTTGTTGGGGCTGGTAAAATGGAAAGCTGAAAAGGGGCATTTCTGCTACCTCTTAAGACAATAATGTCAGTGGGAAAAGGAGGAAAAGGGAAAAAACTACTTAAAACCATGATAAGTCTGCAACAAACCCTTTCCCCTGGAACAATCTCACTATGAATAAATTTGAATAAATTCAGCTAACACAACGATCAGCCTACTCAGACCTTGTTGCATGGGTCCGGAACAAGCCTTTGGATTATAAGAAAGCCCTTCTAGTTTCTGCTATGGCTGTTTATTGAGATCTAAATCCAAGGCAAGGCAAGGCAAGGCAAGACTTTGTCTACAAGCTTTTCAAGGGGACCAGGAGTTCTTCCTCTCATTTGGGATCTTTCTAAAGACCATGCCTCTGTAATGATGCAGCAAGGAGATCTGATATGAATAGTATCAAAGGGGACTTGTATTTGGAGAGATAACATCCTCTTAAGTCCAGCTGAGAGAGCCGGAAAAGCCAATGAACTTCCAGGCGTGAATGTGCTCTCCCCATTTCTGCCCTGCCAACTCACATCACAGGTTTCAGGAAAGCACAAGGTAGCAGCTGGCCTTTTTGCTTGTGTTCAGGCTTTCAGGCTGAGACCAATATTGATGAGAGCAGAATTATACAAGCAGTGCTTTTTGAAGTACAATCTCCTCTCCTCTTTGCCCAAAGACACTCATGCTCTTTGGTCTCATGTGACAGCCTCGTGTTGGAGCAGCAGCCCACAGCTACACTGGTGGCTTGTGGACAACCTGGATCAGCTCGCCACTGTCTGAGTTCCCACTCTACTACCTCCACATGTGCTCATGGTTTTACAAAGAAGTGACTAAAAGCCTGTAATTGCATAAATTATTTATGGATTGATGGCAGAGCTCAAGCTCCTGGGCAGGAAAGATTAATGCCAAAGGAAAAATTCCTTGTAACTGTAAATTGATGAAGAGTCCTTAACTTAAAGGATTTGGGTCCCTTAAATGCTTTACACGAAAATTAAAGAGAAGTCTGACTCCCTTGATCATGCTAAAAGCGAAAAGGCACTTTTTGTAGCTCCTAGGGAGTGAAATGAGACTTTAAACTGATCAAGTAGCAAAATATCACCAAGTCCCATTTGGACTTCATGGTTTAATCTTCTCATTGGGAGGATTACTCCAAGAGAATTTTTAAAAACTTAGACAGGGAAATTACTGATTTGTGTATATGTAATATAGGTGGAAGAAGCATGCTCAGTTTTAATATGGCACCAAAATAACAGTTTAAAGGTGATTCAGACTTGTGTCTATGTCTTTATGAATTATCTGCCATGAGTGTCAGAAAATTCATAGAAGAAAGTCAAATGTTGTCAAACACTTGGCAATTCCCAGAACACCCCTCAAAGAATGACTTGATAATGTGGGATGTTCTGTAGGGTCATCTGGAAATAATTATTGTCAATCAAGCTCTTGCAGCAAATTATTATTTTTGAGAAAACTTTGGTTTTGAAGTTTTTTGGGTGCAGAGAGTATTTTCTGGATGGAATGGGAAAGGGAGGCACCTCAGCACTGCCACTGCCTTGGCCAAAGGATTAGGGAACGTGCTTAAGCAAGGTCTTGATGTATTTTCTCAGATCCAAAATCCCTAGGGCTAGAAACAAGGAGACTCTTCCTTGCTTCTACTCCCACATGGTGTCCAGCATCCACCCCGCGGAGTTGAACCCCTCAGATTCACCTCATGACTCCCCATTCTAGGGAAAACACCCTCACAGAGGAGCACCCTGGTGCTGTGTTGTGATTTAAGCCCAGCTGTCAACTAAACACTACGCAGCCACTCGCTCAGTCCCCTGCCAACCTGCCCCAGTGGAACAGCGAGGAGAGTCAAAAGTAAAACTTGTAGGCTAAGAACAGTTTAATAATTGAAACAAAGTAAAATATAATAATGATAATAATACTAGATTGAAAAAAAACAAGAGAGAGAGAGAGAACACCTGAGGAAAACAAGTGATGCACAGTAGAGCTGATCACCATCTGCTGACCAATGTCAAACCTCATCCCCATAACCAGTAATCCTGTCCAGGTAACTCTTTAAATACTGGGCATGACATTCTGTGGTATGGAATATCTCCTTGGCCAGCTGGGGTCAGCTGTCCTGGACAGGCTCTTTCCCAGCTTCTTGTGCAACTGTTCAGTGGTCAGGCATGAGACACTGAGAAGTCCTCGACTTAGGGTAAGCACTGCTCAGCGACAACTAAAACATCAGTGCATTATCAACATTATTCTCATACTAAATCCAAACCACATCACTCTACCAGCTACTTCAAAGAAATTAACTTTATCTCAGCCAAAACCAGGACATACTGCCTCTGCTTTCACACCCCTCTGCAGCTCTTCCCCTCCTTCTCAGCCTATCTCCCCTCCTACACCAAGATTTTCACGTGGTTTGGGGGTTCTTGTTGAGTCTGGAAAAATGTCTTATGAAAAGGGAAAAAAGAAAGAAATTCCATGCAAATGAGTCTAACTCGATTCAGGAGGGGGGACATGGCTCTGCCTCAGTTTTCTTAAAGAGCACCACTTGGCTGGGAAGAATCACTGCAACACACCATACTGCATGACTACAGTAAACGCTCATTTCAAATCCCAAAGCCGTGGGTGAGATACCTAATCAACAATGTATGGAGGCAAGCTGTTAATATGGCTCACACAGGGACTCAGTGAGATATAAGAAAGAGCCTGCTGAGAATCCAGCATTACATGTTTGAACCTGTTTAATATTTGGAGCCAGGTTCTCTGTTTATGTATCTCAGCGGGCCTTTATCACCTTTCATTGAAAATATGGTGGGTTCATTAGATCAGGCCTACATCCGTGTGTTGAGGAGCACAAATGTGAGCCATTCTGGACCATGATCAATCACCAGAAAACAGGCATAATTTAAAATTTATAATTATGAGAATAATTGCAAAAGATTAGTAGTCTAGCCAGCTGGAGATTTTGCAAAAGCCTGAAGGCAATTAAGCTGCTATATTTTGAAAGTATCTAATCAATTTAATTTCTTTTCTTAGATAAAGCAGCATGAACTTCAGTTTGCATTGTTGGAGGAGGCCCCTTGGGTGATGAATAAATATTTCTGGTAGACTAACCCAGCCCTATCACAAGTCAGGAAGATTCTTTTTGTTGGTTTCAGTAGGAGTTGATCAGGCTCTGTTCAGGAAGAGCACAAGACCTGTTTAATGTGTTTACATTTACTATTTCAGGCAGGACTGAACTGATTTAACAGCCACCTCAAAACAAACTGACATTTAAAAAACAGGTTGCAGAGACTTTTTTTCAGATTGGCCAAGCAAAATGCTAGGAGGAAAATAGTGCACACTGACACAGAATTATCTAACAAGACACCAAGGAATGGGATGGGAGGAACCACTGAAATGATGACAGAGTGGTGAGACAAATAATGCTTGCTTCCTATTTCACAGGTCATTCCTTTTTCTTGAAAGAATGCCCTGATACCCTGCTGAAAATCAGTGGATTCAAATTGCACTACAGACAGGAGAGATGGCAATATCATAGAATACCAATAGTATTGAAACAACATGTATTTGATGACACTGTGGGGCACAAATCTTTCCAGGATCATTGCATGAACCTCAAATGTATTCTTAACATTTTTATGGGTTTGGGAGTGGCATAACACAATTCCTGGATCACCAAGTATGCTCAGAGTCACACCTATAGGAACTAAAGGCAACCTCAGGGAAAATAAAATCCTCTCCCTAGACAAGATCAGAATTCTGATGAATTTCACTCCTTCCCACTGGAAACTGGGATTAAGCAGCATAAAATCCGTGCTTTAAAGGTCCCAAGAGACAAAAAGCCTTAAATTCAATAAAATGTGCTACCCTGCCCTCAGACTGTGACAAAAAGTCACAGATAGGCTTTCAAAAGTGGGCTTGGTGTATTTCACAGGTATCACTCTCTTCATGGAGAGTTTGGGGATTCATTGTCATCTTCCTTTTGCACCCTGGAGAAACCCTGTTTTCTGTAGGGTAACTTGCACCATGCACTTGTGCCTGCAGCCTCAACCCCAGTCTGTAGAGAGAAGGAATCAGACTGGAAAAAGCCCAGGAAATATTTACTCATGGCCAAAAAACGTGCCCAACCCATCATTTGAGCAGCCCTCCATATGACACTCTTGTGCATGCATGAGGTTTCAGGCAAAAAGTCAGGGGCCCCAGTGCCCTGGTCATTCTACTCCAGATTCAGAGCCAGTTTGGATACCTCTGCATGCTGCCGCACCCAGCTGCATCCTTAGACACTGCCTCTGCATGTATACCACCCTTCTGTCTATGAGACAGTCACATCAACTGTCTTTTTAGTAAACTAAAAGCTTTTGGATAAAAGACCCAGTATGCCTGATTGCTTTGCTGTTTGTTCAAAGAAAAGGTGAGCTTCAGGGTAAAAGTGCCCTAAGTGCTTGTCTCTGCCAAGACATTCTCCTCTAAGATTAACAACATAGCAATCTGATTTTAATATTTTTACAGTGTAATAAAAGCCACCCACCACTCCATTCCTGCTTCACAAAGCTAATATGACTCAGATAATTAACTCAAAGACAAATGATTACCAAGCTAGAGGACATTCACCGGTGTAGTCATTAAAGTCTTTAAACACAGAACCACTGCTCTATTGACTGACAATCTTTATATGATTAGCTGAATTCTTTTCATGATCTTTTCAGCCAGCAGCACAAAATATGACTGCAGTTTCCCAGTTTTCCTCTTCTGAATTGCTGCATTAGCTGCCTCTGAAGTTTGAATCACAAGGATTTGTGAAGCTTCTGCACTTATCTATTAAAGTGATTTATGGTTCATACTATTTCAGGTGGCATACCTGCAAGCAGAGACAGAAGTGGCACTTCTGCTCTAAAGTTGCTTTTAAGTTCTTTAAAGCATTGCTGAAAAGCAGAGGGTGAAAAAAAAAAAAGATTTTTCAAGGAGAGAGTATCTATCAGGAAAGTTTGTTTACTACAAACTACAGCTATGATCAGAGCTGCAGCATGACATTTTGGCATACCAAACGCCCACATTTAGGGCTTTCTCCTGCCACCCCATTGCAACACCATAAGTCCCTTACAGGGCATCAGAAATTCTCCTGTTGCCATGTTGCAGTGTGTTGAAATCCAGAGCACACAATTCCTGATGGATATGGATGGTATTGCCTTCCCATCTAATCCTCCAGCTCCACTTGCTATAAAGACAAGGGACAGGAGGAAATGTGGGGGATTAGTGGGGGACAGGCAGGGCTGGCAGCAGGTGTCCTCTGCCAAGACTGTGCAGGCAAAGAGGGGATTGAGGAATCACCTTCCACTGAAGGTCCTTTCCCCAGGGCTCTTGCAATTGCTTTGCTACCAAGCATTATGCATTCTGAACCCTGTAGGCAGATCAAAAAGAATGTGCAGAAATATCACACTGATCTGATTCAGTGTACTTATCACTGATTTGAAAATTTAAAGGAAATCACTTCTGCTAAGCTATGCAGATGTCAAGCAGATAAATGCGGATGAGGGCTGAGTGTTCAAAAAAGCAGGACAAGGACATTCAGTAAATTAGTCCTATACAAAAGGTGTATGAGTACAATCAAGCACCAAACTATGCATCAAAGGGAAAAAAGTGTCACTTCTATCTAGAGAAAGTGGTGCTGTGACAGCAAAGCCCAAGACTAGAAAGGGACTAGAGATAATGAAAATTAACAACAAAGCATGAGCTCCCAATGTTATCAGGGGATCAAAAGAGATCAGGGAAAAGAAACAAGGGGTCATTCAATACCCTTTCACACACAATGGGAAGGACAGAGGTAGAAATCACACCTTTTTCAAAAAACTTTTACAGATTTTGGGTGTTTTTAACTGGTAGAGGGAATTACCATGAGGAAGAAATACTGGATTCTTCATCTTTGATGTCTTCTTATCAAAGTTGAGGAGCTTCTCTTTTATAAGCACAGTTCAGAAATCCTTCTTCAGTTTAAACTATTTGAAAAGCAGAGTTATATTCATGGCTTTGCTTCATCCCTTCTAGCAATAGTTAGCCATAATGGGTAATGTAAGAAACAAAGGTAAAATGGTTGTCCAGCTTCCAACATGATTTTTGTATTGTGGGTTTTGGAGGGAAACAAACACAAAACATCGATTGTTTATATAGAACCAAAATGAGTCAAGTGCCCCAGTATCTTCTAGGACACGTTGGAGTGGCACAGGGAAACCAAGGGATGGGTAAAGTCTAGGTAAAGCAAACTCCTAACCTCATCCCAGCAGGACACAGAGAAAACAGAGCATCTTAGCAGAAGGGATGAACAAGACCACATTTGGAAAGCAGGAAGAACCTCACAGGACTATGAAGGAGATCTCCTGCTCCTATTGTCAGCAACAAAAATCCTGCCTCCGAATTCGAAAGATAAACATTGTTTCATTTATCTGGGAGAAAGTCAGAATTTTGACAACATCATGATACTATTTATGCACTGTGGGACAGTTACCTTATGAGAACAGGAATAAGATATAAAAACCAGAGATAAAGAACAGACCGTGAAACCAGGCGCCTGAATAAACAATGCCCTTCTTAACACTAAATTGGTGTTAAGGAGCCTTATTCTGGTTTTCAAAGATTTAGTGACACTCCTATCTATTTTGTCACATGACCCAGGAAGAGAGAAAACTGGATTCAGTAAGAAAGGCAATTACATTTCCAAGAAATCACTACAAATGCATTATCGTAATTAGCATATCAGTATTTGGAATTCATCACTCCTCTCTAACACTTAATCAGTTTAAATCTTTGTAAACTCTTCAATGCTTGACTGAAATGAGCAACACCTGCAGATACTGTAGCTCTGGGTGGATTTCAGATTTAAAATATCGTGATTTTTTTCGTTGGAAGTAAAAAATACCACAGAAAAGTGGTGAAATACCACTCCCTGCAACATTCATCTGTGAATGAATACTTTGTCATATATTGCTTTTGAGTCTGTCTTCTTTTTCCTTTTCAGACAAACCCAGCCAAGATCACAGTACTGGCAAAGAAGGGCATTGGGGGAGATGATTAGATGGTTTCTAACCCCTTTGAGGATGTCAGTTCCTCCTTTTCCTCTTCTAGCAAGTGTTCTGGCTTGATATAAATCTTTGCATGTGGTACTTTGCATGTAGCAAGTAGGAAAAGAGTGATTTTTCATTTTCACAGTGCTGCACAATGATATTACCAATTGCAATTTTAATCTGCAATGTGGACTGCTTATGGCTCTGCAGCTGAGTCACTGTGACTGCGTGGATCTGCTTTTGTAACTTTGAGAAGGATTTATTTTTTTTAAAAAAAGAAGTGCAGGGAGGAAGGAAAGGTCTAAAGTGGCTCATTGGTGCTTGGCAAACACCTGAGTCTTTTTCTCCTGAATGGAAGATTAGTGGGCATTAATCCATCCTGAAGGCAATGTATTCAGCTGATTCCTATGGGGAGCATGGTCCACTGTGACTATTGAGACGTTCTGCTTCAGAAAAACTTAACAGCTGGCTTTGTCTAAGTGCCAGGATGACTGCAGCCAAGCAGCAATGGGCCAGGCTTCCCCTGGAGAGAACCTTGGCACCTAGGCCAGCAAGGAAAATCTATTCCCTCCATGGTACCAGCAACAATGTTGGGGCTCAAGCATGCTTGAGTTGTCCTCAAAAGACAGGGTCTCTTTGAAAGGACATGTACATCTGTCAGCATCTCATGTGTGGGAGTGCAAGCACGAGGCCTGCAAGCACAAGGCAGGCTGGTAAGGGTCTTCACAAGAGTTAACCTATACCAATATTTCATTCAGTTTTCATCTCAGTTTTTTAAGGTCTGAAATTGGAATCACACAAACTAATGGCAAAGTTTTAGTATTAACAAAAATACAGAATTAAGCCTGTTTTCATTTTTATAATTGAAACAGGGAAGCAATATTGTGAAGATTCAGGTGTGTTTTTTAATAACCTGTCTGTGTTCAACTTCATCCAGGTTTAGTTTAAATATATTGCTCCCTCTTTACCTTCAAGCTCAGATGATGGTAGTTTTTTTCAGTAAGACAGATGTGAAAATAATTCATTACCTGACGAAATACTGGAGGCTGAGGAAATGCATTTATGAATGCCCTAGGGAATTTGTTTACATGCACTCATTCATTGTCTGTGTTACCCAGACTGAGTGTCCTTTTTTTTTTTTTCCTAAACAAGACATTTGGAGACATTTTGAAGGTTAATTTAGCATTTCTCAAATGTCACCTAAACTCTGAATGATAAAACTGATCTAATTTCTTTTCCACCCTCCATCACAACAAACTCTTAGTAGCTTGCTCATTTATAAATTCTTTGGGCCATAGTCTCTGCAAACTGAAGACATCTAGAAGAATGAGCTGAACTCTTGGTTGTGCTAGAATAAATCCAATTTCCTTGTTTTCCTTTGATTTTTTCATTACTTCCATAGGAGATAACAACAGGGCAGCCAATTCCACCCACATCTCCAGGCACTTACAGACAAGGGTGCTGAGAAAGAAGGGATGGGCATCCTGTGACTGCATTTAGGCTGACAGCTTGTTAGACCTTTGGGCATCAACTCTCTATGGGATTTGAAGCCAATGGGTTTCTTCACAACTGTTGAAGCCAGTCTGAATCTATGGTGTCACATCTGTCAGGCTGTCAGAAAGAAAACTTTATTCCTGTTCAGGTTATTTTCAGCCACATCATTTCCGAGAATCACTAGCATGATGGGAGGTGCTGGGGACATGCTTGTGGAGGACAGTGGGAAGTCAAACTTCAGGAGCCCTGACAGATCAAATCTGCACCAGGATCACTGAAAGGGTGCGCATATTCATGTGCAAAACTGCTTGCACACTGCCAAGCCTGATGAGACGCCTTCAATGACAGGGAACTGGAGGCACCAGTAGCAAACTCTTTACACTACACAAATTCCAGCCTCTCTCCCACGAAGGGTGTCCTGCCAAGGTCTCAACCCTGTAAACACCAAATTAACCAAGATATGAATGCTCCAGGTAAGACCTGTGTCTGGCCAACCTGCATATTGACATTTTTATATTATTTGAAAGTAGACAGAAATGGCTAGATTTGTTAGGCTGCAAATTGAACTTTATCTGAACTCTATGGTTATGTTGTGTAATTCAAAGATGGATTAAAGTGAAATCTGGAGCTAACAGTCTGAACATTAATAATGGTTAGAATAGATGAAGCTAGCAGCTTAAATATTACTTAAAAATAAATAGCTAGAGTGGAGAGCCCCCAGGTCATGGTATATGAACTGTAACAGACACATTAAAACATCGAGTACAGCATCAGCTGAAACTCCCACCAAATCTGACCTAAGGGAGTACAAAGATAACAGCACTGCAACCACTTGATAACAAAACAGTTACAAAACAAAACAATGAAGAGTGATACCATCACGACTCTAATTTGTCTCTTTGTCCATCCTGTCACATGAAGGATGGAGAGTTCAAATTGTAAGGGCATAATTGCCCAGGGATTTCTTTGTTTGGGGTCTGCCTTTTGAGGCACCTGACTTGAGCTACCAGGTACTGTGGTTGATCTGTGCCAGCGGAAGAATCTAATGGAGGTGAGAGCCTGGCGACAAAATTTCTCCAACACTGCAAGACAAAGAGTCAGGCCCCAGTGCCACTTCAGACTTCCCCAAAGTGAGTGTCTCACTTTGTGCAGGGTGGCCAGACCAGTGCACAAGACAGCAGCTGGTGGGTGTATTGCTTTGACATAACCAGAACTTCCCACCACAACTCCTGAAGAATGAAGTCACTGCTGATGAACCCTCACTGAGACTGGAGAGCTTTGGTCCAAAGGCTTGTGAAACCTCTGATCCCCACGATTCAGCTATTTCTATGCTTGCCGTAATACATCTTCAGTAGTCCAACAATAGCAGATCATTGTCATTGCAATAAAAAAATCAGACTTACCAGGCTACACAGTGACCTTGAGCTGACTTCTTCATCAGTCACTACATAGTGGGGGGAAAGCTGAAATGAAGTTGCCTTACCAACTCCTTGTCAGCAAGATTGCCTGAAACACAGGAGGGTAGATGGTCAAACTCCAAGTTTGTTATTTACACATTTATGAGAAAAACTTGATTCCCACCACTCTTCCCACAGCAAATTTCCAAATAATATTTCCTTTGCTGCCAAACATGACTTTGTTTTATTTGGAAATATCAGCCACAATGAGCAAGCTCTGAAATACCAGAGTGAAACAATAGCAGAAGGAAGGGAAGGAAGGCATTCAAAGTTACCAGAAGGAAAATTGCAATTTTCCAATCAGCTCAGGAACGAGGGTTCACTGACACTCTGACAACTCGAGCTTCAATCAGCCTGCAAAGTCTATTTAATCTAATCTGCTGATGAGATCAGGCCAAGCCTTCCTATTTGTTGTGTTTCTTGATCTAGTGCTAACCACACGTATCACTGTAGCTTGTGCCATCCACCCCTGCACCCCTGGGACTCTCCAAGAACAAGTGTGCATGTTATGTCTGCTACCCTTTGGTGATAGCACAGAAAAATCCTTTTTTTTTAAAGTCAGCACTAGTCTAAGTAGACCAAATGTATTACCAAAAATGCAATAGTGATAAAACAGCCTTACCAGGGTGCAACTTTAGAGAGAAGGAGGCTGATATTTTTCTGTAACTATAATTACATAAGAGGCATGTAAAGCAGCAACATAATTACTCAGCCCACACTGTAACTGTGCCTTGGAATTGCACAAAATTGATAGAAAGAAAACAAGTAAAGGGTCACAGCAACACATGCCGTTTCCAGGTGAGGTACCGTCAGTTACTGTGTAAAAGACTAAAAAGACAGGCCGAGAAAGAGAATTTGCCATGGGGAGGTCAGACCCCAGAAGATTTGGGTCTGTGCCACAACCACTCAGCGGTTCCCTTCACGGATGGGAAACTCTGAGTTTGGGTTTGGCAGCTCAAAACTCCCACAACCCTTGTTTAACCCAGTACAAACGATGGCAACATGGTTTATCCCCTGTTCACCGGCTCTCCTCATCTGCCAGGCAAGGAGGGAGAGGAGGAAGGATCATGAGCGCATTTCCAAGAGGACAACATTGCTCCTGGCTGGCTGCATTTTTCAAAGTGAGCCAGACACTGTCCTATCATTCATTGGATCAATGTAGCACCAGCAGAGCTCTAATTCAGAGGGGTACTTAAAAATGCAACTATATCCCACCAATTACCCTTTCTACAAAATGTCGTGCTACCATCTCTCCAACCCCATCTTCCTGCTTTCCCTGGGACATTTGCTTCAGGGGGATAAGCTTTAAGAGCAAGGAAACTCCTTTGACATGGTGGCATGAAATTAACTCTGTTGCCTGTAACACTACTGATGCCAAAACACACATTTAGGTGTGTATTTGAATGGAGACAGGCTTTGTACTAAAATGCAAGTTCAGCCCCTCAGTTTCAGGTACCAGACACTGAGTTGCCTGATCCAGGGGAGCCCCCGCATCTCCCACACCCTTCCAGCCTCCCACCCACTGCACTCTCCATGCCCATGGCAAAACATCTCCCAGAAAGAGAGGAAACCCTGAATCTGAGAGCAGCAGCACAAAAGCAAGAGCAGGGACACCCCAGGCAGCTCACTAAGAGGCTCTCTGCAAGGTTGAAGGAAAATGGTGCCAACCACACATCTACAGAAAATCCTATCAGCCTCCTCTGCCAGCTAGAGCAGCTATTTTTGCTTTGCCATGTAGATTGTGATTTGCACAGAATGCTCAGAATTTTCCCCTCAGCTTTCTTTGGGACAGTAATGGACTTTCCTAGAGGTTTTTTGAGCTCACCCAGTCACTGGTGTTAATGAAAAGAATTCAGAAAAGGCCACTGCCCAGATTGATGCTCCTTAATCCACAGAGCAAGAGGGTCAGTTCCACCACAGCTCAGCTTCCTCAGCTGAAAGTGAGTCCCATGCAGCATGAGCAGAAGCATGGCTGTAACAAGCAGATTTCTTTACTGAACTTTAAAGATTTAGATACCTTTCTGAAGCAATTTTTGACCTTCTAAAAATGTCATTTTTATTCATTCAAGCAATTTGCAACATGAAAGTTTAAATATTATTCAGGGGAATCCTTTGTCCTTTTCAAAATGCCGTTGTATTCATCAAGACACACACATTTGTTATTTATATGCCTCTTTTTAATTCTATTTTACTGTAATACTGAAAGCAAAGTTCATGACCTTTAACTACACTTTGAATTCCTCTTTACTTGCATTGCCTCAAGAATTTACACCACACCAAGCTTGCTGTGATTCTCTGAGCCTGTTTCTTTACCTTCTTTGAAATATACTTGTCTGGAGGCAGGAGCCAGATCTGCATTTCCCAGCCCCCTTGCAATTCAAACAAGAGCCCCACGCTCCTGCAATGTTGCCAGCTCTTCTCTGGGCTGCAGGAGGTGAGGGCTCCTTAGGGATGCCTGGGCATCTCTCTGCTCTCCCTCACACTGACAGAGCAATAATTCGGATCTCTGCTCTCCCTCACACTGACAGAGCAGTATTAGGGATGCAAATTCTGCTGCACAGTGCACACGAGGTGGTTTTTCATCTGACTGGGCAGGATACCACGACCACAGCAACTCAGAGGCGTATCTGCCTAAACATTCAAGGCCAGCACTGCTGCAGTTACTTTGTCAATTGAGTTATTGAGATGAAAGCTTTGTGCCTCTGCTTTTATGCCAGCTACAATCTTTAAATCCCTGCCTGCCGTTGATACTCTCCCAGCCCTTTAACTACCCCATCCTTATTTGTACACAGGCAGCACCACCACATCAAGGAGCATCAGTGCTGCAGGTTTCAAGCTCACTCCTTGTCCCCAGCTGTAAGCCAGCACTTGAAAAAAGAGAGGGTTTAAATCAGCCTAAATCCAAAGAAAAACGACTATTTCCAGAATGGCAGAATTCCATTATTTTTGCATTTCCATTTAAAGTGAGAATTCTTTTCTGGGTTATATATTAGCATCTCATCTAGTGATACAGCTTACAAAGGATAACATATTGACGTAGGAAATTTTACACTGAAATGAGCTATGTTTCTGCAGTTACCTGAGCAAGAACATATGGAGAATAGGAAAATGAAAGAAAAACAATTTTCTAGAGCTCTGACATAGTGGATTTGTACAGATGACAGCATATGAAACACTGAACTGAAAGCAAACCCCAGCCACTTTGGACCGCAACTAAGTACCCTTAGATTGAAGTTGATGATGCGCAGTCAATTCAGTGTTTCCAAATTCCTTGTTGGGATGAGCTTCATTCCAAATCAATTAGCAGATGCTACAGTGTGCTGCCAGATAACAAACTGATCTCAGTTAGCAAATAAACACTCTTTCAACCAGACCACTCTAATTTAGGTCTTCTAGGTGCCAGGTGCCCTGGATGTGCAAAATTCCAGAAACTCCTTCAAGCCTCTGCATGTTCCTCCAGTTTAATATGAGGGCACTGGATCTGTCCCACTCCATATGGGCTGCTACTGGGTACTGAGTCATGTTCAACACATCAGTCATTATTTTTTCATCACTTCAGTGTCTGGGACAACAACTGCTAAAATATTACAGCTCTTTGCTAGGGAGGTTTAGATTGGATACTAGGAAAAATTTCCCCACCAAAAGGGTTGTCAAGCACTGGAACAGGCTGCCCAAGGAAGTGGCTGAGTCACCATCCCCAGAGATATTTAAATGAGGCATAGATGTGCTGCTTAAGGACATGCTTTAGAAGTGGACTTGGCAGTGCTAGATTAGTGGTTGGACTTAATATTAAGGTTCTTTTTCAACCTAAAAACGATTCTTTGATTCTAAAATACTTCTTCCCCAGGATAGACGCAGCTGACCAGTGCCAGGGTGGACAGCCTGGATCCAGTCCATGTCCTTCTGGGTGATACAGGTGGCACCTACCTACAGCACTACAAAGTCTGCTTGCTTTGTTCAACACAACCATATGCCACAACCAAAAGACTTATTCCCATACTTCCAAGCAATAATCTCCTGATCTCTCTCCTAATCTCTGGCTTTTTGAGCTGAAGACTGGAAATTTGCTCCTCCGATATCTGGCACAGTTTAATCACTTTACATTTTCTTCTGGATTTTCATACCTATGTCAGTGTTAGCTGTTGACAACACGTGAGATGGCATAACATCTTTTTCCCCCTTTTTAGCCATTTCTGCAGTCTGAGGCTTTCCTTCACATATCACATGGCTGTTTTCTTCTCTTTATATCTGAGGAAGAGTAGGGGGATGCTAAATAAAAATAACAAAATCTTTACCTTAGATGGGGTATATCTTAGACACAGATACAGCTCTGCCGTAGCATTAAAGCTCATGCCCTCCACCTGTGCAGCACACTCAAGCTGGTGACTGCTCAGGTGATGACCTGCTACGTACCTTATTTGTCATGCACCTCTCTGTGCCCTCATCATCAAAAAAATCTGAATATAAGCTTGAACAATTGTCATGAAACCTACAACATTTTATAAATTATGGGGAAAAATGATCTGGAGGATTAATAT
Source organism: Pardalotus punctatus (assembly GCA_013400915.1). Lineage (NCBI taxonomy): Eukaryota > Metazoa > Chordata > Aves > Passeriformes > Pardalotidae > Pardalotus > Pardalotus punctatus. The sequence goes on along the minus strand of VZTX01005232.1, from coordinate 141,241 downwards.
GGAATTTCTCTCCTTGCAACAGGAAAGCTCTCAAGCACTGCTGGTGAGCTATTCAGCTGCGGTCAGTTCTACCCCAGGACATGTTCACAACCTCACACTGCTTATTTTCACAGATGCTCAGCTTTGACTTCAAAACCAGCCCCCACTTTTCACAATTTCAGGCTTTAGAGTGTGACTTTGTAACATACAGCAAGTTTCATAGAGGGCTTGCTAAAGGCTTTCCAGTGTGCTTCTTTTCTTCACCTTCAACTGTCAGCTGCTGGCTCCACATGTCTACACATAATTTGCACAAGCACTTTAAATTAGCTTTAATTTCAGCAACACTAAGTATTACCTTGACCTGTTCCTATATCCTGCTCCCCATAAAGCTGCAGGAACGCCTCAGCTAACCAAAGGAGAGGGTGGTGGAGGCGGAGAGCCAGCAGACTGTGCTTTCTGGCAGCAACAGCAATTTGTGGAGTTGCTGACAATGGCTTTGTACTCAGAAAGCAGGCAGCCTTTCGAACTGGCAAAGTTTTCCAAAACCATTATCTGGTAAAATGTACTCTGAGGACAAAGCAATGTGAGGGTACCATGGGTGAAAACTCTGATCCAGTGCTGTGCCTAACAGCAATCCACTATTTGGATGCCCTCAGACCACACAGCACATGTGTGCATGCCTAGACGCTGGAAAACCCATAAATGTGTCAAAGTTAATCCCTCCAAAACCAGCACAAGCCAAAATTAAGGTAGTGTGTGACAGTTAATTTATTCATTCTTTCTACATGTGGACATAGCATGTTATAGAACAGAATTACTACCACAAAGTATATTTGATTTATATAGCAGCTGAAATAGGCTACCCTGATTAATTCTATTTCATTAGTTTACCTTATTGCAAATTCTCAGTGCATGGCCACACACTTTCTTTACTCACACTTGTCAGACATGCTGCCTTAGATTTCTATTTCATACCTATTATCACACCACAAGTTTGTATTAAACACACCAATGAAATTATCTCCCCCACAGCCTTGTGAGGAAGCCCATCCTTCCATCCCCCAGAAGTGGAGTCTTGCATCACCTGGTCTAAGCTTATACTTTCAAGTCAAATTTCCTAGTGGCTTCATGAACAGCTGCAAGTGCTCAGCCCTTTACAGCAGATTCCACTTGCTCTGGTGAAGGGGCCCAAACTGGGAAAGACTTGTTCCCCCTTTGGTTTGGTTGGCTTAGTTAAACTTATCAGCAGATGATAAAGGGGATAAGATATGACTCAACCACATCTTAGGAAATAATCCACTATGTTAGAGGAGCACACATCGCTGTCTCCACCAGAGCCATGGGATTCTGCCGGTCAAATGCAGACGCAAACACACACATTGCTGTCCCCCACCCAGTCCCCTTGAATCTGTGCACATCACAAGACCCACAGAAATGCCTCAGCTCCACAGCTTGCCTTCCAAGCCTGTGCTGATGCTTATGGCTACAAGTCCTGCAGCCCAAGGAGTAGAATCCCTGACTATAGGACTTTGGGCTGGACCTACCTGCAGCCCCCTCTGCCTTTTTGTTGTGCCTTTAGAAGCAGGATTGTAGTCCCTGCAGGCCAGAGGGTGATTTGCTAGACTATCCACAGCTCTTTAAATAACATTCAAACAGTATCATTTTCTTGGTCCTCCCTGCAGCAGGTGCTGGTCCCACCTGTGCTGGCTCATGGGGGCCTTGGAGTGCTCCGCAAGGGCGGCAGCTGGAGCCGCCACCTCTGAGCCCTTGAGCTATGGGGGTGCCATGAACGGGGCAGGAAGGTGCATACACTCCTTGAGCACAACCTGCAGACACAAGGCAGGAGAAGGGTTTTTCTGTCTGGAGTATGAGGATGGAAATAATATCTCAAAATCAGGCTAATGCAACCAACATGCCTTACAAATACCTTGTAGGCATCTTGATCCTTCCTATGAACCAACTGTCTCTGACTCTTGTGCACAGAGCTGTGGAAAAATACTCTGAAATATAAACACTTTCCAAAGGGAAGAAACTGGTAGCCCTATGAACAGTAAAGCCTGCTCTCCTTTCCCTCCTTTATCATAATAACCTCCTTTCCCTATGTCCTCACTACACCTGCACAGGTGAAAGACTACAGTGTTGTGCTTGGTGCAGAGGTACTCAGGCAGCTGGGTTCTGCTGCTTTTGCAGCGCAGAGGTAATGCTGATCCCTCTTACCTTTTTCCTGTGTGCCAGTTTCACTAAAACCTGTAAGAAAGTATCTGTTAGAGCCCCTACCTCCCCATCAATTTCATCGAACTTAAGTAGGAGCCCTGAAGTTTTATGATAGGGCCTGACAGAGCAGGGCTCTTCTAAAGGTCCAGCATCCCAGACTTCAATCAGTCTAGCTTGACCCAGCTGCTGAAAAAAGCTGGTTGACTGTCAGTGTGTTCCTCCACGATGCCTTTTCTCCTTGGTTGTTCAAAGGTTCCTGTAGCTGTGTAATGAATGAGACTACAAATTCAGCTGATGTAAAAAAAGAAGAAAAAAAAATTAATTTTCCCAGTTGAGTTTCATCTGGACCAAGTCCTGATCTGGTTTATAGCACTGACTGCATGAAATTTCATGCTGGCATGTGAGCTGGCTGGGGGACAATGAATTAATCAGTGGCACTCTGGTTTATGCTGTCATATATGTGGAAATACAGCTTTAGCCAGACTAAATCTTTCCACCATTTTAATATCACTTACCTTAGAAAGGCTTTAGAAGAAGACTGTATTTAACATTTTCATACCTGTATTTTGTGTTAGCTGTTCTCTTAAAGTTAAATTGGCTTTTCATTTCTTCAAATGCTCACCCTTCGTTTAATTTTTAATTCAATTTTTATACAATTGATGAAAAAAGAATAATTTATTAATGTTTTTCTCTAATTGAATGTGATTGTTGTGTTTCTCCCTAGCCTTTCAATCTTTCTTGGTCTCAGAATAGTTCTGGGAGGTGGTATTACAGCTTGTACAAATGGTGGGTTTAGACTTCAGTAATCCTGAGGAAGTAGAAAATCTCCACCTCAGGGAAAGTTTAGTTTATCCTCCTCTAAATCCTTCCAAAATCAAACACACATGCTAATAAATGGATAGTGAAGTTTCATCCAGTGATGAGACTGAATCCAGCCACTCATGAAGCAAAGCCTGAGCAAATGGATTCCCGGATGCTGGAAATGTAGACTAAAAGCAAGGGCAAGCTCCCTAAAGTTGCTGGAGCAGCACTTGAATGGCATCTCACCTTGCAGCCATACCTGCTACAGATGGAACCTGACTGAACTCTGGCACACCAGCTGTGCAGGTCAGCACACTCTGCAGTGACAGCCCACGGCACAGACTGTGACCTTCCCAGCTCTGAGTGTGCCTCCTGCACGGCTCTCGCTGGTCACTTGCTGCTGCCCATCTCATTCTCACAGCTATGCATCGCACAGTCACAAAAGAGGCAGTGAATCTCATTTGTAGGGTCTGCTTCCAGGGGTACAGGTAACATCTAGAAAGATTCCCTGCAATGGACCTCTGCCACTGACTGTGCAGAAGCAATAGATATAGAGAACTCAATAAGCTGAGGCAGTAAGAGGTTTTGGCTCCTTCGCTTTTTACCTTGAAATTGTCTCTCTGTTCACATACTCCCTGCTATCAGCTCAGATGGCAACCCACAGTCATGCAGTCACCTCACATAAACAAGTATGAAACGCTATCAGGAGAACAGAAACTGATTAAGTGTGTCTGTACCACTCAACCTCAGTTGTATTTCCAAATTTTGTGCTTCCTTCATCCTTGGTTCTTATTTAGTGTAATCTGACCTGCCAAAACAGATCAGTGTGATCTGTAACATTATCACAGAATATCTTCTGACATTTTGGCCACTTTATCAGAGGAAATTGCCCTGATTTGTGAAACCTTCAGTAAAATTTAATGTGTATTTCCCTGTATTTTCTTAACAAATTTGCAGAAGAAAGTTCCAGAAGGATATGTAGGCATTTATAGAGTGGTAGCAACATCAAAACGTTTGTCACTGTTGCTATTTATTTATGGAATTTAATTAGGAGAGTACAGAACAGGTTAACTTTCCATCATAGTTGTCTGCTCTGCACAGACACAGAGTGTAATATGACTTAACACAAAGGCATTGGATGAAGCACTGTGGTAATAAGGGGATGAAAAAAGGTGGGGAGGAAGGGGGAGGAACAGTGTGAGGCAATAGGGAACAGAGGTCCTGTGCCTCACCTCACTGACAGCAAAGGTGACAGCAGCCATGTGCTAAGAGGGTCTACATGATTGAAACAATTCAGAAAGGACACCTGTACAAAGATAAACAAAGCAGTTAAGCTGGCAAACAACAATGCTATGAAGTGACATCACCAACCACAGACCATGCCACTTTTGTGATTTTAAACACACCAGACGTGTCTTCTGTTTCAAAAACTCTGAGAGCAGGAACAGGCATTGCATAGGTCACATGTTCATTAAGCACAGCTCTTCATGAAAGTTTTCCAACTGAACTGCTTAGCACAGCAGAGCAACATCCTCCTGTTGCTTCTTCAGTGACTTGTCTCAATGTGCTTTAACATCAGTCTTGGAAAGAGAACAAAAAAAGGAGCCTCAGAGTGGAAGGACTGTGCAATTCTTCATGTGGCAGAAGAAACAATTAACAAACTCTAGTCCTATATCCAAAACAAAAGGGCCGCTTGAAGCAGTGCTCATTGAGGATCAGGCAATCTTTTTAAAATGTCTTTCTTTCTTGAAACACTTTCAAGATTTAGTTAGTACTACTACTACTACTCTTTATAACTACTGTTATACACGTAGCCTGGAGTAAGCTACGTGTATGATATCAGTTTCTCTCCCTTGACCTTGGAGTTAAAGTTTCAGTTTAAGCAGCCAGTTCTGAGTGACTGACTTGACCAACAATTTTTTTCTAGAAGTTGGGCCAGGACTGCACACCCTAAAATGAGGCACACAAAACACTTCATGAGTTTGGAAAAGCCATTCCTTCACTTCCTTTGTGCTAAAATTTGTTCATTATGTTCCCAGTGATTAAGAATCCCAACAATTACCCATTTTCTCCACAGTGCCTCCTGCGCACATCAACTCCGTTACATACATTAGTCAGACCAGGTTATACTCCTTTCAGAGGACCGCACCATGACACAGTATAAAACGTTTGTCCAAAGTGCCCTTAGGATGCAAAGTCCTTGGGAAACTTGGTCAAACCCCCAGCCACTGTGACCTAACAGAGATGTCATGCAGATTCACAGCAGCTTGAAGAAATTCTTCAGTACAGCCCACGTGTGGATTTGCTGCTTACGGTAGCAATGTAGTCCTCTCTAAGAACAAATCCTGTTCCTACTAAATCACTGGTTCAAGACCACACAGAAAACCACATGATCTGATTATTGGCATAAACCAAGCATTTTGACAAGTTTTACTAAAACCAGGTCATGTTTGGAAGATACAAACATCTTCTCAGCTTCGACTATACAATTTTTCTTGAGTCAATTCTGTTCAGCTTCATCCCATTTCCCAGCACCAAAGTGAAACAGAATAAAATGAAATAGAACACAGGAAAAAGAAAAAATACCATAAAACAAAAAAACTCAAAAAAAAAAAAAGAAAAAAAACCCCAAAAAACCTAAAAAGATACATTCCAAATAGTCTGATTTTATTGAAACCATGTTTCCTTGCAGCAGTCTGGCTGCCCCTCAACATTGCAAATATTTATGTTTTTCAATCTATTTCAATTGGAACTTTAATGCTTCACTATTTCCTTATGTGTAAAGACAACCTTACAAAACAAGCCATCACTGCTGACAGGCTTCTTTCTAAAACCAAATATTAATTCATCAGCACATTGAGGGTTCCAAGAAAGGCAGTAAGACAATATGTGTCACAAGCTCCTAATTCAACAGCTTTTTCACAACATCTTCTTATTTCAGGCAAAACCTAATGGATGAAACAAACCTGCAGCTCTTCAAGTAAATATCCAAGACCTCATTAGTTTAAAAATTAGTTTAAGATTCTATAAGCAGCACTTGCTCAGTAACATTTCATTGGTTTTAAGCATCGAAGGTAGTAAACTCTAAAATTAAAGTTCTGAATAAAGAAATTATGGAATATAACTACTTTTGATAATCTCATTACCATTTATTCCTTCTCAAAATAAATACTCCTTTTATTTTTCAAGGCCGGGCTGGATGGAGCTTTGAGCAATCTGGACTAGTGGGAGGTATCCCTGCTCATTGCAGGGGGTTGGAACTAGATGATCTTAAAGGACCCTTCCAACCCAAACCATTCTATGATTAAATCATGCAATAACACAAAAATAGCTAAAGCGTATCAAATAAAAGATTTTGTATGCAGCAGCAGGTAGCATGATAACTGCAGCTAAATCCAGAAAGGATCTAGAACAAAGAAAACTAAGGTTAAGGACAACATCTACACCTAGTGCTTTTATACAACTTGTGTTTGAGTTGAATGGCCTTTGAAACACTCCAGGAATGCAAAAATTTTACTCAATGCATGTACTAAGCTTGATTACAAATTTAGCTTTTATTTTTCTTAATAAGCAGTGGTAGATAAACTCCAACTATAGATACATTACATTTTAACATTCCAAATAAAAGAAAAGCAAGACAGCAATTCAAACACCATCATAAAGTTAATTTAGGGAAAAAATAGGAAGCATCCTACTCTGGACTATTTTCAGGCTTTGCTACCTTGCTTTACCCAAGAAAAAAAAAACAAAGTAGGATTTTCAGAAATAGTTAAACTATAAAAGCCAGTACTTCAGAAGAGGCTAGGATTTTTTTGCAGAGCTCAGGCAGAGATATCTACAACAAAACACTAACTGCCTGCAAATAATGTTTGCTAACTGCATCCCAAGACACTCCAGGGACTTGTAGTCAGAGAAGCTGAGCAACTGGTTGCTCAGTAACATGAAGATGATACTGTTCAGGTGCTTGAACACAGGAATTATTAGTAATGGAAGTAAGAATTTGGTGCACTGGCTTTGAAAATAAGCTTGGTCAAGCCTAAGGAATGAACCAGAGAGATTTGTTTCCTTTCATGTGAACATTTCAGGAGAGAGGTTTTCCTGTTGCAGGCTCAGTATCACCTTTAAATATGATCCAGCGTGTTTTCATATTCTTCAGGCTAAAAACTGGATCTCATCCTTCCTACGAAACAGGCAAAACAAATGCTGCTTGCACTCAAGACTCAATTTAAACACTAATAACTTTGACAGAGTGGACAACTGGCCACAGGGATCCTGCCTGAATCCTCAGCCAGATAGGAAATCAATATTATTCATTCACTCTGTGATTTCTATCCCTATCTCATGATCTATTGGCAATAAGTGTTCTATACATGCTGTAACAGGAAGTAATAAAGTTGTGGAACTACTGCATGATGAACCCACTCAACTGACGATTTCAGACATTATATGCATTACATCAATAATGGAGAATTACAGCATGAAATCAGAAGAAAGCCAGTTTGCTGAGAAAGAGACTCTGCCTAACCCTGTAAATCCTATTACTCTGTTCCAACCTAAAAGGTCAGCTTAAAGCTCTGCTACAGTTTATCACAACACTTGACTTTGATTTTGCACTGAAATAAAACTGCTTATACTGTACAGCTACAGCTAAGAATTTATTGTAGCACTGAGAAGTTTTGCTACCCAAGCAAATTCTGCACAGCTGACCAGCTCTCATCTTTTGAACTTCTGCACGCCATGCAGAAAAACAATGCTGATTTCTGACAACCCTGTGTTTATACTCTTCCTTACATACCTGCTTTTGCTAAAGTTTTCTTCACTTGGAGCGAGTCCTGTGTTGTGGAACTCCATGCCTTAATCCTAAAAATTCAAGAGACTGACTCAATTTCACTGTTTCAACTGAACTACAAAAAAAGGCAAGAGTTTTGGAGTTTTTTATGGTATATGAGTAGAATGAAGTGCAGGGCAGTACTGAATGACTTAGCACCTTCATTTCACAAGGGTGCTTCATGTGGACTCCATACTAAATATTAAGCTTCACAATTATCAAGAGGTTTGAGACCAAATTGTAATTATGGCCATCGTACAGAAGAAATTTAATGCAATGCAAGCAATAGTTCAGATTCCATTAGACAAATCTATATGATTGCCATGGTTTAACCCCAGCCAGCAACCAGTCCCACACAGGCACTTGCTCACTCCTCCACCAGCAGGATCAGGGAGAGAATCAGGAGAGCAAAAGCCAGAAAACACATGGGTTGAGATACAGTTTAAGAGAGAAGGCAAAAGCTCCACACACAAGCAAAAATCAAGGAATTAATTTAGTGCTTCCCATGGGCAGGCAGGTGTTCAGCCATCTTCAGGAGAGCAGGGTCCCATCACACAGCAGTAACTTGGATTCGAATACAAACACCATCACTCCAAACACCCCCCACTTCCACCTTCTCCCCACTTTATATATTCAGTATGATGTTATACGGTCTGGAACGTCCCTTTGGTCAGTTTGGGTCACCTGTCCCAGGTGTGTCTCCTCCCCACCTCCCATGCAACCCCAAATTCCAGGAAGTGTGGCAGTGTACCCTCACTCTGCCAAAAAAAGACCACAGCCAAACCAGCCCAATAATCCAATATTACTAAAATGTAATGGAAACTGTCTGCAAGTATGGAAATATTCTAGTCCCCTGCCTAAATTACTTCAAGGCCTGCGCATATTTAAAGCTGAACTTACTTGTGTTACTATGCATTTATTGATTAGGATCTTGCAAAGGGAAAAGCAACTTCATTGAGAGCTAAGAGGCCAGTACCTTGTGTTTTCTGGTTCAAGTTACAGTGAGAAGCATCATGTTAACGTGGTGCTTCTATGTGTTAAATGTGGTGTTATTTAAACAAAAATTTGTTCCTTTGAAACTGAGAGCAAATTACAGAAATGACAAAAAACTTGTAACATAAGACGCCTTATTCAAGAATTCCCATATTTCTTCCTCACAATCATATATTGCATTTTTATGTCATATTTTTTCATGACTAAATTTTATCATATTAATATCAAGTAAATGACAATAATTATTTGGGTTTCAGAGCAGTTTAAAGAAAAGTACAGCATAATATCCCTGGAGCTGAGAATTTATGGTATCTAGCCATGTACTGAGTAACAGTCACCCCCTCAGTACATCTTTGAACTTCAACTTTCAAACGTTTCTTCATTCCACTAGCCTTTTCACATATTCTTGTACTGATATTTGGAATAAAAAGGAAGCCAGAAAGAGGTGTGTGAGTTTGGTTTAATCATCTGCAGCACTTCTGTGCATTTTTTAGTTGACGGCTCAGCTTCAATCATATATGCTGTGGTAACTGTATAAAACAGACATAAGAGACGTGTAACACCTACCAGAAACATGAGAACAATTTCCATCTTTCTCTTTTTTATTTAACCACATAAGTACATGTCAACAGTTGGCATAAACTTCATAAAAATACAGTACCTTTTTGTGCCGAAACACTAGTCACAATGTTTATATAAATTTTTTTTTTCCTGCTTCCTTGAATTCAATTAACATTTTAAAAAGTGACTTCCCAAAAGCCCTTTTTTTGTGAGTTTCCTTATAGAAATTTTTCCAAAATCTATTCTGTAAAAGTTAAAAAGCTAATGCATCTTCAGCCATTCTCCCCCACCCTCTCAATAAAACAGATTTTAAAAAAATAAGACGTTTTAGAATACTGATCAGTTGTTATACTACTACTTTATCACAGGTTCCCATTTAATTGACACTGTTACAGGTGTGATGGATGGTGTCCCTACAACATCCAGTATCACCAGATGCTATTAGAGCTAAAAAGACCAGTCATATCAATAGACTGATGTGAACAAAACTGAGTTGAAACAAATCCAAACCATGAATGATACATGGCGAAACATCAGACCTTAGAAGTCTTACTTCTGCTGTAGAATCACAATTACTGTGATAGTTCCCAATGGCAATAAACATACAAAAATTCTACCAAGTCCGTTAAACAACTAAAGGGTGTCCTCGCACTGGGTATCTCGGAAAGTGAGTTCTCTATTATCTAATTATTACACTGGTGAGACATCAAGATGACAGAAAAACAGCAGAACCAGTCTAATAATGCTGGAGCAATTATACCCACAAAACTGACTACACCCATATCACAACTGGGATAAATTTCATTTTTCTTTAATGCTGATGATGAAGTCCAGGCAGGATCTAATATATGGGGAAAGGAAAAAGGGCATTAAATTTTGAAAGTAATTTCTTATCAAGTTAGGCGCTGAAGGTCTAGTTAAGGCAGTGAAGGATTTATTTTAGTATCTTTCTAAGGCTATGACAGATTTTTCCTGAATAAAGCATTTTCCCTTAAAAATTTCATGTATATTATGCCAGCTTATTCTGAATGCATAAGAATGCTAAAAACCCTTGGACACTGAGAAGCTAAACTATTGCTTACAGCAAATATTACCCTTATTAGTCTTCTTTTTTAATATCAATAGGATTCCAATAACATGCACCAAAAAATGAAGTTTCAAGTCCGCCTACAAACTTTTCCATAGCTACTTTCAGCTCTTTTTGGATCAGTGTTAAATAAAATGTGCAAACATATAATCATTTGCATAGCAAATCTCAAGGGACTGACCCTGAAATAGAAATCCAAACTGTTAGGTTTAAGATATTTCTATAATCAGAATTCACTTAAAATGGTAAAAAATAAAGTACACGTTTTTCCATTTTAAGTCTAGTAAAAAAGGTATTTCTGATTTAGAATTCTTACAGTTACTAGTGTAAGGATTTGAAAGACTGATGCTTCATTGCATTGAAATGTTATTCCTTTGGAATCTTCAAGACTCTGTAATTGCTGTTTTCAAACACTGTGATGAAATATGGCCTGGAATCCTTGCTCATAAGGGTACATAAAGGAATTTTTCCTTTATTAGCAGGATCTTCGACATCCCAAATTTCAGGCATACTGCAGCCAGGCCTAAAAAATAGGAATACAAAAAGAAATGAAGAAATGCCATAAAAAACCATGAACCTTGCTTCATAGTGCTCCATGAATGCTTGATTATACCATCTGTATTTTTTTAATGTTTGCCTTTATACTAGAAAAATTATCAGATTACAAAATCAATAAATGTAGTAGTAATTTTTAAATAGTACTGAGAATGTGTAAAATGCATCTGGCTTTTGAGGTTATGTAATTAATACAGAATTAATTTGGAGGAGGAAGTACACAAAACAACAATTATACAATACATTATACATTACCAGGGACCCTTAAATCTTATAAAATGGAGGGTCGTATACACATTCCTAACATTTCTAAAGAAAATTCAGGAAATAAAACACCTTAAAAAAGTAATAACTCCTTGTTTTTTATAAAAGATTGCAGCCAACATTAATTCCCCATATAGCTGTCTTTCAAAGTTAGAAATACTGAAAATATTCTAATTTTATCAAATATATTAGGAAAGAAATTGTACAGATACATTTAATTTTACTCTAGATTATAAGAAAATAAAATCAAAAATCCAAACGAACTGTATTCTGGAGGCCAGAAAGAAAAATAAAGGGGGGAGAAGGGGAAAGAAAAAGCATAGCTCTTTCTGAAGAATAGCTTAAATGTGAAAAAAATTTTAGTGATTATTATTGGTCACAATATGCTGGTGCTCCAACTATCTTTTACTCTGCATCATTATTCATACTAGGCTTTCATTATACACACACATCTGTTCTTGCCATTACGGAATAATTATTTCTTTCCTTTGTAAATCTCTTCAGTGTTTTACAGTGAAGCTTACAAATATATACAACACAGCTTTCCAGGTGCACACCAAGAACACAGGGTTGCTAATGAGGGTAAAGTAAATTATACCAATTACTGTCTAGGGATGCTGGACAAAAATGTGTTTTGGACATTTTTAATAAATAAATCACAAATCAACATTTCAAAACTACCACCTGATATGAATCTTAGACTACATATTTGAGCAGTGTATCATTCTTGTGAGAAAGAGGGAGATTACTCACTTTTTTCTGCTTACACACAATGACTCTTCAAGGATATAGTAATTCACTCCTAGTTTTATCAAATCCCTTTTTACTTGGTTTGCAGGTTTTCGACTGTACATGGAATACACCACTTTAGTTCTGGCCCTTCAAAAAGAAAAATCTAAGAGTTAGCTGCAATACAGCATGAAAATGTAAGCTTTAATTTCACAAGAAATCTATGCTAAAGCAAAGTTTACATTAATAGTGCCATTTGCTTAAGTGCGATCATGTCTTCACAAACATAATGATTCCAAGAACAACCTATACAGCCCTTTGATTCTCCTGTAGCAGGAGACAATTTTGAAACAAGATTCACGGTTACTGTGAACTCAAAGTGTAAACATGTCAAAGCAATGCATCCACCATGTCATACTCAAGGCTAGAAACGACCTTGCTTCAACTGGAGGTGATCAGAAGGCATCAATCCTCTGCTGAGTCTCTCCACAAAAGATCACCCTTACTACATGTCACTGTGGTCATACTGTCTTGCTTGGACATTTTGAAATGCAGAGTGCAAGACCTGGTGTCCGCCTACGGTGATCAAGCAAAATCAGCACTTGCACACCACGATCCTGTTTTGGAACTAGATGACCTTCAAGGTCCCTTCCAACCCAGGCCATTCCAGATCACATTCAGTAATATCCTCCTTTGAATGTGCAAAGCATGACACTGTTAACTCCCATTCATACTCTGGTACTTAATCCAAGGGAACCTACAGTGATCATCCAAGTCCAACTGCCTGACCAATTCAGGGCAGACCAAAAGCTTAAGCCAGTTAATGCCAGACAGAGAACTGAAGACATAAGACATGTAAAACGAATCCCTGGCCTTTCTCTTTTATCCCTCTCTATCTTGCTGTTTTCTTGTGTTGGAGTTTTTTTAAGCAGTTTCACCAAATTAACAAAAAAATGAAGTTACAGTACTAAATTTAGTGAAAGAAATTCATGACCTTTTCTGATAAATCAATTTCAATTTAGAAAAATATCCTGATCTTGAAAATAACAAGAGTACAAATCTTAGTAATTGCATTACAAAATTTCAGCTTCAATTAACAAGTTATCACAAAAAAATGACAGCCAATCACAGAAAGCTGATAGAAATAACTAAACTGTCTATCTTGGAAAAAAAAATCAAATGTGTCTACAACATCAGGAATAACTAGAATAAAGAAAGGATATAATAGCACACATTAAATCCAATTCAATAATTAAATTCTGATTTTTTTTGTATGTGAGTTTGAAGTCATATCTGTCCCTAGAGTATATTTTTTCTGATGAACACAAATCCAGAAGAAATAATGCATGAGTTTTCACTCTGTCTAAAATAAATCCAGTTCTATGAGGTTTTAACAAATTTTACAAAATTACATGATGCCATTTCTACTGTATATTACAAACATTATGAGAATAAATTGCAGATACAAATAAAACCTCAACTGCAAAATTCACCTTAATCCTGCATCTTCATAGTGAGGATGATTTACAATAGGACGAAGTGTAGACAATTTAACACTTGCCATTGTAGGCATTGCTCCCGCAAAAACTGCATCTGAAATACATAATGAAAGGCATTTTTGAAATGAAGAATGAAACAGAGAAGCAATTCAAACATCTGAACAGAAATCCTGTAGAAAAACCATGGAGAGGGTAGGATGCTCTTTTTTTTTAAAGGCAGTACGTGGCATCAACAGGAAATGCACAAAATCAATTTTTTAGCGTTTTTAACCTTAAACTCAATATAAGCCATTAGATAACTCAGCATCTAAGAACGGAAATTTAATACGTCTTTTATTGAATGGATAGAATAACATATTCATTATAATATATATGAATATATATATCTATATATTCATTATAATGTATATAAATGGGCAACAAAATCTCAGTCCACTAGGGCTTTAACATATTTTCCTTCTAAAAAGGCAACTACTTTGTTTCCAACCAGTTTTCTGACACATTTTAGGAAAAGGAGAGGCGCAATCACAGTACGCACACATTTTTAATTCTCTTCTAACAAAATGCTGATCACGGACCCACATACAGGGCCAGTGTCATTTAAGCAAAAACCTACTTTAATTGGACTTGGCAAAGACACTTTTGTTGAAAATACTACATCAATGGTTAGAACCTCCAGATCAGTAGCCTGGGGTCTAACAAAGCAAACTTTTGGTGGTGTTCTTACATTGGAGATGGCTTTTATGTGGACAAGTAGATATGACTTAGCTTTAGGACAGTCCCAAGGCAAAGCCATGGATAGTATCAACACCTCTGCAGTCATTCATGACAGGTTCCATGGTTTGATCTCACAGTAAATGGGGAATAGCCGCCATTTTTAAATAGTTTACCTTGTCTGGTATTGACTTTTATCCACTCTAAAAGTTCTTCCTGTGGCAAATTGCTAAATTCTCCCATGATGTTCCACTGAGTTCGAAGGTTTGCAGATCCCTCTATTGTCATCAATGCTAAAATAGCAAAGACCAATGTTTTGGGCTGGATTTTATAGAAGAGCCATCCAAACAACTGAAATGCAAGAATCAATTAATTCCTAGACAACAATTCTGTAATGTTGTATGCAGAACAATTCATTTTTATTTCCCTACAAGGAACCTAACATATTTTACATTATGAAACATCTCTGCTATTGCTTTTCCACTAAGCTTCATAGTATTAAAATATAATTCAGAATACAATAACATAATATACAATACATAGGAATTATACTCTGAAATATCACAAGAATTATTCATGTTTACCAAATACTGGACATTACAATTGGAATTTTTAAAAAAATTCACATTAATGTGAACTTATAAATTTGCAGCTCAAAAGTAAAAATCTGCAAGTAAAGATGATTTAATAAAGCTAACTGGACTTTAACAGTATTTTATCTCCTGTTTACATCTAGAGGTTTTATCTGTAGTATGCAAGTTAAAGATTTTACTGCAAACTTCTGAAACATATCAGAAAAACAGACTGTGGGGATAAGAAGTTTAACACTGCTTTATATTCTACTCTTCCCTTTCTTGAACTGGGGCTTGCATTGTTTCGTAAAGACAATTTGCTAGAGGCTCTAAGCAAATATTCATAAATATGTGAAATGGGTAGTTAAAGTAGTACTAAATTTGCTGTGCTTAGTTTGAAAAGGAACACTTTTTATCATGCATATTTGAACTAAACCTTAAATAAGAAAGTATAAAGTACATTTTTTCCCAACCTATTTTTAATTAGGAGGCTTCACACTTCAAAAATATCAAATCTGCACTAAATAAATACATTTCATTCATTCATTTCAGTCATTCATTACCTGTTTGTTTTTTTTAATTAAAGCATGAAACTATAAAATAAAGTCTCTCAACAGAAGTTCCCACTAGGCTGACTACACCAATTAGGTAGCGTGTGTAATCTTTCTTATAAACTAACCACAAACTACCTTAGATTATTAAAATTCTCCAGCCATCTCTCCAAAAATACAGCGAGCTCTACTCTCATCCTTAAAGACTCACTAAACACTTTAAGAAGGACAGCAATACTATCTAGGGAAAGTGAATATACCAAATAGGCCTGACCACTGTGTGGATCTGAAAGGATGAAGTAAAACGAATTCATTTCTAAGCTGCTCTACATGAGCAAACCTCCTTTTCACCAGGAGTTGCAAAAATGTCACTTCATGGGCATGTTAGAACTTTGACAATTCCACAGCTTTTCAAATCTAAGAAAATTATATTCCTGTCATGCTTTTATAAAACCTCATTGATGTTCAAAGTCTCTGAATTTAGCACTATTTTGTTTACATAAGGAGCCTAGGATGGCAGAATATATATGCAATGCAAAAGAAGCATTTCTTTTATGGGATGCTGTTCCTCGTGGTTTTTTTAATCAATTCAAGGTTTTTAGTTGTTTTTTTTTTTCCAAATGAATACTTTAAGTCTTTCTCCAGCCATTTTATTTTGTTTTCAAAATTTCCACTCAGGATAATATAATTTCCCCTAACAGAAAGAGCACATGTGTGGATCTAAATGGTCAAAAGTCTGAACAGAAACAACAGCAGACTTGGGCCTAACTTGAAGCACAAACAGTAAATTAAATGACAAAACTGAACAGATCCCTAATTTAATTACTCCTCTTTGTTCAACTTAAGCGAAGTAAAGGTTCTAATCACAGGTTTCTAATACTTAAAATGCAGTTTTACAGAAGAAGGGAGTTACTCCCTTTGCAAAGATGCAGCTACTTTATGTTTTTATTTCATTAAAAATCCTTTCTTGAAAATGTGCTATAAAGTGAATTACTTTCCAATGAAAATCAACATTAGGTCACTTTTTTTCATCAGAAACCATTCCAGACAATGAAAAGATTCTTTATTAGAAAAAGAACATTATCATTTTTATTGCCCATCAGCTGCCACAAGCTGATGGTAATGGAAAAATGGAAAGTACAGGGAGTCATGCAATGGGCTGAAAGAATATGACATAGAAAATTTCTTTTCCATGTGCAAATAATAATTTTTAGCCTCAAAATAAATTAGATATACTAACATACTGTCATACCACTGCAGATAAACTTTCATGGTCTGCTAGAAGCAAGGATAGTGTTAACCTCAATTACAGTAAGATAACTGCCTATGTTATATTTGCTTAAATTTTTCTTGCATCAGTAAGCGACAATTTGATTTTACAAACTTATACTTCATTCAAACATCTAAAACTTTACCCCAATGATAAATGTACAGAGTGTAATCAATCATTTGGTCACAAGTCTCATCTTTCCCTTCTCACAATTCTCCATTCAAGAAATTCTGGATCAGTATTGCATGTACAGTCAGATTTTTCTCAAAAAACTACTTCTGCTCAGCAGCCAGCAGGATAGAAAAAGCTCATTAAAAAAAACTTGGTGTTTTCCTGGCCTTACAAAAACAAATCAACCAACCAAAATGAGAACCAAAAAAAAAAAAAGTTTTCTTATTGCTTGCTTAAGTCTTAGAAGTGATATGCTCAAGATCAACAACCTTATGCCTTATGGGCCAGTGTTTCTCTACCATGCTGAAGCCAGTCCTGTATTACCTGGAAAATTACCAGCCTCTGCCTACTGAAGAAAGCATACACCAGTCAGACCAGAAAAAAATCCAGCTTGTCTTCCCTGGGTATCAATCAGCACCAACCTAGGGAACATGCTGAACATACTGAATCTTCACTAATAATAAGACAAGGAAATCGATTTTATTTTCACTTACACTGTTTACCTAAAGTTGGGTACACTTGAACACTGCTCCTAAGGCCCAGGCCAGGACCAGGATATTCCCAGGCTGTACTTTATGAGGCTGCTGGTCATTCATCCCCTTCTGCACAAAATAAATGTCTGAAGTGCAGCAATCTAAAACCCTTCCCTAGCACTCATGACCTATTTCTTTCAAGCCAACTATGCCTACATGATGCTGCAACGAAGGAAGGAAAAGTCACTGGACCAGAGTCACCTGGTCCAACAGGGGAGCTCTCAGAACAGGTTATCATCTACAATTACAGCTTCCTGAAAAGCTTACTCTCACTCTACAATAGGAAACAGCAGAACAACTGAAGGGCCAAATTGCAGTTGGAAGCAGCAGAAAAAAAAACATTGACAAAATACTCTGAACCTGTCCTCCCTTCTAATATTTACACACTGATGACATGTAGCATCTCCCAAGATCCAACATGCAACAATTATGAAAAGCACTGGCATTCATTAACTGGCCTGATGACCTCAGCTGCAGTACTAAAAACCCACAGCAATCCAGGAAGAATTAGTTAAATGCTATTACACAGGCGCTTTTAAAAAAAAAAAAAAAAATCGCCACGTGGCTAAAAAAACAGTACAGATTTTACTGTGACACAAAATATATAAATTCTGAACTTCACTACAAAACTATGGCTACTAGTACTACTTCTACCACCACAACCAACAGGGCAGAAAAGCCCATCAAGAAAGACACAGTTTAAAAAAAATCCTAAGAATAAATCAACTTTGGACAGAATTAATTTAAATCATAACTGTTATATAAAAATCACATGTTAAAAGAACATTTTTTATTTTGTTTTTCTGACTTTTGAAATGCAGCTTCATTTCAAATTACTCAGAAACACCTTATGAAAGTTCACTTAGAAAAATCTAACCAGTGCAACTGTTATTGCTTAAACAACCAGACCACATAAAAGGATGCCAGCATTTCAAGAACACCTAAGAGCTGGAAAACCTAACACTTGGAGACCCTTCCAGAACAGCAAGCATGTAGAAGAAAAGTAAAGTTTTCCTAAATCCCAATGCTTAACTACAAGGTGGCTAAATAAACAGGTTTTGACAAGTTCTTAGCATTTTATATTTTAACTGTACAGATTCATTTAATGTTGGCAAACGCTCAGCACTTTCACCTAGGCCAAATACATCAGGCATCAAGAAAGTGATGAACACAACATTTAAGCAGATTGATACTGTGTAACCTGTCCAGTGTTATAAAGAACTGCTGTTCCCTAAATATCATTCAGGAAGCAATTTAGTTTTCTGGAAAACAATCATTTGTTCAGCTGGCTTTACATGGGATAGCTTTCTCCTCTTTGCATAATTATATCTCATTCACTCATCTTTCCAGTTATTTGGCACGGCTATCAGTTGTTTCACAGACAGGAACTGCCTTCACCATACCACCCTAATCCAGCTTTGGACACTTTCTACAAAATCACAGCACCGTGAAGGGTGACAGGGACCTCTGAAGATTCAGCCCTGCGGCTTGAGCAGGGTGACCCAGAGCCATGTGCCCAGGTCCACATCCAGCCAGCTCCTGAATACCTCCAAGGATGAAGACTCCACCACCTCCCTGGGCAACCTGTGCCAGTGGCGTCGTCACCCTCAGACTTTCCAGATGTTCAGAGGGAACTGATTGTGTTTCAGCATGTGCCCATCTCCTGTGGTTCTGTCTCTAGGCACCACTTGGAAGACCCTGCCATTCCTCTCAGTTCATTATCACCAGCAAACTTGCTGAGGGTTCACTCTGCACCATTGTCCAGGGTGTTAACAAAGACATTGAACAGTCTTGGACACAGCACTGGCCCCTCAGGTTACTGACCTTCAACCAGACTTTGCACCACTGATCGCCCCTCTCTGGGCCCAGCTGTTCAGAGGGTTTTCAGTTTACCTCCCTGCCTGCTTCCCAAAGGACTACTCACCCTACTTTTGCTGCATGTTCAAAGCTTCTAAAACAGCTATTTAAATAGAGATCTAATCACATTCACTTATCAAAAACACAGATAATGAAACATGGAAAGTCTGTTCTAAGACTTTTTATATCTGGAGGAAATCTAGTAACATTTAATGTCACAGATGATTTCAAAGTAGAAAGACTAAATTTGAGTTAGGCATATGACTTTTAAGACTGAAAGGTTTTCAACATGCAAGTCTTCAAACAAGATTTCTGGAAAAATTAATAGGCAAAAATATGCAAGGCAATAAGCTCTGAAGAGCTGTGAAAACACAGTGTAAACAAAGTCAAACACTGGATAAAATTAATAGTCAATAAAAACCTGCAGTGGCATAGAGGTGTACAAACACAGTAAAACCTAGTATATGTCTCCCTGTGCCCAAGCTCAATACACAGCACGTTAACTCATATAATAATGCAGTTGGACAAGTTACATAAAGCAAGCTTTTTCCATTATTTGGGAAAAGGGGAGAATGGAACCATTTTCTGACAGGCAATATAATCTGGTTTATTTTTATCTGGTACCCTCAGATTCAGCAATTACACACAGAGAAATCTGCTTTAAGACAAATATCTGTGTAATACTGTAAGTACTGAGATAGCTACACGGTAAAAGAGACCTTACCTGTTTTGAACACACCAAGGAAGCCATAACACACAGATGTGGTGTTAAAAACAGTTTTAGTCTCATGATTAAAATTGCTAGGACACTGTATGCCAACAGCTGCAATGCATGGAATACCAGCTGAAAAGAAAAAAAGAAACCACAAGACACAGAAGCATATTTTCATACTTTTCATTACTGCCTGAAACATACAACTTCATTTTCAGTATAGCTTAAATGATGAGCTTGTCTGAAAGAGTACAAGTCAAACTCTATTCATATTTCAGATGGTGATAATGATGTTCTGCTATCTTTTATCTATAGCATATGTAATATGCTAAGGAATAAAACAACAAGAAGGATAAATATTAACAATAAAAGAAAAATGAGCTAGAGAAATGGCTAGCTATTTAAAAAATCCTTAGACATGAACAGGGAATTATATATGCAAAATTTCTTGTATAACCTCTTTATAGAAGTTAAGAGATCTTTCTTTTTAGTGCCCAAAATACCCAAGTACAGAATAAAAGAAGCAAATGAGATCATCCTTGATAATCACACAACCAGAGGCAGCTTGCTTTAGTATTCTAAAAAGCATCAGAGATGTCACTCACTATTCCTAACATTAATCTATGTTATTCGTCAAACTGCTGTGCAAAATCAGAGGCATTTTTGCAATCAGTGCTTTTATCTGATTATCACAGAATCATTTAGGTTCGAAAAAGCCTCTAAGATCAAATCCACTCATTAATCTAACACTGCCAAGTCCACTGCTAAACCATGTCCTCAGTGCCACATCTACATGTCTTTAAATGCCTCCAGGGATGGTGATTTAACTCCTTCCCTGGGCAGCCTGTCTCAGTGTTTGACAACAGTTTTGGCTATTTTTCCTAATATCCAATCTAAACCTCCCCTAACTTGAGGTGAAACCATGACAGACATCTAACAACTCCCTGAGCCACCTGTCCAATGTTTAACTCTCATTGTAAAAAGATTTCTTCCTAATAGTTAGTCTAAATCTACCCAATTCCAGTTTAAAGTCCTTATCCCTTGTCCTGTTGGAACAGACCCTGCTGAAAAGTTGTCCTTGTCTTCCTTATAGGTCCCCTTTAAGCAATGAAAGGCCCCAGTTAGGTCTCCCTGCAGCCTTCTCTTCTCCAGGCTGAACAACTCCAACTCTCTCAACCTGTCTTCACAGAAGTGTTCTATCCCTCTAATTGATTTTTGGACCTCCTCTGGACCTGCTATAACAGGTCCATGTTCTTCCTGTGCTGAGGGCTCCAGAGCAGGACACACTACATTGCTTTGCATATTTTTACTAAAAAGAACCAAGTGTACTACTATATTTATTATGGCATATCTCAAAACAGAACTGGAACATTACACATCATGTGAAACCTCAGTAAAGGAACTAATCTCCTTAGTGTCCATGTGGAAAATGGAAGGTCCAGCCTAATTTCAGTGTCTTTTTGTACAGCTACAGTAAAAGTCCAAGATTCCTCTCTTGCACAGTCACACCCATTAGCCAGTATATTCCTTTGTTCAACATTCCAGAGTTATTCTGGTGACATACCAGACCCAACTTAAAATGTGAGAATTAACATTGCAGATACTTAGCTTCAAACAAACCATATGTATCAGCATCAGCCCATTGCAACCTGCATTTCAATACTGAGTATTTGCATTAACATAGGAATAAAATTGTGCAGAAAAAAAAATCTTACCTCACCATGGTTAAAACGTTCTTCTCTGAAAAAAATAACAACCCAAAACCCACCATTATTTATGTACTACAGAAGTACTATTTTTTTAAAAAATCATCTCTAATTGTATTAGACAATGCAACTAATTCAGCAAGCACAAGTAAAGTGTTAGAATATTTTTTCCCCTCTATGCAATTTTTGAAATAAATTGCAAATCAGTAATTATCTTCCTCAATCCCTGTATCTATTTGGAAATCTCAAATAATGATTTTAACAGTTTTTTAAAATTAGTTCCATGAGATGAAACACAGGTATCTTTATAACCTGGAAGAAAATAATGGAGAAAAAAGAATTTGAATTCACAATTTACAGTAAAAAAGTGAAAAGGCACATAAATAAATATTGGTTTAGGAACAGAGCAGAAAAGTAAATCATTAAATATAAAATCTATGCATAAATGGGTTAAGATGTCTAAAACAGCTTTAGCAGCTAACCTTAGTTTTAGTCATAATATAACAACACAATTTAGAGTACATCCATTCATTTACTGAACTGCACATATCTAACCTTTCAAAAAGGACCAACATATTGTAGAATTCTGAATGATGTAGCATATAGCAAATCAAATGACCTTCCAGCAGAAAATTCAGTTTTATATTGAAAAAGAAGACCATACTTACTTTTCGTATCGGCCTGTGTGAGATAAGGACCACATAATATATTTAATTGCCTGAAGAAAACAAGAGACAACAGAAAGCATGGACAAACTTTCAAAATAATTTTGAAGCATTTTCAACATTTGCTAAATTAAACTACACCGGGGTAATCTCTTTTTGAGACAATGCTAAGATAAAAGACATGTAACGTTTTAGCTAAAACTTCTTTTAGAGGATGTTTAATTAGCCAGGCAGTTAGCAGTTATCCCATCTGTTCCTGTGCAAACGCTAAGTTGTTTTTACACAAATTATACATAATCAAATTTACAAAAACAGTTATAAACTCCAGTTATAGTATTCATCAGCTAAACAACAAATTTTTTTGGTGCTTAACATAAAGCAAGTTTTATCACAGGCTCAGGACTGGACCTTTGCAAAAATCTTTATAAAGAGAAGACAGAATTTTAAATAAATTATTTTGAAAATCTCTATTTCTTCTAACTGTATTGGGTTTATGTGCCAAGGTTTTGATAGCAAGGCACTGCAGGTGTGGCTTCTGTGGGAAAAACCAGGGGCTGCCCCCATGTCAGAAAGAGCCAGTTCCAGACAGCTTCAAACCAGATCTACCACTGGCTAAAGCTGAACTCATCAGTAATACTGATGGGGCCTCTACTGATAACATGTTCACAAAAAGGTAACTGTGCAGCAGGTTTAAGTGAAAGCAGTGAGAAAAATGGGAGTGAAAAAACCCTGAA
The DNA here is from genome assembly GCA_013400915.1 of Pardalotus punctatus. NCBI lineage: Eukaryota > Metazoa > Chordata > Aves > Passeriformes > Pardalotidae > Pardalotus > Pardalotus punctatus. The sequence goes on along the minus strand of VZTX01005232.1, from coordinate 118,246 downwards.
GTCACCAAGGTCAGTGAAGAAGGGGGAGGAGGTGCTCCATGAGAAGCATGAGACTGCAGCTTTTGGAGAATACCATGGTGATTTTTTTTTCCTCTGAAGCCCCATGAAAGATTACAGACAGACAGACATTCACCTGCAGCCTGTGAAGGATCCCATGCCAAAGTAGATGGACACGCCTTGAAGGATGCTGCAACCCCTGAGAGCCCATAAAGGAGCAAGCTCCTGGCAGGAACTGCAGCTTGGGGACAAGAGCCCACAAAGCAGCAGGTTTCCTGGCAGAAGCTGCAACCTGTGGGGGGGACCCATGCTGGAGCAGTCTGTTTCTGAAAAACTGTACCCCATGGAAAGGACCTATGCTGGCCCAGCTCTTAAAAGAACTTCAGCCTATGGAAGGGACCCACTGAACCTGGGGATGAGGGAAAGATGGTTTAACTCTTGGTTTTATTTCTTGCATTCCTACTCTATTTTTAATTGACAAAAAAATAGATTGATCTTCCTCAATTCAAGTCTGTTTTGCTCATGACAGTCAATCAGAGAGTGAGCACCCTGTATTTATCTTGACCCATGAGATTTTTCTGCCCTTCTTTCCCCATCACACTGAGGGTAGAGAATGGCAGCATGGCTTGGCAGGCACCTGGCAGCCATCCAGGGTTACCCCACCACACAAACATCTTCCCATCTCAAATAAATAAATAGCAATCCCTTTAAAAAAATGGAAATGTAAATTCAAAGTAAAGGTGACTCATTAAATCAATCACTTACCCTTTTGATGATTACCCCAAAAACCACCAGAACAACTGGTAATAGCAGAGTCTTTGTGTATCTTACTGGAGTCTACAATGGAAATCAACTTCATTAATTACTTTCCTTCATCTATAATTATTTCAATCACCATTTTAAAGAAAATAATATAAGGAGCTCTTCCTGGAGTAAAATGTAAATGTAAACTCCACCCAGCAATCATACTAAAGACATAATACTAAAGTCATCGGTAAATTATTTCTTGTTCTTTGGCAAGCCACCCAAAGATGATAAATAAATTGTATCTCATCTGAATTTGAGTACTACGGGCTGACTAACCTATAAACATTCTACATGCATATCTAGATGCTTATAAACTAAAAGTCTAATAATGCCACATTATGAAGCCTCAATGCTGTTCTGTAGTCTAAACCTACCACATACAGTACTTGCAGCTCTCAGTACACTTTCCATATAATCAAAACCAGGTACTGCCCCATAAAATCTTGTTTGCAGAACTGTAACCTTTCATTTATTCCTGAGGAAGCACTTCTTTCATTCAAGCAAGCACATTTCTTAGATCCAAATCAAAACACTGCTTTGGTTTAAGTTAATTTAAATGCAATAAACCCAGTCAAATCTAGCTTTTGTTCATTAATTTATCTTTTCACAAATAAGCTCTTGAACTTATGATGGCAGTAGGAAGTGTGGTTCTCCGATGTTTTATGTTAGAAATGAAGATAAAGCAAGAAGTTCCCTGTTCCACAATCACATTTTTTGACCAAATTACCTCTTTTTCCATGAAATCAAACTCGGCAGCGCAGGTATACATTAATGTATCAAAATCCTTGTAGCCAATAAATTTAGATTTCAATATATTTCCTATATGAGCCTGGAAAGATATACAGGAAAGTAATACCAAACTGTAGTAAGCAAAAACTGTCCTGTTTTCCACAACAAAGTAGTATAAATATGAGAAATTATATTGTATGAGAAATATTTAATTACAACAGAAGTTTACACCACTTGCAATATTGTCGTAAGAGCATCAAAAACCTACTTCCAACATATTAAATAAAATCTTTGAGTGTAACACAGATTGGACGGTGTTAAATAAAAGGCAGAAAACAGCAGGAAAAAGGGTGATACCATTGTGATTGGATTCAACACAAGTATAGTTTTGCATATCCATATTTTAATATATGAGCTTCCTGTCTTTTACCCCTTGATACACACTGTAGACAGGTTTTTAACAATAGAAAAAAGGGGCTGAAGTACAGCAAGAAGACCTTGTTACAAGCATTTCTAAACTGTAATAAAAATTAACTTCAAAGAAGGGTGATTTCACAAACAGAGTAAATAAAGAAAAGGCGTGGGTAGAAGATACCCAAAACAAACAAAGCCCGATAAATCCACATTTAAAAACAAACACATAGAACATTGACTAACGCAAAAGTAAAGACATTTGTGTTTTCACAAATTTTGGTAATAACATCTCAAATTATAATACATAGTGAAAGAAAAAGTAAACATACAACCTCCCTCCCACTTCTGCAAAACAAATACTGGAGATTCATAAAAGTATATTGGTAAGATGTTAAAAATCAAATATGAAGAACTATAAAATTTTTGAAAGACACCAACCAGATACTCTGATAAGAGAACTTACATCATCAGCTATTCCAAATGCAAGAGAAGTCAGGTATTTCAAGGTGACTGTCCCAAATAACCAGGCACATCCTTCAATGACCTTGAAAAATATACTTAGAATTAAATGAATATGTCTTTAACTTTTACAAATTTATTCTTTTTTAGAAGGCTTCTTAAATTTAGCTACTAACTGCAAACTCTCCTATGTCATTACCCATACATAGAGTCATTTCTAATCAGTGAACCCTCCCAAATGTCAGTACACTGAAGTGTGTTTTTTTGTATTTTCTGTTATAGCTGAAGTAATTTTGTGCAACTGATTTACACTACAGCTGTACCACTGCACACAACATTGTAGCAGAGGGGGCACCAAATGTATCTTTAAACAGGGGCAGCCTCACTGTCTGTTCCATCTGTTTGCACACACCAGTGTGTAGGATTGTTTTTGGACAAGAGTTGCTCCGCATTATCAGGTTGTGCTACCCTGGTAATTCAAATCTTTGCAAGAATTTGCTGATTTATAGCACCATCTCAAGACAATCCGAGGTTAGAAATCGATGGAAATATAAACAAAGTACATACAGTTCCTACTTTAATTATGTATCAAGTTCATTCTTGTACCAGGAAGGTTAAATTCTTGGCAGTGTGACTTAATCTAGCTAATTCTTTACAAAACTGGATCAACTGAATAGGACAACCTGTCTCAGGATCTTGTATTTGGGACTTACAGCAGATGCTTCCAGAGAGAATGCAACAAAATACAAACTGATCTTTGCCCTAATGTAACCAGGGTTTTTATGTGATGATGGTTTGCATTCAGTCATCTCATTTAATGGCTGCTAAGAAACCTAAATACCTAGGAGGTATTTTCTGAATGCCTTTGGTTTTTTGCTTCCGCAGTAACTTTCTTATTCCTTATAAGCTTATTGCTGCTAGCATAAAGGGCACTAAAAAAACTGTCATTATATCCCACTTTTATTCACTGGCTTTGTCATATTTACCTTTATTTTACAAGATGTAGAATTCTAACATATTTTAAAATCTTAGCTATTTGGTGAATCTACATTAGTAATTATCTTCATACTCTACTTAAATCTGATGGCAGCAGATCTTGGGGGAAGGCATTCTGGTTTTTAGTTTTTGGTTTTTTTTTAAAGCAAGATGCATTGACTGAGACTACATGCAGTATTTACAATGTTACACATGAATTTACAAAATTTAAAAAAAAAAAAAAATCTGCTTTCTCTACAGTTCCTTCTCCATGATTTCCATTGTGTATTTTCCTTTTTGGTGCCTCCTCAGTAATGAACTGATGCGTTCAGAGAACTTTCCATAAGAATACTGAGATTTCTCTGCTGAAAGGCAAGACCTTATTTAGGATCTATTATTTTATATATGCTTTTAGGGTGGTGGTGGCCTTTTGAAAACAGCATTTAATCCCACCCTTTGTTTCTGACCTTCTAACTTTCACACCTTATCCCATGGAGTCTGATTTCTTCTATAGTTCCAGTCAGATAGCTTCTCCAAAAAGTTCCTGAAATTTATGTACATTACATTCACCCACACACCCTTATCTACATCCTTCAGAGAAGTCAAACACTTTTGTGAGGCATGACTTCCTTCCACAGAGACTGCACTGGATCTGTCTCATTATCCTGCATGTACATTACAGCTTAACAACTTCCTCATTGTGCAAGTTCTTATTCTTTTACAAAAACCAGATTTATTAGTCTGCCATTCCACAAATGCCTTGCATTTCCATTTCAGAAAAGTGACATGAGATTTGTCTAAACTCTGATTTTCCCTGGTACCATAGCCAGGCACATATATATGCACTGCAGTTTGCTATAAACATTTTAATTCCTTCCTATTCTAATTCCTTTATAAAAACAATGGATTTCATCCAGTTTTGCTAACAGCTTACCCTTCATTTAATATGAATGCCTGTCTTAAGTCAAGCATAGTCTTAGTAGGCTCCCATTTCAAGTGTTCTTACATGTTAATGTTATGTCTTAAGCAGCAAGTTGCTTCTCATGTTTTCTACAATGTTACATTTTATTCGTGATAGCTTTGGGAGTGTTCTCCCTGTTTGGACATGACTTCTATTACCCCCAAACCTCACCCACACACCCTACAGTGTTTTACTCTGACTTGCTTCCCTATGTAATTTTAACATGTTTGCTGTAGTCATAAAAATATCCTTAAAAAATTATATAGGACACATTTTGGTGAATAGCTAATGCAGAATCTTAATCTCCATTTCTGCAAGCACTGCCAGCCTTTTACTTGTCTTTACTAAATTGACTTTTACTTTAAAAGGATTTCCATACTGATCTTAGGTTTTGTAAACAAGTAAAGTTGGTAATTTAAAATGAAACGTGTTGGCCTTTGAAGGCTGTTTCAGCTTTCTGTTGTAAATTTATTTTTGTCCCCTTTTTATTTCTCTGGGAATTTCAGATTAATTGCTGGGAACATGGATAACTTTAAAGGCAGCAGTTCATCTATATTCCTTGATGTTCAATTATTAGGAACTAAACCAGAAGTTATTTCTGTATTTGACTAACACAAAAAAAAGTCTAGTTTTTCTCTGAAATTCAAAATATACAAAATTCCTTACCCATACATAGACTTCTCTTTTGCGCCTTTTCAAGACTTTTGGACTCCATTCAAGAATTCCCTAACAAAAAAATGAATGCACATTTTCAGGTAACATAATAACAACAAGCTATTCTAGTACCCTGACAGAGAGGTTTTTTCCTTGTGGTAAGCATATTGCATCACACAGTTGTTTATTAAAAAATTTTTCCATAATTAATACAACCTGAGATATGAATAAATATATACTAATATTATTTCACCCTGCACTGGCAAAATTTGCCAACATAAAAACTCTTACTGCCATTTGAGTACAATTAATGGAAGACTTCTTTTCTCCTGAACAAGTGTAGAGATTCTGTATTATTCAGTTCTAAGTTTCTTTAAATCAAAGCCAATGGGAAACTGAATTCTGTCTGCTTCTGTGAATGGCAAGAGACTGAAGTAATAAATAAATTACTGGCAGCATAATACAAGCAATTTTCAAGTAAAGCAACAGAGCGTGCAGGGTGGTAAGTCACTCTGTTTCACAATATCTTACTTTCATGACACAAGGAAGACCCATTATAGCTCATTTGCTGAACAACATAATTTAAAGCTTCCAGAAATCCAGTCCATATGTGAGACTGAGGCCACTTATAAGTATCCAAATAACACATAAACAACAAATACTTTTTTCAAAGCAGAAAACACGCAAGCAATTCAACATATCTGTACCTAATACATAATTACAAAAGCTGCTACAAGAAACTAGAATGGATTTATAACAAGGGAAACTATACTACAGCAATTATGCAGCCAAGGCAGTTTATTCTTAGCATGAGTGAGAAATTACCACACTCTTGCTGATGCACAAAATATAAACAAACAAACAAAACAAAGAGACAAAAATAATCAGAAATTAAGATGATGTGCAGAAAGCTAACAGGATCTGTTCACAACACCTTATCTCCTATTTCTTATGTGTATAAATCCCTTATGAGGAACTATATGAAACTGAAAGAGGTTGTGGGATTTTTCCTATTTAAGGAAAAATTAAGATAATGAATGATGAGATGATGAGTCTTCAGTGAATTATTTCACTAACACAGCAGCATGATGCAGCAGTTTCAAACAGTCTTAAACCACTGTTATATATGGTTTAGTCATTTGTTCTGCACTGGAGGATTCACCATCAATAAGAAGCATTTAAATGAGGCTCCTCCTTGCTCATGTTCTTGTTTTACAGTTACTCTGGTCAAAATTACATACATGGTAAATTTTATATTTTAAAAAAAAAAAGGGAGCTATAAATGTAGAAGAGCTGAGTCTTAATTGAATTTCTCTTACTAAGAAGTTCTGATGTAAACCCACGATTTCTTGAATTAGTATTTACCCGTTCACCAGATATCATTACAGTCAAATTCTCTTTCTCATGTGAAAGGTTTCTCATCTGTCTGGAAATGCAGCAGTTTCACATTTTACATCAATACATATATAACAGTACAGCATTGCAGTCTCAGCACGTCATATATTCTTCTTAAGCAACTTACCGAGATAACGACTAAAGATGCAGCATAATACGATGTCAGTAACATTGAATTACCGAACATCAGAATAAAACACACTAGAAGAGATACCTGAAAGAATAAAATAAAAAGAATTAAATTTAAAATAGAAGAGGTAAGGATTACCTAATGTGTTAACAACTTTAAATTTAAAAACACCTACTTCACACTAAAGTGCAAGCCTGATACTCACACTTGCAGATTTGTTCTGAAAACCCTGATTGTAAGGACTTAATGGCAGCAGGTAACCAAGTGCAGATTATTGTTTCATTTTTTTAAAGCACTTAAGAACAAATCCTGGTCACAGGACTCATTTATGTGATACATAGCTACACTTCTGAAGTTATTTCTAACACATTCATTTTTTTCCAAATTACTGCATGAGTTCTCCATCCTGTTTGCTACCTTTTAGAATTCTGGACAAACAAAAACATGTTGAATAGAACGTTTGATGTCTTGTTTCTTCCTAACTGACAAACATACATTTAAAATATGATCATCATCAAAGCCAAGGAAGCAGAACTCTGACTTTTGGATCATATGCACCTAATTACACACGTTTGAAAGTCAAGGCTGAAATACAACTTTTATCCACCATCCTGATGTACTGTGCTCTCTTTTTTAATAGAAAGCAATCTGAATTACATTGTCTAACTTGGAAGGCAAAAATCAATAAACAAGCTCTCTCTTGTTTTATACACAGTAATAAGGAAAAATAACATAGTAATTTGCACACTTTTCTACTCCCCTCCTCACATAGTTAAGACTTCCATTTTCCACAGGAGGAGGGGTGTAAGGGGGGAGGCAAAAATTGAAAACGCCACAAAACAGACTGACAGTTTACCCAGACTCACCAAGCTGTTTTTGTAACATAACATGACTGTTTATGTATCTGAAAATAGGCTATTTATGGCACTACGGCACCAAAATTATGATGTAGCTATGACATAAGCCAGAAAGCTTAACTATGTCATCCTGCTTCTGTCAAAAAACTACCGAACAAATCTGCTTATTTTGTCCCTGGTGTTATATGAGAAATGAGTTGCATAGAACTTACTACTGCATTTAGTTTATCATTTACAGCATTTCAAAAAAATGTTTGAAAACATATGAAACATAATTTAGTTTCTTTTCTGAGGAAATATTCTCCTTTTTACCCATTGAGTTAGCATAGCAGTTTTAGAAAAATAAAATTTAAAGACAATCTACATTTCTTCCTTTGTATTTAAAACTGCAATCTCACTTCAAAGAGCAAAATTGGATTATTATCTCAACTTTAAAAATTAAAATCGGGTATTATGCAGAAACTTACACATCTTTTACTTATCATCTCCTTTCTTTCTTGACTTTCTCACCATTTTGGGAAAAAAAAAATTGGTCTTCAGCTTAATAGTTAATTTTCTTGCCCTCCTTTCAAGAGTTAAACCACAAGATCTTTGCATGGTCAAGACCACAGTAGTTTCCAAACCCCAATTTTAGTTCCAATCCAGACCCCTCCCTCCCTTATTATTGCATGTTTTCAACCATTGCACAGGTAAGGAAAACACTTCAGACAAATGGTCTCTTTTCATGCTTTGACGTATTTGAGGCGATTTAAGGTTTTCTTAAAGTATTAATTACCATATGAGCAGATAGTATCTTCTGTAATTTGCTGGAGTCAATATAACCCATAATACACACAGCAAATAATGAAGCTATCTAAAATCAAAAGTGAAAGAGAAGTTAAAATTATTTGCACTGGGGTACTCTTCCATGAAAAAAAAGAGATTATTCAAACAACCATTAACTTTTATTGTTACTTTTTTGTTAAGTAAGTACTTAAGCATTTCATAATAATTTCTTTCAAAAATCCTGTTGTGGTGCTCTGAATAAGAATTATCAAATATAGTTGAATATTTAAGAAATAGGTATTCAGCTTTATAAAAATGCAAGTCCCCAAAATACAGCACTAACACATTACCTTTCACCCATAAATTTAAAACAAAATATATATTAAAAAAACCAAAACCACAAAAGAAACCAAACCAACCAAACAAAAAACCAAACCAAACCGGAAAAAATCCCCAACAAACAAAAAAACCAAAACTAACCAAAACCCCCAAAACATATCAGTCCAATAACCCAAAAGAATTATTAATTAAAGTTTTCAGCAACATATGGAAACATCAACAATTTGCTGCTGAGGAAAATAAGACTTGTTGACTTATTGATTAGACAGCCTGTTAAAAGTCATATGGGAAATTAATGAAATTACGAAGTGAACCTGTAATTTCAAATTTCAGGCCCAGCATCTTAACCAGGTTATAGTGACTAGTTTCTCTCAATATTTCAGTTTATTGGTTTCCACTTAGGCAGTTATAAATTTGCATACCACAGATTGTATTGATTGTTTAAAGCTACCAACTCAAACCAAACAAATCTGCTTCAAGTAAGACAGACAAGTGAAAAGGTCTGGAAACACAGATGGATTTCAGTCAACAGGCTACATTTCAACCAATTCAAGCACTAAGAAAGTTGCTGCATGACAGTATCCCACTGTTCCCATTAGCATTCACTAGATTTCAATGCTAACTAAACCTCACTCAGATTACAGTGCTACTCATAGACTCAGCAAAATTAAATAGGAAATCATGCAAAATCATTCCAGGTATTACATGCCATGCAAACACTGATACATTTAAGAATTTAGAACAGCCAGAAGAGATGCAGGATCAATGCCTTTTTTCAATGTTGTACTTCAAAATATAAAGTTTCTTTTTGTATTAATGTACAGATCTCAGGGTGGAGGCTGTTTTTAAGGGAAAAGTAAATTTTTTTAGTCCCGGAGACAGAATGCTAAGTGGTGTAAACGGTCAACTTTCAAACTCAAGACTAGAAAAATATTGACACGACAAATGGTGAGAATCTTTCCTGAGAGCAAGAGTGAAATCTGGCTAAAAGGAAAGCACTGGTATAGCTGTGAATTCAATGGCTGTCTATACAAAGCAGTCAATTTGTCCAGGTTAGACAAAGAGGCTATTTAGAGGTAAATATGGCCTTACCTGAGTTAGAAGGACAAACTGAGCAAACTGCCAGGGAAGCATGAAAAAGATATTAGAAACACACAGTGCAATCAAGCTTCCTGTATTAATATTCGGAATCCTTGGGAAAAAGAGACAGAATAGGCATCAGTAAGTAAAATTACACAGGTGTTTGCATATAATTTAAAAGTACAATAGAAAATGCAATAAAAACACAGTTACCTTGGAAGATAGCTAGCAGTATTGATCAACTACAAATAACACTGCTCAAGTAAATTTAATATCCTTTTTTTTTCTTGAGTTTGCATGACAACAGCTCTGATGCTTAATGTTTCTTAACTATTTGATGAGTCACTGGTTACCAAACAAGTCTTCCACTGGCAGTATGCAGTAGAATAGGCCAAAGTATGTCATTTGCAAGTGCTTCACCTCCTTGTGACAACTCTACAGTCAGGTCACAACCATTTCCATTTCAGCTGAAATCACAACTATTTCTGAATGGTCTGCATTTGAAAGGGATTTAACTCCTCCCTCTCACATTTCTTCCATATTTACTTTCTGCAACTTTCTCCTAGCAATCCTGAGTGATGTTTCAGGGAAGCAGACAATGACAAATACATGAAACTCATCTCTAACTGAAACCCCACTCTATTCTCCATGTCCTGAAATAAATGCTATTTAAAATATGTAATCCTGTGTTGCTTCAAGTTCAATTCAGAAACACGTCATGTTTCAAATGTTTCAATTTCACTAAATTCTAGAGAGCATGTATTTTATCTCATCTAAAAAACACAAATTAGTGACAAACATGAAATACTTTTGCTTTAAACATCAATAACTACAGATCAGTATGACCTAATAAAGGAAAATTTGTGGTTATAAGTACTAAGTTCCAGTAAATCATAAATACATTGTAAATCTGATGCAATGGAGTTGGTTGAGAAACCCTTAAGTATGAATGATCACATTTATTTTCCAAAGCAGAAGCAAGACAGTAACATAATCATGTTGAAAGCCAGAAACAATCACGGAAAAGCAGGGCTAATGAACTCAAGAGCATCCCTGCATTAACGTAATTAGACTGCTCTAAATCATTGAACTAGTTAATTAGACTAGTTAATTAGTCATAGAAAACTGCAAGAACATACTAGCTTATGGGTGCCTATAGCATCCTCTGTTGCAAAGCATAGGCTTACTCTACGTGCAGCCAACATACCACTCTCCAAGAGGGACAAAACCAATTGATGAAGTATCAGCTTGTTTCTCATGAGAAGGAAGGGACATCAACCAAAAATTCTGATTTTTACTTTAGATACGTATTTGCCAACTCAGTAATTCTGATTTTTACATTAACCATGTCTTCAAGTTGCAAAGTTTTTCCTTTTAATAAGTGAGTAATATAACTGCAGTTCTACTGGTGCAGCGTCTGCAATGTAACAGCCACAGGAAAGTTTCTCTGTTAATGATACCATTGTTACAGCACATGGAGGCATTTACATAAATATTTAAAAAAAGGCACTTAACTAAATGTCCTGTGACATTCAATTTTTTTAAAGCACTGTAAAGACCCATGTATAAACTGAGAGGTACCTGAGAATATAGGTCAAAAGCAACATCTGCATCACAAGGAATGGGTATGAGAAACTTTCACGAAGAGGTGGAGTCCACATGACGCGAGTGCACTAAAAATAAGAACTGGGTTAGATGGTAACATTCACTGATACATTTCCATAAAACCATGATTTGTATTTCAAAATGAATGACTACAGATATTCCAATAAAGCAAAAACCAAGCTACACGAGGTTTTATTCAGGAAGTTAAAAAAGAAAGCCAGGAAGCAGAAAAGAGGAAGGAAATGGAAGTGGCTTTCACACTTGAGGCATAATATGCATTGTTTAATTAAGATTGATCACTGCTTTTCCAAAATGAAATGTGGCAGCTAGAGAACATCCAGGCAAAAAGCAGGACAAGCAGCTGCTTGTCCCTGGTTCTGCTGATATTATCAACTCTTCCAGGTAAATCATTCTCAAATTCAGGCAGTGATTTGCCACACTTAGACAGAAACAATATGTGGGGAGAGAACTGGAAGGATAAACCAATATGCTCCTCTTTATGCTAGAGTTCTCTAGGTTACAAACACTTCACATTCCTATTAGCAACAGCACATTAAGCATAAAATCTGAAGCTGCCCTCCAAAACAGGCCAGTACACTGAACACATGAAATAAAGTTCATACAGACCCTATACTACTTAGACATAAGTTATGTATTCCACTCTTCAACTCCAACAAAGAAAAGCATAATATAGTGAAGTCAGCTGAACAGTTTTCTCATTAATTTCTTAAATAATGGAGTTCATGACAAATAAATAATGGGCCTCATGGCAAATGGCTCAGCTACAACTGTTGTCTCCAATGTTTATATTCAGCTTTTTATAAAGTGTTTGCACTGACCATCAAAAACCTATAACTTTACAGGACTACTTTGACATTCAAAAAAAGGGTTCAAAGTGGCCATCGATAGATTTGCATTAAAAATTAGAAGTAGGTTCTATACAACTACAGGAGAAAAATATAATTCATCTTAACATGGACCATAATGAATCTAGCAAAAGCTTGTAGGATATTTTTAACATGCTGCTCCCTCTCCTTCATAGAATCTTAAAACCATTTTTAAAAATACTGTATTACCAAAGAAGTCACTAGAATCAACATTATATAATTCCTTGCATTATCTTGCTACTTCCCAAATATGTTAAATTAATAGTGTAAAATGAAAGCAAAGTACAGAAGCCCATCACATTAATCAGTCCCTGATGTCTAGAAGCACTCTTTGTAAAAGCTGCAACAATTAGCATTAAAATAAACTTTTCATAAATATATGTACTAATGTGCTGTCCTCAGCTGACTGCACAGATGTGATGAGTTAATTTTTTTTTAATAAGCAATAAATATAATCATTATTATTCTAAAGCAGTGTAGCGATTTTGAATATTTTTCAAGACTACAGGAACATTTGATTTACCAAATCTTATGATACTGGAGGAGGTAAGATAGGAAAAAAATTATGAGCATATACAACCATAAAAAGGAAGCATTACTTTAAAAGAGGATTGACTAACATGGGCTATGCTACTTTTCTATATTTGGAATGTAATGCTAAACTCAATCATCCATGCATGATTTATCAAGGCTGTAAATGCACTTTGCTGCAGGTAGAAATATATCAGATTCGTCTAAGTTTGAAATCATTAAAACACAGTAGCACAAGCACAGCACAAAGAAAAACATACAGCCTTAGGGTCACTAGCTCAAAGTCAGAGAGCATTTTTACATACCACTTTTACATAGTATTACATTAGAACTGAGATACCAAGACTTGCAGATCAGGCTTACTCACGTAGCCCAGTCCTATCCTTCCCAAATAGGAAAGGAAATGTTTAGCAGCTGGTCCAGCTCGACTGTACGCACTGTACACATGAGATGATTTGCACACAACCACAGGTGTATCGAAGAGTTGGGTACTTCTTACGCACACACACAGGCACACCCAGAGCACAGGATTCAACAGAGCACACGAGGAAGAGAGACTACCTGTGTGCTGTAACTACACATACTGCCATAACTATGTATGCAACAATATCCAGTAAGTCTGAGCTATTTCATTCGCTACAGTCCAAACACAAAGTGCCAGCTGAGATCCAATGCTCCACCTCTGAAAGTAACTTCGTTGTTCTCCAGAAATTTGTACAGCTGAGCCTGAATCAAGGTCAGCCTACTTAAGCTCTACCTAAGCCCATACTACATCTGTGTAGACAAAACTAGATCTGATTTCATACCAAAATACATTATCTGTGCTTTTTCCCCAAGTCAAGTCATTTATAGAGAGAGAGAAACTCTCCTACAGTCTCCTATGGACAGAACTACTTGTACCACAGTGAATTAAATGTTTCTTTTCATTATTGCAACCACTACCTCAAAGTTTTCAACATGTTTCTTTCTGAAGTTACACTTACCACCTTCACCTTGGCAAAACAGTGCCTACTCTCTTACCCTTCCCTAGCAAATAGGATAAAACGTCATCTCGCTTCAGGATGCCATTAAGAATAGAAATCCACACAAAGTGTTGAATTTACTCTCGCAGAGCACAAAAAAAGTTTAGCAACTCTAATGTTTACTTGGTCTCAACCAGGCAGTTCAACATCCATGGGTGAAAATGCTTTTAATATGCTTAAATTCTTAATATCCCCTATGCATCCATGGGGGATATTCATAGAAATACATTTCAAACGAGACTTCAAAATAAAATAGCTATTTCATCACACAGATTTTTGTTTTATAACAAATTATCAAAGCACACTATGAATAGAAGCATCTTTAATTCTGTTATGTACATGTTCTTACTACTCAGTGTTCTCTATTAAGCTCAGCTCAGCTCAGTAAGAAAACAAAACAAAATTCAACCCTAAACTAAATTATAAGGTAGTTAGATTCCATTTAGAAGATATTTACAAATTTCCATTCATAAAATGAGCACTAAAGCCAAAAAACTAAACAAACTGCCCAAGGGAATCAGAATAAAAGCCATGAATTTTCTTCCAAAATACGAAACAATGACATGAACAGCACTACCTGGGAAAACCAGGAAATGTTTTAAGTAAGTTTCTTTCCTTTTCTTTCCTGCAATGCAGCTTACTTAACAAATTTAGCATTGGAATCCTTTATATACATATACTATTCCTAAATTCTGTGTATCCTGGCTATAGTATATCAGTAATACAGAGGTTTCTTTGCATTTTCCATGTACTGATGCATTTCCAGTAAAACATACAGCAATTTAAAGCTTCTGAGGCTTACTTAGTAAGCTTACTCATGTACTTATGGTACATGAAGTCCAGTTATGTGTAGAATGGGCACGAAAATAGAGTATTTTGATGTTATGAAACTTGAAGTCATGGTGTTGTTAAGTTTCAACCTCAGGACCAATTTAAAATATATTTCCTTTCTGATTTTTTATTTTAAGAACTAAAGTGACACATTGGACTGTGCTACACATTTTCCAGTCATGGTCTATTTTGCTTTCAATTGTGTCTTATTCATTTATTTTAATTGAATTTAAGTTATTTAAATTCAATCTCAAATAAATAAGCAACAGCACTACATTTAATAAAATGAGAATTAGCTTAAACTCAAATAATAATTTTTTAAAAAGAGGAGACCTACCTCTCCGTGATTGAAAAAGAAACACAACACTGTAACAAGGCCTCCTAGACGACTCCCACTGTGAAAAGAAGAGGGAAAACAGGTACAAGAGAATCTTATAATAGTCAATGGGGCTTAAAAATGTGAAGCAGCACTTGAGTACAACTAAGTTTATTGGGGGAAAAGGAAGAATGCTTTCAAGCATCAAGGGAAGGCAATCAACAGAGTATATACAATATTAAAATACTGGTTAGTCAGACAATGTTTATTTCAGAGCAAACCAGTTCATCATACATCAACTCCTTTCTGCAGAACACCAATTTTAGTGTTAATAACTTGGAAAACAGTTATTCCACTGCTCACAAATTTTGGTTTAGATCATTACATCTGGTGCTTTTAAAAACCAGGCAATATAAATGCAGTACTTCTCCCCTAAGATGTTGAGCAGTAAATTTCAGAATCTGCACGCTCAATCACACAACAGGAAATTTTTGTCTGAATCTAAAGATTAATTTAGGGTAATCAAATCAAGCACATTCAAAAAACATACTTAAAAATTAACTCATTATATCGTCAATGCAACATACAATTTAAGTTTTACGTGAAATACTGTGATATTAACATGAAGAAGCTGTTTAAACCCTTGACTTAGGGATTTTTTACATTTCCATACCAATAAAATTGACCTATTGAATAAATGGCAAAACTAAACCCAAAGATATTACTTAGATTTATCCCATTTCAAAAGAGCAATAGATGAGGTTCTTATTTGACTGAACAGATTCATAATTACTCAAGTTATGTGTTACAAAGCAAAGAATATTTTTTTGCAAGTTCAATATTACTCTGAATGACAGATTATACCATTTTTGCTGGTAACCAAAAGCAGCAGAGAGCTGTTAAGGTTCTAAAGAAAAACCCAAACCAGACAGGGAAAAAAAAAAAATAATCAACCACACACAAAAAAAGCCAACCAAAAAAAACCCCTTCAAGTCCTCTCAGATCCTTCACCCATCACTAATGTACAAGTCAAACAGAATCAGTAGGTTCCGGGTACAAAATCTGAGGATTAAAGATACCAACGGAGTGCTAAAACAATCCCCATGAACTGTGCACTTGTGCACATAAAACTCAACCTTACATCCCATAAATTCTAAAACCTTCAACACTAAAAAGCTAAATGACAAAAAGAATGTGCTTAATGCTAAAAATAGAAACAAAACAAAAATTTGCAGAAAAACACCCCAAACCAGAAACAAAACACAACATCTATGCTTTCTAAACAAAGTCATGAGATATAAAGAGCTCACAGATTTTTCAATGGCAGTCATATATAAAATCTGAATTTTTGCGTAATTCCTTTAAGAGAAATATTACAAGTTAGTGACACAAATATTAAAATTTACCTACTTCCTTAAAATATGCACTAGGCAACTTCCTCTCTTTACTGACATTGTCTGCCCTGGGCTATTCCTTATTTGAACTATCAGCATATGCTTCAGAAAGCGAAGAAAAAAAACCATGACAGTGAAGCCAGAAAATGAATGAGGGAGAAAACCAATCACATCTCTTAGAGTAAAACATAGCTGCCTTTCACTTTTTGGCAAAACCAACACATGAAAACAGACGTAAACAGAAACATATTTCCACTTCTGTTTTTCGGCTGAAAGTGGAGTCTATTTTTGTATGAAAGTGTATTACAGTTCCTGAAATGCAAGGACAGATACTGAAAACATAAGTTTATAGAAAATGGGAAAAGCATGTAATTTGTCCAAAAGAATACATTATGTCAAAAAATATTTTGCCTTCTCTCTTAAGTTAAAATGGAAATATATGCAAGTATGACTTGAGGCAAAGCATTGGGAAAACCCCAATATTGGTTAAAAGTACACCGTCATTCAACTTCTGTTTAAAAATGAGTTACAGTGGTAATCTGAAGAGCAGAAATATGTCAAAAGCTGTTTAAAACACATACAGCATCTAGTTTTATCCACAACCTGATGGTATCAATAAGATACCACCTCACTGAAATTTTTTATTTTTTCCAGCATCATCTATTTTAAGCAAAAGGCTTCTCTATTTCAGTAATTATTTATTGACAATGTATATGTAAAAAAAAAAAAAGCACTACTGCTTTACAAACAAATAATCAATATCCCATAAAAATATTTTTACATTCACTTTTTCAAATTTTGTCTAAAACCTGACAGCTAGTACCAACTGAATAGCTCAGTCTCAACTGCCTTACCTGAGGTATGTACCGTATATGAAGAACACTGACATCATGAATCCATTCAAAAGAAAAATCACAGCAACATAAAAGGAAGCAGGGTCTCCCAACCCTAACAAAAAACAGTTAATATATGCTGTCAAATATAGAAGAAAGGCCATATTGGTTATAAAGCACCAATCAGTATACTATCTTAATATATCCAGATGATATATAAACTATCAGTATAATTTCTTAATATATCTACAGAAAAAGACAATTAAAAAGAAAGTAAATGTCATTAAGACTGTTGTGAAGATTCAATCAGAAGACCACAGCTTTGAAAAAAATCAAGAGTAGAGGCAGACATGGCATGGGGGCAGTGGGTGACAGAGTAAGCCAAGTGGAATGCATTAACTGCAGAGAAAAACCTGTGATGTTTAGAAGGCAGAAGAATATTCTCTACTAAGAATATTCTCTAGACTACATTTTGATTTCATAGAGCTTTTTAGAATGGGTTTGTTCATCCTACACTCTCACTTCCCATCTCTTGCAAGAGTAAATCCATCTCTAAACATATCACACACAATGCTCTTTGCTTTCTTTGTTTCATTGTAAGCGAATATATTTTCCAGTAATGCAAGCCTTTCAATTTATTCATTAACAGACACTTCTGTGCCTGCTCTTCTGCTGTTATTCTCATTCCCACTATTTCTTCAAACCCTCCTGGCTCTAATCATTTCAGCAATACAGCATAAAAAGCCTTATTCATTAAAGTGAATGGCAGCAAAACTTCATAGTTTCATATGCAGAACTGATTATTCCCCATTGGTGAAAGTACAGCAATAGAGTTTTCTAAAGTAAGATGATGATATGCTCACCAAACACAGTCATCACAATACCTGGTGCTTCTGTTGGTTTTGTTTTACAAAAAACAGGAATGAAAAATTGTACACTATATTGCTTCTTACAAAATTAGAGAGAGTGAACCATTCAAGCTCTGAAGAAAGTTCTTACAGCCTTTGTACAAAGGGAAAATACTAACCTGTCATCACATAAAGGCATTTTAAATAATAAAAAGAAAAAACTTCACAAACTACTGTCTATTAATCAGCTTGAACTGACTGTAGAACACCTTGAAAGCGCTTCTTGATAAGGTACTTTTATTGTATAACACTCACTTGACAAGGCAATATTTCAAATGTGGGGAAAAAAAAACCCAAACAAAAATGTTGAAGCATTCTGGCTTTGGTGTCAAATCAAGATAAAAGGTAGAAATTCTTATGTTGAATAGCAGGTCATGAGAGGAAGAGGATTCTTCTCAACAGAATCACTAAGCTAGAGTTCTCTAAAAGATTGTCAAAATTAGGAGAGGAATTTTTGAAATGTAAGAACTTGGAATGTATTTGGGATCTTTCAGAAGTTACAAAAAAATTAGTACATGTACAGCAGGCTTACAATTACATTTAGAACATCTTATTCTTTGTAACAATCTAACATTATGAAGGCCCACACTGTAACTGTGAAGTTTTGAAGTCCTGGATAGGAATTCAATCTAGGAAGGAGGACTAATCTAATAAGCAAAGTCCACATTAATAGTCCATATTAATAATACTTATTATTTCTGATATACATAAAGCCACAATTAATATGCTTCCAAGGAGAAACCAGAATAAAACACAACTTACCTTCACAGCTTTCAACGGGACTAAGCCCTTTTCCTCTGTTTACTGTCCAACATGTCTTTGTTGGTACACCAAAGAAATCCATAACGGTGGTATATATGCGGTACCAGCTGGCGAGGACCACCTAGGGGGAAAACTGGATTTGAAGTTTCTGCCCAAGGTAACCTCTCATGACAACTGGCCCTCATCCAGGATTCTTTCCAATCTCAGAATTTATCTCAGCAACTGAGCACTTTTCACTATAATTTCTTAAGGGTGTCTAACAGACCAAGTGCTCACTAATAGACTAAAATTATGCCTATTGATACTTAGACGGTTTATAACAGAAATAATTTCATGAGTCAAGCTGTAATATTCAGGGGGGAAAAAAAACAAACCTACACATTTCATTGTCTGGAAGGTTCCTCATTTGAGTATTTTTGTTTATCAGATACTAAAATCTCATATGTTGCTGACAGGGGGCAGTTGACCGAATTAAATCCATTAAAACCAAATAACTTTTTTTCCACCTGGCAAGAATATTAGTGGACCAAATCTTTAGGGTTTTTACTCTGTTGAATTTTGATAGGTTAATTTTAAGCATGCCTTACAAAGGGCTTCCAGATGCAATGTAAGACAGCATTTCCATTTTCCATGCAAAGGTTGTAACGTTCTTATAACAACAACTCAATTAAATCTCAACACCTGATACAGAAAACATCAGTACTTTACACACAGAAAAAATGACAACCCATCTCACAGCAAAGTCATTAGTTAATAACATTACCAAGCTATTCTGTCAGGATATAACTGACTTTATAGAGTTCATAAATGAGTAATGTGGCCATTCCAGCTGAGCTGCTTTGAAAGTTATAACCCAGGGGTTCCCAGACTGACAATATGTTTCACCACTGCAGTATTAGCTGTCTCTGCCCTGTGTCACAGAAAACATATATAAGAAAGATGATTCTCTCTTTTCACTCCCCATACAATTAATAAAACTCTTTATGTCACTTCTATCTTCAAGAAGGGCAAGAAGGAAACACAGACAAAACATCTGAGAATGTGGAGTAAATCCTCCTGGAAAACACTTCCAAACATACAAAGGACAAAAAAGTGATTTGAAGCAATCAGCATGGATTTACAGAGGTGAAATCACACCTGCCCAGCTTTATAACCTTCTGGGATCACTGTCTTGATAGATAAGGAGTCAGCTGTGGATGTTTTTTTAATCTGGTGCCAATTCTGTTCCACATCTTAAGACTAGATGATGGCACAAGGGAACATCCTCAGCAAATCTGCATGATAAACATTGGAAGCAGCAACTGATCCATGTACTGCCATTCAGAGGGACCTCAACAGACTGGAGAAATGGGCCAACGGGAATCCTCCCAACAGGGAAATGCAAAGTCCAGCACTGGGGACAAACACCACCGTGCACCAGTACAGTTGGAAGCTGACCACCTAGAAAGCAGTCTTGTAGAAAAGGACCTCTGAGTCCTGGTGGACAATTTGTACTTGAGCCAGCAACAAACCCTTGATGCCAAAAAGCCAAATATATCATCAGCTGTATGTCACCAGAACAAGAGAGGCGACTGCTCCCCTCTACTCAGCACTGCTAAGACTATTTCCAGTACTGAGTCCAGCTCTGAGCCATCCAAGACAAGAACATAGAGTAAAGATGACTGAGACAGACTCTTTTTGGCTGACAAGAAAAGAGACAATGAGCACAAATTCAAATACAGGAAATTCCACTTATACACAGGAAAATAGCTTTCTTAATTTGGGAGTGGTCAAACAGTGGAATAAGCTGTCCAGAGGTGGAATATATTCAAAATGAAACTGGAGGTGACCCTGAGCAACCTGCTCTACTTCACCCTGGTTTGAGCAGTGTTGAGACTAGATGACCTTCAGATATCCCTTCCAAACTCAACTGTTCTGTGATTCTAAAATTCATTAATTTTTAATGCCAAGGCTCCAAAATCATCATGGCTCACTTCATCTGTGGCCTTCAAACCCTTCCAATGTTAATCCTGTATATTTAAAATATGACTACATCTTTCTAGACCAAGACTCTGCCTCAACATTGTGCCTTACAAAGTACACTATCCTGAATTCCTGGAAGCTTTCTGAACATCTGTGCCCTGGCACTTCTGGTGATGCACAGGCGCATACATGAACCAAACACCTGCCCCATCTCCAGACAGATATCAATAGGCCTGGAGAACCAAATCCATGTCTGTCTTCTTATTGCCTGGATATGCTTTGTTAGGAATATCTGTATAGCATATTTGCATCACCAGCCTTGAAGCTGACATTACCCAAGCAATACAGCATTCTTGCTGCACAAAAGTAGCAAAAAAAAAAAAAATTCCAATTATTATTTTATGCCACAAGTGCCTGTGTCTGCTGCAAATTTTACAAGTGAATACTCCCTGAAAAGGTATCTGGTTAGGTACTTCATGCAAAAAAAAAAACATTTTTTGCCAAAAGCTACTTTACATGAAACAGTTAACACGGGCATAAAAATGGAAGCAAATCAGTAAGCAGTACAAAATTGCCAGGTCAGTTGGAGCACAGTGATGTTTCTGGAATTTCTACTGTTCTGTATTAGATAAGGCAATGAATGCGGAACCTGGAAAACAAAAGCCTAGCTTTCAGACCCAGGAGATCCCTGAGGACCAGGCCAGTCCTTTGCTGTAAAAGAACATGCAGAAAAGTCAATCCCTTGTATCAGCTGCCTTTGAGCATGCACTTTAAAGCCAACTATACGGATCTTTGCAACACTCCTCATTTCAACTCCAATTTTCATTATCAACACCAAACACAGAAATATCAACTGTTCCATAACAACAAACATCCAGAGAGCAAACTTAACACATTATCTCTCCACCACAGAAACTAACACATTATCTCTCTGCCATTTTGCATCAGAAATGGAAACATCACAATTACTAGAACAACCTGACTACAGAGCAAATACTTGGAAAATCAGCTTTATTGGGATTATAACATTGTACAACTACAGGAGCTACCTTGTTGCCTTCGACAATTTTCTTTACTGCTTATATTTATAATTTACATAAATTATGTACTGATTGCTATGGACTCATTTTACTTTTTTTAAGTTTTCAAGGCTAGTGCTGGCTGTACATGCAAGCGCATTGTTTCATTTTTCTTCATTAATTTAACATCCTATTTAACAATAGGGTTTCCAGACTGGTTTTGATGAAATTAATTTTAAAATCCCCTAAACAAACAAACACTTTATTAAAATTCAGCCTTAGTGCTACTAATGGGCTGAAAGTGCAGGAAAGATCCCAAAATATCAAACAGGAAATGAAACACTTTCAGAAAGCATGACCGTATACTGAGAATCAGAAGGAAAAATTTTACTGCCAATGAATAAATCCACAAACATCTTCTCACCACCCAGGCCCATTATAATCATAAGTAAAATTACATCAATTTGGACAACACATTTCAAATGTCAAGTTGCACCCATTGACAGTTTTATAAATATAGTTATGTGGAAACAAGAGTACTCAAGAAATACACTTTAAAAAAAAACCCAAAGCACTGTTTACAGGAAAGCTAGGCGTTAAGCAGTAAATGACTGAAAGGGGCAGGCAGGAGACCATTTGTCTGCTTTGCATGGCCACACAGGGACAGAAAAGATGAAAAAATTCATACCTTATCACCAAGTTCTGCGAGCCAGTATAATCCTAGAAAACTCTAAATGAACAGACAAGCCTACACATTTTGCACCATAATCAACCAAATGTTCTTACAGAATGTCAGCCACTATATCTGATTGTTCCTGTTCTGATTTCATCATCTACTTTCTTAGTCATCTTTCAAGAAGATACTGATGAGTCTTTAAGAGCAAGTTAATTTGACCAGTTATCTTTGATTTTTGAAAGTCAGACTATAGCTGAAGTCAATAAATTTTTGTCAGCTAAAGGAAATAACTCTTTAGTATTCAAACAATGTTTGCAATGTGGCCTTTCTGGAACTGAATTGCAAACCCCTTGGAGTTAAAAAAAGTAATTCCAAGCAAACCCTCAACAAGTGAGGGCAACAAAAAGTGCTCATCTATACAGCATTTAGTTCTTCCAGAGCAAGGACTAAAGAAGCAAATGAAACTACTACATGCAATTTGAACAAATACATGCACACAAAGAACTCTTACATATATCGTTCCTGAAAGCAGCTCTACTGTGACAGAGCAGGAGAATGAGTACAAAAGCTAGTACCCAATAATCACAGTCATTATTCGTTGGTTCTCATAAAAATAAGCTGCTGCTGACACATGAAACTACAGAAACATACATTAACTGAAGGAATCTTCCTTTGCAAAATGTTTGAGACATACTGGCAAAACCTTAAGAGACAGAAACCTCAACATTTCTGCATTTAGAGCACATGTTCTTTTTACTGACAAAAAAGCAGAGTAGGAATGTGATCTAACCAGGTGACAATTCTAACATTAAGTATGTACAAAACAACAGCAGTCAGTCTTCCACAGAGGAATTTCCACTGCAACATCTAAGTAAACCATTACCACTCATGGATTTCACAGCCACTGTAAACTGTGATGTGTTAGTTCTGTCAGTTTTGTGTGCCCTACACCAAATGCAAAACAAAATAATCTCTCACAACCTGTATCACTGCAGTCATTATTGTGACATACTACTGATACTTCATACATCTTATTTCCTGAAATACATCATGTCAGCAACCTACTTGCTTTCAGGGAAAAGAACAGAAGAAGGCAAGAAGTATAGAACTGGTCTGCAACTTTAGGGCACAAAACACTAAGATCTAGAAAGCATTCATATTTGATTGAAAACACGTGAAGTTTGGAAATTGATCAGAATGTATGAAGTAACTTTCTCATCTGAAATCTGGAAATAAAGTGCCATATTTAAGCAACACTTCATTAGTCATTGTATCTTTACAACCACATTTTCCAGGGTAACGTTTCTTACAAATCTGTAGTCAAAGCTAAAAAACCAAAGATTTATAGAAGGCATTATATTTAAAACATAGCTCACCTCTGGGTAAAGATTGAACCTTTGTAAGGTGTTAATGACTAATGGGTATTCAGTAAGTCTGTCATTCATAATTGCGCATACTCCACTCCAAAACGATGGTGCCTCAATAATGATCTTGAAGTAGGAATAATAAAGACCCTACAGGAGAACATATTTATTATTTACAATTAAAGATGTCACTTCTGCTTTAGGAACCACTATATACAAGCTTCTTTTTTAAATAAACTTTGTAATATAACAAACAGGACATAGTCATCTTCAAACTCATTGAAGATGACTATCCAGTTTTTCTGGATCTCTCCATTTATCTCTTCTATTACTGCCAGTGAAACAAGCAACATGGATCTCCTTCCACTTTGTTTCATAGCATACCTGGAAATCTCTCATTTGGGCTGGTAACTGTGCATTAGCATATTATTTCTCAAATCTCAATATAAAAGCAGACAAAAGGTGTGTATGTGTATATATATATATATATATATATATGGACCACCATTTATTAATTTAAAAATATCTAGGAAAAAAGGCTGCATAACAAGACTATAACTGAAAGCAAGGTATAAGGTACTTGCAGTTTTGTATTTTGGGTCCTCTAGAATCATATTTTTAGATTATATTTTAAATGAACTGTACAGTGATTCATAGTGATCAGCTGCAAGACACAAATACTCTGCATGTAAAAGTGCAATGCATATTGAGATCAATAGAGATCAATATGCGTACTTATGCAGAATATAAAAAATTTTGGAAAGCCCATGATCAGGTTACAGCGACAAGTTTCCCAATCACTGAAACATAATCTAACCATTTCCGTGCGAAAAGCCATTTCTCTTTCTAGCGTTGACAGGTGAGAAAAATGACGGTCATTTTCAAAAAGAGTTGTTATGTGACACCTGTTAAAAAATAATAATTAAAACAGAATAAAGAGGTTTAGAACCTGTACTAAGTCACAGATACCAAAGAACATTCCATAAAGACCCGGAGTTTACTGACAAACCGCTACTGTAATTTACTCATATATTATACCAATGTTCTCATCTATTCAGATAATTTTAAATTGAAAAAATATGAACACAGAGTATTTATTAAATTCTATTATGCCATTAGCAAAACTATTATAATAATATATATTATATATAATACTATACATTATATATAATACTGTAATGTATTTTAATTTAAGTACAGACACTAAAGGACTAAGCAGCAATTTTTCACCTGAAAAGCAGGCTTCACTATTCTCTGAACAGGCTTAAGAAACCTTTCACATCAGCTTCACAAGAACAGAGTTGTGCAGCTCAGAGATAATTTAGTCTTGAGAGGAAAGTTCTAAATATAAATTATCCCAATATCTTCTCTAAAAATAACTAAAAATTCTATTTTTATTATTTTAAAATACCATAATACTCTGAAGCAATAAATTTAGCCTTACCAATGTAGGACTCCTGCAAAAACAGCTGTAAAGAAAACAAAAGGTGCAAAGTTACTCAAATATTTAAATAACTGAACATGAAATCATGTTCACTGCAGTAATTGCAGTACTACTTCAGAGATGCACAGAAGGTACTCAAGACTCCAGCAAACAGAAGAATAAGAACATCTGAATTAACCTTCACAGCCAGGTCTTCGAAAATTTTCTGTGGTATGCAGTACCAGGCAACATTTCCACCTATATCCTGTATCACTCAAGATGACCCACCAGCATCTAATGCACCATTTCAGTTATCATAAGCAAAATGGAATTACAAGGGTTTTTTTGTAATAAGCATAAATATTTTTAGCATTTTTATGATGCCTACTGTGATTCTTCACTCGACTCCTGCTCTGATTTTCACTAACACATAACTCATGCTAAAGCCTGATGCACACTATAAGCAGCACTGCTAGGTCAAAGCAAGGGCAACAAACAGGCAGGACCTGGTGGCCTGAAAGGGCTTAAGGTCACTCTGCAGCCATTATCACCTGCAGTCTGCTGTCTCCTGCAGCCATTATCCTGGTATATTGATTGTCTGGCAGTTTCTTCAGAATCTGCTAACTCATGGAAAAACTATTGACAAAATTTCCAAGCTCAAAGGTGTAAACACATCAGCTTAGCCAAAAAGTTTCTGAAGCGGATCCAGCAGCAGCTGGACTCCTGAGGCTTTCATGCTTCTCAGTGTGATACAGGGGATGCCAGCATCATGATGAAGGAAAAGGAAGGATGAACACTCCCCCCATCATCTAGGTAATTATTTTGCTGCGAGGCGCACAGGTTAGAAATTTCAAGTGGAGCTGTGAATTAGAGAACTCGTGAGTTTGAAACCTCATGCCTTAAGTGATGAATTAGTGAATTCCCATGACAGACTAGTCTGTACAAAGTGGACTGGCCCTTGTTTGTCATGTTTGTTTGTTTTCTTAATGGGTTTATAAAATAAATTTTAATTTACAGGGTACACTGTGCTGTAAATATGAGAAATCCAAATGGACCATGACAACCAACACAAATCTAATTGAGACTATAATTGCTAAAAAAAGATAAGACTCTGCATGCAATAAGGATCCATTTGTCCATTCGAAGACTATCTGCACTGCTGCCACAGGTACAGAACAAGGGAGGTAATCTGAGGGACAAAGGGAAGAGACAAATGATGATAAAGCAGTGGGTTAACAGTCTAGGTCTCTGACCTCTGGAGCATGACAAGATCCTGAGAGAAGGAATCATGCCATTTTGCTAGGGCAGCACTGACAACACATACAGCTTACCATGAAAGCAAAGCCTGCATGAGTGAGGGATAATGGGAAGGCATTTAGAGGGACAATGGTCCTCCTAGACTGAAGCTATCTTGGCTGCCCTCTACGCTTTCTGCCATAGAAAGATCTGGCAGACTAGTTGTCTTTAATCCACGAAAATCTTTATGGTTAATGAAGAGCCCTCTTATTCACATAGGCTGTATGGAGCAGAGAGAAAGCGGAGAGGACAACCACCCTCCCTGCTTGCACCCATCTCTGGCCAGAAAGGTGCTCAGCACCGTGTCCCTCTCCAGGGTGCTGACCAGCACACACCTTCCCTATTCCAGCACCCAGACACTGCCCTTGCCTCTCTGAAGACATGGAATGGGTGAAGTTGCTTGGACATTGGTAAAATACACAGTAATGCCTGCATGCTGATGCAGAATATAGTCTGAGAGCTAGTGAATGTACATTTGTTCAGGCTGCATGTTACAAGACTAGGGTTGTCAGTTTCTGGAAAGCTGCAGTGACAAGAGAAAAGAAAAACACCTTTGCAAACCCATAAAATTTATGTGGAATGAAAGTGGACTTAATGTACACCTCATGCCCTAGTACATATACCTAATATATATTCCATATATATATTCCACATATTCCTCCAACACAAAGCCTGGAAATGCCGCTGTTGCTGCTGACAGTACTTGTTATCATGGTCACCACAAGGTTCATAACTGTAGTTTCTTGCATTATGACCTAATTTTAAAACTAAGGTTTTGTATGTGAAGAAATCCAAGGTAAAGCAGGGTAAGACAAAAAAATTAAAAATAAAAAACCCAAAACCACCACAAAATAAAAACACCCCAAAAAATGACCTAAAAAATTCTAAACTAGCTGCTGGTACAATTTAACAACATTGACCTCAAGCTAAACACTCCATAGAGTAGCTGAGGTGGTATTATACCACACTGAAACTTCCTTCAGAGTTTTACAGCTCCACTTCCATCACTGAAGTAGGTTTTTCAAAGACAAGCCTGAGTTCCAGTTAGAAAATGAAGACCTCAAGCTTTCACTTAAAACTTCACCTTTTTGCATACTTTCTAGAAAACAATCACCAAAATTGCTTGGTGTAAGCAGAACTTATGTTTTAGGAAAGGTTCAGGAGCTGCAGGGTTTTTTTTTTTATACTAAGGACATTTACATTAGTTCTCCTGCAAAGATGCAAATTTCTTTTTCAGAAAAGCAGATATTGATATGACATGGAATTCCAGGTAAGCATATTAGCTCTACAAGCAATGCAGCAAACCACAATCCATACAAAAACCATGTTTTGCAGTAAGTGTATGGAAAGAAACAGAGCAGCCCATATCTTTCTTAGTTATTGCTTATTGAGTAATAGCTAAGCATTTGCACAAGGCATTATTTCATTTCTCAGCAACATTCCTAAGATTCCCAGTAAAATTAGATGCTGAAATACATTCACATATACAGACGTCCAGCTATAAAAAAAATAACAATTTTAAGATAGATCACAAGTTAGGTAAGAATATACAGTAAAGTCCAATGCATATTAGTTACCAGTACTTTCATTAACTCAAATTCATGTGGTTCCAAATAAGCCAAACATGCAGTATTTTATTGATGCAAATAAATTATCTATTATTATGGAAATTACATTTTATATCCAGACATACCACTTATTTCATAGAGGAAACAATATCTTTAAATCTGATTCTTCCCTTCAGTAAATGTTTTACTGAAAGTCAATGCAGTAAGTGTAAATACATTCACAGTTATTTTGGAGAATTTCATATACATTTTCACAGTATCATTCTATTATAAGTACAAATTGAAGACCTTTCATAATCACACAGAAATTAGTGTTCATTACTCATATTTCAAGAGACAATGGGCTTAATGCATAGACTTCCACTCTAAGTCCAAATCAGCATTTTTCAACAAACAGTATTAAGCCAGTTTCTGATGGAAAACATGCAGCTCAGCTCTCTTAAATTACCATCCTTTGATCCCATTAATGTCCTTACTGGAGTGAGAATGAAGGAGGGGACAGGAAGGGAATACTACAGTCCTACACAGCTAGTATGTACTTGAACTTGCAGATGCCATTCTCTCACCCAGCCTAAGAACCCCTAAAAGCAAA
Organism: Pardalotus punctatus; assembly: GCA_013400915.1. Taxonomy (NCBI): domain Eukaryota; kingdom Metazoa; phylum Chordata; class Aves; order Passeriformes; family Pardalotidae; genus Pardalotus; species Pardalotus punctatus. The sequence continues at coordinate 89,695 of VZTX01005232.1, read as the reverse complement.
GCATCCGATAAAATTTTTGCAGACTTGGGCTATTATGTAAAATCTGATAGATTTCCTATTTTTGCCTGAGTGCTATTCTAAGAAAAGCAATATGAATGCCATATAAAAAGGATTCTAATTCTGCAAATTAAATACTGAAGGATAAAGCCATTCTTTGGTTTTATTAACCAAGAGGACAACAAATGCGGAGATACTGGAATCCAATAGGATGTAAAGGGCACAATAAACTGATTCATATTTTGCAAATATCCACAAAGTGACCACGTAGGAATACAGCAGAACTGGAAACAATGAGGAAACTGAAAGCACTGACCACTTCTGCAGCTTAGTCAAGTTGTTCCATTTTGAGATTCTGTGCACTATATAAGGGATGTCTTCAAGAATAAGGCCTCAAGTCAACGGTCGTTATAAAAAAAACCCAAACAAAGTAATAGGGTGAAGTGTGTATAAGAATGTCCTTTAAAGTCTGACATCTTTACTGCTGCATATAAATTGGAGATAATTCATAGGAGAAAAAAATTCACACGCTATAACTGAACTAGCTCCAGCAGTGGGAGGCTCTGTCTTTAAAACACAGGCCTTAAAGCTTAAGCAAAGCAACAACAAAAATTCAAATTCCACTAAATTTAATTAAAACTCACTATTTAATATTTAGTATATTCTTTGCTACTGCAAATACTGTGTGCTATTACACACTTTGCTATTAAGATTTTGCTCTCATTAAAAATGTAAATAAGTCCCTGAAATATTTAATTGGTTATCTGGGTTTCACATACACATTCAAATTCCAGAAATTATAAAGCTCTCACCCTAATCTGGTCTCAAATTTCAATCAGAGAAAAGCATTTTTCAATTCTGACCATCAGTTAAACATTTCTGTGTCATTTAAATAACTACGAGTCTAGGAAATGCTGAATAAACAGATGTAAGTAAAGCAATTCAGGCACACTTTATTCATTAATTAGTTTGTAAGCTAAGGGCTGTTTCCCTGCTACTACTTTGCAATGTAATTCATCAAACTGCAGAAACTCCCTTCAGCAACCAGGACTGCTAGTGATGTGATTAATAGTACCAGCGTCTTTGGAATATCCTGACAGTCTTTTACTAGAATACCTTTATGGGTATATCTAATTGTGCATCTGACAAATATGCTATTACTTAACATTTGTTAACTTAGGAATGCATCTCTTTGCAAATACTTAAGGAGGTTTCTTCCAAGATTTTGGCAATTAGCCATTTCATTATTTACTCAAAAATATTCCAAAAGATAGTAACATCTCAATTTACATCCCTCTACAATTTTATGTGCTTCCACCCAGAATTCTTCCCAAACAAGCTGTCGTGATTACATTACTTAATAAGAGTTGCTGCCTTTTTCTTTCTTTTTTTTCCCTAGAAAATAATGACGGGATAGGAGAAATCCATAAATATCTGAAATTTTTTTTTCCTACAAATGTTGTGATACCACTTCAACTGCTACAGTAACAGCTTTACAAAAGTTACCAGGTAAGAGGTAATTTCCTGTCCTTTTTCAACATCAGCTATGTTTTTTTCTTTTTCCAAGTTATATTTCTAAATATTTTTCCACACAACTTACAATTTGAGAGAAAGAAAGGTAAAAAGATCAGTGTTTCCCCCCCCGATGTATATTCCTTCTACATACCCAGAAGGAACGTGAGCCATATCTTGCTGTCAGCTTTTGTGATGAAGGCCTTTCTGTCGACAACAAATACTGCCAAAAGAACACAAGCACCTTAAGCATCAATTAAACACAGCCTCTATAAAAGGAAATCTGAACTCTGCAACATTTGCTTTATGTAAAAATCTTAAACAGACCTCAAAAATGCGGAAAGAAACTTCATACAGCAAGTTTGTAACTACACGTAAAAGCTTTAAGCAGCACAGATAGACTACTAAGGTGACTACATAAATCATCGGGTTTTTAATTTCTGAAATAACTTTTACAGAATAACTTGTCAAAAGGGGATTTCTACATAGGCATGTTATTGGCAGATTTTCTCAAGCAGAAAGTCAGACTTTAAAAGAATACACAACCCTCCATGCTTTCCAGCAGAAATAAGCTGGTCATGCCAGCACTGAAAGCTGCGATAGTCAACACCACCAGAGAGGCTGTTTTAACAAGAGTTAGTTACACAAACAGCGCGTTTCCTCACTTCTCCCCCAAAGGATGCTGAAGCGGTATAAAGCCCTTTCTCTTTCCCTTGTCCCCGGTTCTCGCCGATCCCGGTGTGGGTTTTGTCAGCTTTTCTCTCTCTTTACCCTCCCCGCACTGTGCCAGGCTGGAGCACGGGCCCGGGCAGAGCGGGAGCGCGACCCCACCGCCGCTGCCCCGGGCGGTGCCAGACCCCGCCCGCCCGCCTCCCTTCCCCCTTCCCTCCCGCGGGAGGGACCTGCCCGCCCGCCCGACCCGGATCGCCGCTTCCCGGGGAAAGACGTCCCGGCGCTCCCTTCCCCGGCGACAGCCACCCCGTGCCACGGGGCAAGGGTACCGCCACTTGCCGGAAAGAGGGACGGGAAGCGACGCTCAGCCCCACGGCACTTCACGCGGGCGGAAGGGTTGGCTCCCATCCCAGCGGGGGCAGAGGGAGCGGGGAGGGGGCAGGGTTCGGGGTAGGAACCTCACCTCGGAGCCGGTCTCCGCAGACGCGCAGGAGACTCAGGGGGCCGCGGCCCAGCACGTCCCGCTCCCCGTCGGCCGCGGGCCCCTCCCGGTAGGG